>JAMXBD010000063.1:1800000-2187889 GCA_024138025.1 Combretum micranthum
CAGAATCGAGGTCCTTGATAGGTCAAGACTCTCGTGAAGCTTCTAGGTGAGAGCACTTGATGGAGCTTTTCATGGCCTGCTAGCTCAATAAGTCAAAGTTGGACCTACTAGGCTATCACCAAATATTTCTTATTAACACACACACACGTGCACACACATAAGATAATACTAAAATATTAATAAGAGAAACAAATTACCACACCCTCAGTTCCTCCATATTCCTTGTTTTAATTCTCTCAAACCACAAGATGGTCGGCTTGAGAGTTGTTGTTTCTCTTCAAGGCTTTTCCAGTGATTCAATTAAAAAAAAATGAAAAAAGAAGGAGGAAGATTCGTACAAAGTAAGATAAATTAGATGTGTATAAGTATAAGTCATAAACCTAAAGTTTTGTTTAAGTATCAACGTTTACAAAGATTTCCAAAATTGGACATTAGTTTTTCTGTTAACTTTTGACGTAAAGGAATATTGGTCTAAAATTATTGGTTTTAAAACAAAATAATCAAATAAAGATGAAAAAGATAAAATTTGCAAAAAACTCAAAAAAGCAAAAACTATTATAAAAAGTTTTGATCAGTGCAAGATCTATACGCTCATCCTTGATTTTGCAATGGGGTAATTCTGAATCAAAGTGGACTAGCCACTTCATACCTTAAATAATAATAATAATAATGTTTTGACCAGGTAAAATAAGGATTACACTATTTTGACTATGTAAACATCGAAAGACAGACAAAATAATAATTATAAATGAAATAATGATTGAAATAGCCATAATTCCCAAATCTATGTTTTATACTTGTGTGTTAATGCACTTGGGTATGATGTATGTGATTTGTGTTAAATGTGGTGTATGTATTGTATTAATGTATTTAACTATTGATATATCTTAGAGTGAACAAATGTTGTGTTTATGAATTTGTAAGTGTAATAAAGTGTATGAAAATTTGTTTAAAACAAGTTAAATATGTTTAATACAATAACCAAACATAGCAGAAATTTGTGGACAAAAACAAACCCAAATTCATTGATTTTTAGCCTAAAAATAAGCCTAAGCTCATGCAACTTAAAGCCCCTTACAATGAAAGCCCCTAAAGTCAATATTTGGATAAGAATGAGCTTCATTTTTTACTAAAAACACACTCCCAAAACAGACCAAAAAATCCATATGAATTTCACAACTCCTCTACATGTTGACTTCCCTTTTTCCCCGATGCCTTACACTCCAAACTTTTAACAAAGTTAAGATCTAAAGCCCAAGTGATTTTCAATAAGACCTAAAGTTTCTTAAGGTATGCGTTTGTTGTGATAAGAGTATATTTGATAGTTTGAGTTTTCTTATGAAGTGGAGTTCATGCCATGAATTGAGTCAAGTGAGTTTTGATGATTTACAGGTGTTAGTTATGTATTGAATGATAACCTGATGGTTTATAAGTTGTTGTTTGTGCTTAGTAAGTGACAAGAAGTATTAGAGTGAATGGAGTTGGGAATGAGTAGGGTTGAGATAGTTTAGGGAAGAATAAATTGGCTAAATGAGGGTTGAATGTGGAATTGTGTTTGAAATGATGAATATGGGTGTTTGATGAGTTTGAAGTGAAGATTGTGTATGTTAAAAGAAGATAGAATACATATAGGTTGAAGTTTGATGATAGAAATGTGTTTGAAGGAAGTTTGGAAGTGAAAAATTTGGCAAATTTTCGTGTCTTTGAAATAGGGGAGGTCTGCAATTTTTTTTTTTTTTTTAAATATGTGATGTAGTGTATGCCGCCTCAACGCCACCAGTGTAGAGGTCAACACTGCCGGTATAGACAGCAACACTGCCAGTGTTGGGGGTATTAATGGACATAGATCAACCTCGTGGAACTCTCAGATTTTTTGGATAATTTTTTTTACAGTTTATACTGTCTCAACGCTATCGGCATAGACTACAACACTGCTGGCATTTGGCTTAGCACTGTCAGCATTAGCAGGTGTAGAAAATTTTGTGCAGACTACACCGCCATAAGCTACCGATGTTTCCCTTGCATTTTTTCCATTTTCAATACCTATTCAAACATTTGTCCAAGCTTGATATTTGATCATTTGATGATTTTATAAGTTTATATGATATTATTTTATGCACAAATATTGCGTTAAGACTTTATATGAATATTTATTTGAATTTTATGATCTTTTAACCTAGAGCTATATATATATATATATGTACACATGGAATAGAGTTAAGGTTGTTAATATAAGTTGAAATTTCTTGTAACAGTGATTGATCTTCGGTTGAATACTACTTTTGATCCTCGATCTAATTCAGGTACGCAGTAATGTGTTTGATTCCTTACTTAGGATAGGCATGATTAAATTACCTTAATTTAAAAAAAAAAACTTAAGTTGTTTGAATTGATTGTCTATTGTGTCATTGAATCTGGTTCGGAGAGCAGCACCTTGTTTAGATTGAGGGCATGGTAGTTTAGGCACTTAGGCTTAGAGGTGGGCAAGTGGGTTAAACGGGCCAACTCGGCCAGGCCCACTTCGGCCTGTGGGTTAAACGGGCCAAAAAATTTTGGCCCACTTTAAAAATGGGCCAAAATTATCTAACCCCAACCCAACTCACTTTAGCCGGTGGGTTAAACAGGCCAGCCCACTTTTTGACCCTTTTAACCCACTTACATATTTTGTGAGTTAAATGTGACAAGTTGACCCATTTAACTTATTTATACTAATTAAATAAGATATATATAATAAAAAAGAGAGTTTTGTAATGTTATATATATTAATGATTAATTTCATTATTATTTTAATTACTTTTTATATAAAAATAATTTTTCTAAAATAACTTATTAGATAATATATTTCATTTAAAACAATAATAATATATTTTATAAAATTTTATGGTGCATGTGCATCAATTTGTCATTTTTTGTTATAATTAACACATAAATTTAATCTCAAGTATAAAAAATCTCAAGAATAACCTTCATTAATACATATTTACTCTATAATTATTTATTTTATTTTTATAAAAGTGGGTTGGTGGGTCAACCCACTTAACCAGTGGGCTAGCCCACTTTGGCCCGCGGGTTAAGTGGGTTGGGTAAAATTAACCCACTTTTAAACGGGCTAAAAAAAGCTGGCCCTAACCCGTTTTTAAAGTAGGTTAAACAGGCTGGCCCGCAGGCTATAGCCCATTTGTCCAGCTCTACTTAGGCTACTCTTGTCTTTATGATAAGACTTTTATAAGTGACACGACGGGTAGTTGATAAGGTTATTGGTATCGGTATAACATTTGCTTATTCTTAAGAAGAAGTAATATGACTTAATTCAATGTTTATGGGAATATTTGAATTTGATGATATTATGAATTAAGTTAAGTAAAGTTGTGAAACGACTGAGAACCCTAGAGGAAGCTATTTTTTCATTCATGGATATATCATCTAGGAGATATAAGTCCCCGAACAACTTATATCAACCCCTGAGCGTCGAGATCGTTACCCAGGATCCTCGGATATCCTTGTTATCTGGACTTTGAATACTTCAGTGTTGTTTGACTAATTAAACATTTTTTAATAACTTGATGGTTGTTGCATTTGCATGTAGTTTAAGCTTATGTGTCATTCGTATTTACTTTCGTTACTTGCGTTCTGGGCCTTTGGCTCATTATTTCACATTTCAAGTGTTGATGCTAGTGATGAATTCTACACCAGTATGGGGTACAGAACGGATTTTGAGGATTTCCTAGATGATTGGAAAAACTAGGAGTATGACCTTGGCTTGATGGAAACCTTTTGTAATAGATTAGTTGAAGTTTTCTTGGAATCTATGTAATAGTTATGTTAGTTTTTGTTAAACTTATGTATTTTGTTTATGACTTGTTGATAAGACTTTATCTGTAATATCTATATGTATATATGTCTGTAGTGGATTTATATCTTATATGTAAATTTGAAGTAAATGTTATGTTTTTCTAAAAAGTTTTTAGAATTAATAGTTTTCAAATTTGTTTTTATAAGAGATTTAGATAAATAAATATTCAAACTGATCCTGATAATCAATCATACATATAACATCGCAGGTTATATATGGTTGGAGATCTAGATTTACCTATTTTAACTATAGAAGTGAGTTCGGGTTTTTACAATGATAATTGAAAAATTCTATGGAACATAATAACATAGGACTAGCTGAAAGAGCCAGTAGTTATTTATGAAGCTAATCAAATATTACACATAACTGAGACTTGTTCCTCCCATACCCACTTTATACCTTATAATGGCTAGTGTATATATATTTATGTATATATATATAACAGAACAATACTTGTCAATTCGCATTGGATGGTCAACAAAAATATGCTCACCTTTACTCCATAAGTTCTATACGAAGGAAAACTTACATGAAGAATTTTCGAGTAAAAAAATATGCAAAAGAACCTAGCAGGGTTTGATAATTCTGCATTTCTGCTATTTTCTCAACTTTGGGGGCCTAGTATAACCTCTCGCAAGACAAGTCGTACGGTGCATATATAAAATAATCCAATTCACTAATAAAAAAAAAAGTTAAATTCATATTATTAATATTCGTGAGTAATCATATTATCCTAAGTCGCCAAGGAAATGAAACATTAGCATAGAAATCTAAATAGCTAGCAAAAATTTCATATACATAGCCATATATGTCGTTATATAACATTTAAATTTTTAAAGCCACACATTTAATGTTATACAAAATTATTAAAATAATACTGGTGTTTTCATTTTTGCTTTATATTAGATACTTTGATCCTTTTACACTTTATATACATCATATTTCTTGTCCTATAGAAAACATTAGTAAAAAATAGAAGTAAAAGTTTGGACCACCTATTTTCAGTAACATCTTTTTTTGAGAATGTATCAAATAAGATTGTGAAACCACATCGGATATCATAATTTTATTTGACACATTGTCAATGGAGGGTATTGCCAAAGATGATAATCCAAGTACCACCTATCTTTTTTTTTTTTCCCTCCTTTTTTAAACAAGCAATTGGATTGCATATGGAATTAGAAAATTAAAAAAAAAATTCTTTTTTAAAGTGCTTCACTTCCTATTTTGAGATTTGACTCGTTGACAATTTCCAATATTGTAATACCCCATGAAAATTTTCCACCCTATGTCTCTGCATCTGCATATATCGATAGACAAAAGGAAGAAAATTCCAAGTTATTTTACAAAAATTAATGCTTTTCTTACTTCTAGGAACTAACAGCTTTTCGTCAACTTGCTCTCACTCAGTTTATCTTCAAACCTTATTTGTTTATTTCAACTTGTTTTCAACCTTGTTATCGTAAACAACCAAATTATTAGCTGGTTTCATATAGTTTTCATTTGAAACATGTGATGTAAACAATTTAAACTTATTGTACCTTCTGAATAAATAAGAGAAGACTTTTCTTTTGACTTGAAAACCAATTTGAGCTAAAAATGTTAAAAAAAAAAATTGAAAGGGAAAATCTCCTTATATTCTTAAAAAATAATTATAAAGAAATCTTGCTTTAACATATATTAATAATGTACTAATTTTTTCATTAATAAATAAATGATATCAAATTTAGTATCGAAATTTTATTCAATTTTTATAATTTATTACCTAAATATTAGGTTGAACTTCATCCTTTGTCCTTTTGTGACTTGATTACATAAATCAATTAACCAAAGCTTGACATGTGCAACAGAACAAAAGTAGAAGTCTAGCTAGGACTTAAATTCACTTCCAGTCTTCCTTTTTTCTACTCACCTATATCTCCTTGAGTAAAATATATTGTCATCGCTAGAGAAGCTCTTGAATGGAAATAATTTGTCCCAAGCGGGAAAATATTTGGTG
Source organism: Combretum micranthum (assembly GCA_024138025.1). Taxonomy (NCBI): domain Eukaryota; kingdom Viridiplantae; phylum Streptophyta; class Magnoliopsida; order Myrtales; family Combretaceae; genus Combretum; species Combretum micranthum. The sequence continues at coordinate 1,805,853 of JAMXBD010000063.1, forward strand.
GATATTATATTTTACGTAGATGTAAATGTGATATATAATTTTTATTAATTTTTCAGTATATAAATAATGTAGTAGGTAATAATCAAAATAACTACTACTTATATATTTATGTATTAAAATATTATTAAAAATTACATAGTACATATACATTATATAACGTATAACACCCGTCAAACCTTTTCTCACCAAGCACACCCGCCCTGGAGTGGAAGCGAATTTGAATGAAGAGTTAGTCATGGTTTTTTCATTTTTATATTCTTTAAATCAAACGTGGACGCCTGGTTGGATATTTATTTTAATCACACCAGCCAAGTCATTGTTGGTTTACATAGCCAGCTCAATAAATGCAACATAGAGTTAGACAAGGTATTATAAACTTAAATAATAAATTCAATATTTGCCCTTAATTTAATAGCAACTCATTTTAGACGCTATATATTGTGCCATTTTGCAAGCTGTGTTTTATTACTAAGTGTAATACTTTTCTTGACTCTGACCAATAAAATAATATTATCTTATTAAATTATATATTATAAAGTAAATTAAAAACTAAAATGTATCTTCTAGTAATCACTAACCTTCAATAATAAAATACATAACATATATTTATGAATAAAAGATATAGGTTATATTTTTACAAAACTTAAAAAAAAGAGGAAAAAAATAATAAAACATATAGTATCTCGCTAATTTTTCTGGAAAAAAAAATGTAAAGTGAATTATTATTGTTATTATTATTGAAAATATGACCCAAAATTGGATCAAAGCTGTCAACTCTGATATATTTTGGCCGGCTTAAATTTGTTTTTGTGTTGGATTTTGTTTGTGGACTTCAAAAGGAGTAGGCCGGCTCTAAGCCGCCGGCTTACATGTCCTAAGCTGCCGGCCATAGTGTTGGCGTACATCTAAGTTGCCAACGTTTAGGCTGGCTTTCATGCCAGCCTTTCTCTCCATCCTATAACATATATATATATATATATATATATATCTGTGTGTGTGTGTTGCTTCTAGGGTTTTGTGTGAGAGAAAAAATAGTATGAGACACGAAATTGTATTGAGAGTTTTAGAGAGACTTGATTAGAATTGAGTAGTTCTCTCTCAAACTTGTATTCTAACTTGAATTATAGTGGATTTCTACTCCTCTACCTGTGGTTTTTTCCCATCAAGGGTTTTCTATGTAAATTCTTGTGTGTTCTTTATTTTTTTGTTATTATTATTTTCTTATTTGTTTCTAACAAACTGATATCAGAGCAAGGTTCTCTATAATGGCAATTGTGAATTATGGTATTCCGTTGTTTGATCGCAACACAAGATTTACGTTATGGCAGGTTAAGACACGAGCGATTCTCATATAAATGGATTTGGCTGATGCACTTTTAGGGTTTGATAAGATGTCTGCATCATGGACACCTGAAGAGAAGCAACGCAAGGATCGCAAAGCCCTATCTCAGATTCACCTGCTTCCATCAAATTAGAACTTACAGGATGTATTGAAGGAGAAGACTGTTGCTGTGTTATGGTTAAAGTTGGAACAATTGTGTATGACTAAGAGTCTAAACAGTAAATTACATCTGAAGCAACGACTATACTCTTATCGTTTGACAGAAAGTGCGTCTCTGGAAGATCACTTAACTGCTTTTAAGGAAATTGTTTATGATTTGCAAAACCTTAGAAGTCAAGTACGAGGAGGAGGATTTAGGGTTGATTCTGTTGTGTTCTTTGCCTCCCTTCTATTCAACCTTTAGAGAAACAATTTTGTATAATCATGAAACCCTCAGCATTGATGAGGTTTATGATGCTTTAAGTTCTCATGAAAGAATGAAACAACTTGTGGTTGGATCTAAGTCTCAAGCAAAGGGTCTTAATGTTCGTAGAAGGCCCCAAGATTGAAATTCTGGTGGTAATAACAGAGGTAGATCGAAATCTGCAAATAGAAATAAGAACTGCAGGTATTGCAAGAAAAAGGAGCGCATTAAGTCAGAGTGTTATAAGCTACAGGATAAGAACGAGAAAGCTACTGAGAGTCAAAAGGAAAATAAAACAGAGAAATCTGGTGAAGCTGATGTAGCAGATGCCAGTAGTAATGGTGAAATCCTTATTGCTTTTGATGACAATCTTAGAGTGAGTGAGGAATGTATTCTTGATTCTAGTTATACATTTCATATGTGTTCCAATCGGGATTGGTTTTCAACATATGAAACCGTTTCAAAAGGTGTTGTTTTGATGGGTAATAATGCCACTTATAAGGTTACAGGTTTTGGAACTATAAAAGTTAAGATGTTTGATGATATTATCAGGACACTTGGTGATGTGAGATATGTGTCTGATTTAAAAAGAAATATGATCTCTTTGAGTACACTTGATTCTAAAGGGTATAGGTACACGAGTGAAGGTGGAGTTTTAAAGATCAGTAGGGGTTCTCTAGTGGTGATGAAAGGACATAAGAAGAATGCTAATCTTTATGTTTTGCAGGGTTCAGTTATTACAGGTGATGCAGCCGTCGCCGCTTCATCTTTGTCAGATGATGATGCTATTAGACTATGGCATATGCGTCTAGATCATATGAGCGAAGCTGGTATGGCTAAATAGTGCGAAGAGGATTACTTGGTGGGTAAGGCATCAGTAAATTGAAATTTTGTGAACCCTATGTTTTTGGGAAGTAGAAGAGAGTTAGATTCACCACAGGTACTCATAGTACGAAAGGCACACTCGATTACATACACTCAGATCTTTGCGGACCGACTAAGGTGCCCTTTAGAGAAGGTGCAAATTATATGTTAACAATTATTGACGACTACTCCAGAAAACTTTGGGTGTTTTTCTTGAAGCAGAAGAGTGAAGTTTTACACACGTTTAAGGAGTGAAAGATCATGATTGAAAAACAGACTGGGAAACAGGTAAAGCGACTTCGCACTGACAATGGTTTGGAGTTTTGTTCAAGAGAATTTAATGATTTATGTAAATTGAAAGGAATTGTGAGGTATTTGACAGTTCCTGATACTCCACAACAGAATGGTGTGGCAGAATAGATGAATAGAACAATTATGGAGAGAGTCCGTTGTATGCTTTCAAATGCTAAATTGCCAAAATCTTTTTGAGCTAAAGCAACTTCTACAACATGCTTTATTATAAATCAGTCTCCTTGAATTACTATCAAGAAGAAGACTCCACATGAGGTATGGTCTGGTGCTCCGGCTGACTATTCAAATTTAAAAGTTTTTGGTTGTTCTACTTATGCTCATGTTGATAATGGAAAACTTGAGCCTAGATCTGTTAAGTGTATATTCTTAGGATACGAGTCTAGTGTGAAACGATACAAGTTATGGTGTCCTGAGTTGAAGAAAGTCATTGTTAGTAAAGATGTTATTTTTGATGAAAATTCTATATTACATGACTTATCTTCTAGTGCTACATTCGATAAAGTCCAATAGAAGTCAGATATGCAAATGAAAGTTGAAATTAATTCCAGTTCTACATCACAACCTACTTCTCAACCTAGATCACAAATATAGGGTAGTACTGTCTCTACTGCACCACCATAGCAGCAATATTCTATTACTAGAGACATGCTTAGGAGAGAAGTCAGGCTTCCCCAGAGATATGCCGAGGTTGATCTAGTTGCTTATGCATTGAATGTAGCAGAATAAATTGATTCAAATTTTGAGCCCTCAACTTACATAGAAGTAGTTAGTTGTGATGATTTTGGTAAATGGATAATTGCAATGCAAGAAGAGATGGAATCCCTTCACAAGAATGGTACATAGGATTTAGTGAAACTTCCCAAGAATAAGAAGATTGTTCGTTGTAAATGAGTATTCAAGAACAAGGAAGGAATATCAAGCGTTGATGAACCCAGATACAAAGCAAGACTCGTTGTTAAAGGTTACAGTCAGATTCCAGGTGTAGACTTTACTGATGTGTTTTCTCCTATTGTGAAGCATAGTTCTATTCGAGCCTTGCTTAGTATTTTTGCAATGCAAGATCTTTAGCTCGAACAACTAGATTTGAAGACAGCCTTCTTATATGGAGAACTTGAGGAAGACATCTATATGCAACAACCTGAGGGTTTTGTGGTTTCTAGAAAGGAGGATCATGATTGTTTGTTGAAAAAGTCTCTATATGGCCTAAAACAGTCTCCTAGGCAGTGGTACAAGAAATTTGACTCATTCATGACTTCTCATGATTTCATGAGAAGCAATTTTGACAGTTGTGTTTACATTAAGAAGTGCAGTGATGAGTCTTTTGTTTACGTACTCTTGTATGTTGATGATATACTAATAGCAGCTAAAGACAGAGGAGAGATTAGTAAGGTCAAAACCCAGTTGAATATAGAGTTTGATATGAAGGTCTTGGGAGCAGCAAAGAAGATTCTTGGAATGCAGATTCTAAGGGATAGAAAAGTTGGAGAGTTGTGCATCAGTCAAAAGGGGTACGTTAAGAAAGTTCTTCATAGGTTTAATATGCAGAGTGCTAGGCCTATTAGTACTCCTTCAGCAGCGTATTTTAGACTTTCTTTTGCCTTGTCTCCATAGTCAGATGATGAGATTGACTACATGTCAAGGGTTTCATATTCTAATGCAGTGGGATCTCTTATGTATGCTATGATTTGTACCCGACCAGATTTTGTCTTATGCAGTTAGTGCAATTAGCAAATACATGGCAAATCTTGGTAAAGAACACTGAATAACAGTTCAGTGGATTCTTAGATACTTAAAAGGTACTACAGATGTTTGTTTACACTTTGGTAAAACTAGAGATAGAATTATTGGTTATATCGATTCTGATTTCGCCGGAGACTTGGATAAACTAAGATCTCTCACAGGGTATGTATTTACCATTGGTGATTGTGCTATTAGTTGGAAAGCTATCTTGCAAGCAACTGTTGCTTTATCTACCACAGAAGCCGAGTATATGGCGATTACAGAGGCCTGTAAGGAAGCTATTTGGTTAAAAAGCTTATGTGGTGAGCTTAGTGATGAATTGAAGACTATTACAATTTACTGTGATAGGTAGAGTGCATTTTTTCTCATTAAGGATCAAATGTTTTATGAGAGAACAAAGCACATCAATGTTCGGTATCATTTTGTGTGTGAAGTTGTTGCTCGTGGAGATATTGCTGTGAGCAAGGTCAGTACTTATGACAATCTAGCTGATATGATGGCAAAGTCGCTCCCTATAGCCAAGTTTGAGCATTGCTTGGACGTGCTTAGCGTTCATTGCTGATTATTACCCTTTAAGGGGTTTTTGGAATAGGTGGAGAATGTTTAGTTTTAATGTTGAAGTTTGGAATTTCGATTATTTGCTCCTGGATTTTGTGTCAAGGTGGAGATTGTTGAAAATGTGACCTAAAATCGGATCAAAGCTGCCAACTCTGATGTATTTTAGCTAGCCTAAATTTGTCTTCGTGTTGGATTTTGTTTGTGGACTCTAAAAGGAGTAGGCCGACTCTAAGCCACCGGCTTACATGTCCTAAGCTGCTAGCCTTTCTGGCTAAGCCGCCGGCCATAATGTCAGCATACATCTAAGCCACCAGCTTTTAGGCTGGCTTTCATGCCAGCCTTTCTCTCCATCCTATAACACACACACACACACACACATATATATATATATATATATATATGTATTGTTTCTAGGGTTTTGTGTGAAAGAAAGAATAGTGTGAGACACGAAATTGTATTGAGAGCTTTAGAGAGACTTGATTAGAATTGAGTAGTTCTCTCTCAAAATTATATTCCAACTTGAATTATAGTGGATTTCTCCTCCTTTGCCTGTGGTTTTTTCCCGTCAAGGGTTTTCCACATAAATTCTTGTGTGTCCTTTTTTTTGTTACCATTATTTTCGTATTTGTTTCTAACGATTATTATTATTTTGAAAATTGCAATAGAAAGCCTATATTTGTGCACTTTTTGGGAAAAAAAAGTTTGGATTTATAAAGCATGCATTTAAAGGCTTGTATTTTATCATTTCATGCAGTTAAGGGTCTTTGTTAATGTACTGCTAACATAATTTGATGTGGCTTTTTTAAATGTTGAAAGTACTAACATGGCTATTTGCCTCAACTTATATGTAATATTCTCTATCCACAATTTTCTTATTAATATTTTTAACAATTTTCGGTAATTTTCTTATAAACATTTTTCTTCCAAAAAATTTATTTATATAAAAAAGAAATGGTTTCTCCTGAATAGAAAATAAAAATTTTCTTCCCAATATTATAATCAAAACCTCTTCCCAAATAAAAATATAAGTTGCAAATTTTATTCCTTTAATATTTTAATTAATACAAAAAATTTAGACCACACATATTCTGTAATATAAAGATAAATGATTTATAATGAAGAGCAAAAATGTTATTTGATTGAAAATAAGAGGGTTTTATGATCCATCCTAAAGTGTAATTAAGTGTTTTGTCAAATAACAGAGATGTGATGGAAGACAAATGGATGCAGCTTAAATGCCATTAGTGTAAGTCTTGTGCATTGTTGGTGTTGGGTAGACCTTCATGGTCTCAGAATCACCCTTTGATGTTTAGGCCGTCAGCTTTTGTAATAAACCGCTAGCCTTTCCTACACGAAAATTAAAAAGTTTTTACAGATTTTCTTTATAACCTAGCCTTCCCCCTTCTCCAAAATCATTCATAAGCCATAGAATTCTCTCAAAACCTTTCTGTCTGTGATCTTAGCATCAACGAAGAATAAGAATCAAGATCAAGGTGAGTTGATCCTATTTGATTACAATTCCAATTCATTTTTACTTATTTTTTTTTACTTAAGTGAAACTTGTTAATGAACAAGACGTACTTCTATTTATCGAGATTAAAAGGATATGATCTCTTCTTAAAGTTTTCTTTTGGTTTCAAAGGGAGATCTGGAGAAAAACCCCTAAGTCTTGTTGAGAATTAATATTCTGCAATCAAGAGGAAGAAAAATCAAGAAAACAAGTAAGATTAATCCTTCTATTCTTTTAATGATTTAAAAGTGTAATACTTTCCTAGTTTTCTTAGTGGATTTTGAAATAGAATTAAGTTCTTGGAGAAATTTGGAGGAAAACCCTAATTTGTGATGTTTGGGGATTTTGTGGATTTACGATCAAAAGAGAAAGGTATCTACAAATCTAGGCATTTTAAATTCTTTGGATTTAGGGTTTGTAATACTTTTCATATTAGGGTTTTGGTGATGATGAAATTATGAATATTCTTATGAAAACATATTTTGATAGAGTTGTATTTATGATCAGGTGTTATTAATGAAATTAGGGTTTCTGTTCCTAAAGTGATTTCAGGTATGACCTTACCTTGCTTGTTGCTTGTGATTGTATGATTAGTATTTGTAAACTAATTAATTGATATCCGATTTTTAAATTTAATTTGTTGCTTGTCTATGGCTGGGTTTAGTAGATCGGGAGGGCCGTTGCTACTAAGATGATGCCTTGATGATCTATGTATGACGTTGTCCCGAGTAAATTTATGCACATAGATGATTCCAATAGTCTAGGAGTGATGTGAAAGCGGTACCTAGGGTGTGTAGGAGTTCCCAACACCAATATATGTATATATTACTATTTTCCATATTGGTTGTTTTTATGGAGTCATGAGTTACTCCGAGTTTAGGAATAATGGATAATAGTTCTAAACTATGTTGTTTGCAGGCTAATAAAAGATAATAACTTGTTGATTGTTGCATATATTATTAAATTGTATATGAAATCTGTATTATTCTGTTCATGCGCATGTGTTTGTGGCATGGCATACTGCACCTTTGTACTCATTCCTTTCTATTTTTCAAGAACAGGTGATGTAGTTTTTAATCTATTGGACTATGATGTCTATGTGAACTATGGAGAGGATGATAATGAACCTGGCTTTCTTACTGATGTTTAGATATTTTAGTTTGGAGATAGACAAAGTTGATGATCTTATAAAGTTTTATAACGTTTTTATAAATCTAAAGTTTTCCTAAGATTTTTCTAAAGTTGTTTTAGTTTGAATTGAGTTGGCTTTTGATTATCCCAACTAAGTTGTCCAGAAGTTTTGTTATATGAAATGTTTCTAAATAGGTATCCTTTATATTAGAGTTTGATGTTGTATGACTCAAATTTGTGGATTAGTAGAATAATAGTCTTAGCATGTCCATACCTACTGAGGATACGTAGTGGGTTGTAATGCCCTTAGATTATGACATTACATATTCAAGAAAACAAAATTAGAAAGCTTAACTTCATATATTTTTTCTCAATCAATACTAAACTTAATTGCATAATTTAAAGGTTAAAGTTTCAAGCGCTGCATGATATAAGTTTTTAGGTAACTTCTCTACTTGTTTCATTCAATAATCAATTTCTTTATTACCAGTAATGAGATATGTCTCTCAGTATGTACAATTTAAGTTACATAGGAAAAATAATATGAAGATCTTCAAGAGAATATTGATCTTACATTAGTTAAATAACATATAAAAAAAATCAATTTTACATTTCCTTCAAATTAAGGATTCTTGAGAGGGTATCTATTGAAATATAAGACATATTTGAAAAAAAAAAAGAAAAGATATAATGGGCAGAGCCATAAAAGTTGTCATGTGCTTGGGCATTAATGCATTAGTTGTGCATTATATGTCATTATAATTTAATCATCCCGAATCATTTCTCAAAGTAACCATATCTACAACGAGTAGAAGATAATAATCCAATATTTTTTATTATATTAGCTACATTAAACCACCGTATATCAATTGAACTCACAACTAGTAGTATTTGACATTTAAAAACTAAAAAATAATACAACTAACAAAACTGCTATAAATCTCCTGATATTGTGGAGCGGTGGAATCTTTGACCTATAAACCATGTAGTTAAGTCTATTACTGATTAAGGAAACATATATAGAGATTAAGCTTTCCAATTTTGTTTTCTTTAAATCTATATAATCTTGAATTTGTGGAATTAACTAAAATATTAGAGGAAATAAAATTTGCAACTTCAATTTTGATACGGGAAAGGGTTCTGATTATAATTATAGAAAGAAGGTTTATTTTATGTACCAATGAACTATTTATTTTTTACTTAAATAAATTTTTTGGAAGAAAAATATTAATATGTAATTCTCATATTACATATTAATAATTCTCATATTGTACAAGTATAAGACCTTCTACCGTGCCATTTCCCTCCTTTTTCTTGTTTCTCCTACTCCATATTTCCGATACAATTTTTTATTATAATTCTCATTATCTAATATGGCTCCAGTTTTAAGCTAAAATCCTAGAACTTTGTACAAAGCAAGTAAAATCTGTTTCACCACCAAATATCTTAACACTCTCACTCCTTCTCTTGCAAAGGAGATGACACAAAAGACATGACCAAAAAAGAAGATGAAACGAAAGTAGAAAAACTGAGTCATTTTTCCTATTATCTTCAAAGTTTTATTTTCCTATCACGTTTAATTTCATTATTAGCTTGGCTTATACTATATTGTTAATGAAATTTGATGAATATGTTGAACTTTTTCATCAGAAAACCCTTCTAGATATGATAAAATATCTTCAAAAAGTTGATGTTCCCGTCATTTTCATCTTTTCTAGGATATTGTTGGTTTGGCTTGCATCCCTATAATTTTGAATAGATCACACAAATACATTGTTCAAAAAACTTCTTTTTTCGCAATTGGAAGCGATTCCATATGAGTTTAGCATCAGTGGTGCTCTCAAATCACCATTATGTTGGTTGTTTTCACTTTTTATACTTATACATATGTAACTATTTCAATTTTATTTTCTTGTCAATTTAACAAACATCATACATCATTTATAGTATATCATGTATATTACATTGGGAGGATAGTTGCTCCAAAAATAATATTGCTGGAATACAAAGCAGAGATCGGAGCTATTAATTTTTGTTCCTTTTGGTTTCTCTATCGCTTGAGAAGTTTATTTATATCTATAATGATAAAATGGGGTGGGGAGAGGGGTGGTGTTTTTAGAAAACTCTCAAAGGGAGGGATTGATGGTATTTGGTACATTATCGAAAGTTAACATTTTTTTCACTATGCTTTATTGCTTCAGCATAGCCCTTGGGATGTTGATGGAATTTGTGAAATCAATGATTACTACAAGTGGCATAGTAGGTAATAGTCACCACCTTCTCTATCTATAGTCAAATTGTAAATTGTTTCCGGTCAAATCACACTTTTGTATTTTATTTTTTCTATGAACATTTTGCTGGAGTGAATTCTACACTGGTTACTAAATAGTTTTTGAGTAATGTACTTGTCGGAATACATATACAATCTACGAAATTGGGATTATAGTTTTTGAACTGTAATCCCAATTCAATTTCATTTCATTGCAACAAAATCCAATTTCAATAAACCAAAAGTTAGTCATGGCAACTACTTTTCAAGTGCAAGATCTTTGACTTTCACAGGGCGATGATAAACTAAGCAGCGTTATCCATTTTAATATAGCAGTATGTTAATAAGAAATTGGCTATTTGCTAGCTAGGAATCAATTATTCAAAAGAAATCCATTTAGAATCTCATTGCCAAGGATGGGCCCAGAGGGGGGTCCTGGCCTCCCCAGCTCAAAAAATAAGCCTTGCATAATCAAAGACATAATAGAATTTGGTAACAGAGTGAAAGAAGATAGTAGTGATTTAGGCCATCATGATAGCTTTAGGGCCCCCCAGTCGACATCTCTCTTGGCACGACCCATAATTAAATATATTAATTATATATAACTTTCTTTCCCTTTGAAGCAGGTGCCATCACACGTTGTATATGTTTTTCTTCATCTTCCTCAGTAATGGGCAAAACTTATGCACCATTAAATGCAATAATAAGCGATATAGTATTCTTTCTTTCTTTACTTTTTTTAATATTAAATAGTATTAAATTCTTGTAGATACTTACCTAAACAAATCCTAAGTAATCTACTGTATCTTGCAAGGAAATATATTATGAATAATAAAACTAGCCAATTTGCTACATTAAGTAAATTATTTATTTCTTTATTTTTCAAATTTTGAATTTATGATATTTATTAGTTTATTTATCTTTTATCCATATTATGATGAATTATTTTAACATTATTTAAGGAAATAGATTTCTGGTTAAGATTAAAAAATTTAAACATAATTAGTTGCTCTAAATGAGTCTAAAATTCCTAGGTTGTGTTCTACTTTCCTTTTTTTTTAATGAAACCAAACAACATTAATTATCTAAATACGTTCAAATCTAATTTTAAAATTAAAATATATCATGTTTATAAGTTATTTCAAAAACATTAGCCTACCGAACTTAGAGGGAAAAAACCCTTTTATTCATCTCTCTCTCTCTCTCTGTATATATATGTATATATTATATTGAAAAGTAAAAGCTATCATTTTCAACTTGTTACTTTTCTTTTTAGTGGTTAATTTTTTTTATAGTATTTGTGTAAATATCAAAATATTTATCTTTGTATTTGTTGCTTTCTATTTTTTTCCGTTTTTTCTTTATCTTATTTCTCCATGAAAGTTTTAAATTTAACCTTTTATGATTTTCTTATTATATTATTTCATATACCAATAATTAGAAACATTAAAATGATAAATTGTTTATATTTTATAATAAAAGATATGAAACATTATCTAACTTATATAAAATAACATATAGATGTCAACTATATTCAATATGACTTTTAATCTATATATATATAGTGGATGTAAATTTTACACTATGGATATTGTGAAAACTAGACTAAGAAATAAAATAGATGATGAATTTCTTGTGGATTGTCTTTTGATTTACAAAGATATAAGTATTGCTGAAGAAATGGTTCCAAATGCCATCATATATAAATTTTATAACATTAAGGAGGAACGAATTATACTTTAACAATCTTTTTTCTTTTAATCTAATGGTTATAATTTTTTTTTTCTAAATTAAACAACAGCATAGAAGATGATATTCATTATGGCTACCCCTATTCTTTAACCCTGCGTTCATCCCTGCTCATTTCCCTTCTAAACCTACGCTAAGAAACTATATTGGTTTTTATTCAATGAAATTACACTCTCTAATCCATCTGACCTTTTCCTCTTTTGTTGCTTCAATAGTAAGTGATCCTACACATTGCTTGATCTCAATCATCTACAAAATATGCAATGCAAATTCATTATATTTTCCTTTTGAATTAAGTTGTAATTTAAGTTGAGATTGTGATAGAAAAATAATAAAACTTCATATGTTTCGAAGAGAAAATTTTGAATTTGGAACTTTAACACGGATTATATAATGTTGTGCCTTTAGCCCATTGCGACCACTGTGTCTTTAACGGATCCGACCTAGAATAAAATAGATTTTTAAATGTCACATAGAGAAAAAAAAAAAAAAAAGTGTAGGAAATTTGCAATTTGTTGTCAATTATAAACATACTTTAACTGTGTCTCCAATTTCAAAAAAATTTCGTAGATTGTATATATATTCCAATAAGCACATTACTAAAAAAACTGCTTTGTAACTAGTGTTGAAGTCACTCCTGCAAAATGTTCATAGAAAAAATAAAGTACAAAAGTGTGATTTGACTAGAAATAGTTTACAGTTTGAATATAGGTAGAGAAGGTGGTGACCATTACCTACAATGCCACTTGCAGTAATCAGTGATTTCATAAATTCCATCAACATCTCAAGGGACTTTGTTGAAGCAATAAGGCATAGTGAAAAAATTACCAACTTTCAATAATATACCAAATACCATCAGTCCCTCCCTTGAAAGTTTTAATAAGCACCCCAAACCCAAATTATATCATTAAGATATAAATAAACTTCCCAAGAGACAGAGAAACCAAAAGGAACAAAAATTTAATAGCTTTGATCTGTGCTTTGCATTCCAACAATATTATCTTTAAGCAGCTATCCTCCTACTACAAAATACAAGATATACTATAAATGATGTATGGTTCTAGTTAAATGACGAGAAAATATAATGAAATTACTTACATATGTATAAGTTTAAAAAGTGAAAACAACCAACATGATGGTGTTTCGAGAGCACCAATGTTGCTAAACTTATATGGAATTACTTCCAAATGCAAAAAAAGAAGTTTTTTGAACAATATATTCGTATAATTTGTTCAAAATTGTAGAGATGACTAGCCAAACCAACAATATCCTAAAAAAGATGCAATGACGGGATTATCAACTTTTTAAAGATATTTTATCATATCTAGCAAGGTTTCTTGAAGGAAAAGTTCAACATATTCATCAAATTTCATTAACAATGTAGTATAAGTCAAGCTACCAATGAAAGTAAACATGATAAGAAAAATAACACTTTAAACATATTGGAAAAATGACTTAGTTTTTCTACTTTGTTTCATCTTCTTTTTAGGTCATGTCTTTCGTGTCATCTCCTTTGCAAGAGAAGGAGAATGAGCTAGCATTAGATAATCCATACAAGTAAGAGTGAAAGTGTTAGGATATTTGGTGGTTGTGTTAATATAAGGAACAGATTGTGAGATCCTATCCTATATTTTAATAGGATATTTGATGTTCAAAGAATGATTTGTGAAACGGATTTTACTTGCTTTGTACAAAGTTCCAAAATTATAGCCTAATGCTTGAGCCATATTAGATAATGAGAATTACAATAAAAAATTGTATTGGGAAAAATGGAGGAGAAGGAAGAATAAAAAGAGGGGAAATGGCGCTATAGGTCTTAAATTTGTACAATATGAGAATTATCAATATGCAATATGAGAATTACATATTCATATATTTCTTCCAAAAAAATTATTTAGCTAAAAGAGAAATAGTTCACCTGTACATAAAATAAACCATCTTTCTATAATTATAATAAAAACCCCTTACCGTATCAAAATTGAAGTCGCAAATTTTATTTCCTCAAATATTTTAGTTAATTCCACAAATTCAAGATTGCATAGATTTAAAGAAAACAAAATTGGAAACCTTAATCCCATACATTTTCCTTAATCAATAATAAACTTAACTATATGGTTTATAGGTCAAAGTTTCAACCGCTCCACAATATCAAGAGATTTATAGCAGCTTTAGTTAATTGCATTATTTTTAGTTGTTAATTGCATTATTTTTTAGTTTTCAAATGAAAAATACTATTAGTTGTGAGTTCAATCGATATACGATGTTTTATCTAGCTAACATAATAAAAAAAAATATTGGATTATTACTAGAGTTGTAAATAACCTTTTCCTCTTTGTAGATATAGTTACTTTGAGAAATGATTTGGCATGATTGAACTATAATGACATATAATGCACAGCTAAAGTGGCAACTTTTATGGCTCTACCCACTATTGCTCTTTCTTTTTTTTTTTTTTTAATCTGCCTTATATTCCAATAGATACCCTCTTAAGAATCCTTAATTTGAAAGAAATGTAAATTTTTTTTTTATATCTTATTTAACTAATGTAAGATCAATAATCTCTTGAAGATCCTCATATTATTTTTCTTATGTAGCTTAAATTGGGACAAAAAAAAAAAAATCATGATCAATGGGTAGGTTGATCCTAATTTAGCTACTGATCTGCAAAAAAAAAATTAGGATTAATAGGTAGGTTGAATATGATTTAGCTACTGATCTACGAAAAAAATATCTTTAAAAAACAGTTACCAGAAATTCGTGAGTTTGAGGACTAACCTATTAAAATCTAAATAGTTACCATCTTTTGACTTTCCAATTATGAATTATTTCCTATTATATCATAATATGAATTCCTATATGTTATTTACAAAGTTTTTACTTTCTTATTTTATTTATATGCTACTAAGTCAATTAATATATTCTCCTATTTTATTAAAGTTTACAAAATAAGTCAAATATACTAAATTTCACAGAAAAAGGAAAGTGATATTGACACGCAACAAATTTAAAATTATATTGACAAAAAATAAAAATTCCTTTTTTAGATTCTCCATTAAGTGCTAATGTAATCACTATTCAGGATCAATCGTTATGTAGTTCTTTATGAAAATTTTAGTTTATTAATTGATTTTATAAACTTGTAATCTTATCAATTTAAGTTTATTAAATTTTAAAAATTTTGAAAATATAACTTTTTTTCACTATGAACCCTATATCTATCGAGTTAATTTTTCGAAAATTTTATGAAAACGACTCTTATCTAAGCAACAAAAGGTTTTTTTTTTTTTTTTTTCTCAATCACATATCATAATAAACAAATCCATTCGTAAGTCAAATTGCAATGTCGATTATCAATTCTCAACACACTGATCAAGACAAACTTATGCTAAATCTCACACGTTACTTTAATATGATCATTATGAATATATACATGTAATTAAATATTCACAAAATTCTAAGTCTTCAAAAGATGAGGATATAATAAGGTATCAAGACTTTAAATTGAAAAAAAAAAATCCATGGTAAAGGCCAAGAATTTATGTTAACAAGAGACTAATGGAATATGTCGTAATTAAGATTAAAATTACATTTTAACAAGTTACTATGGTGCAAAATTTTTATATTAACAACCTAATATTATTAAGAATCAAATATTTGTAAGGGTAATAGCATAGAATATTGCAAATCAAATTATCATATATATATATAAGTATTTTCTTATATTCAAAAGCTTTATGTCCAATTGTTGGAGTAGTATATGTATAATTGGCAAAAAAGTCGTACATTCATATCAACAACATCTCCATATACACATTATGGAGGAGAGCAAATGTTAAAAAGAAAATTAACTTTCAATGAAAATTTTTTTTTATATGAGCCTAAAATCAATTTAGAAAACAACATCATTACCTATAAAATTGTAACAAAACTCAAAAAGTAACATTAATTACATATTCCATTCCTTCTAAAACAATGAATTAATCACAACACATAATATTATTCCGTTAGACCAGAATTTTTATTCTTGTTATTATAACCATTTTTCTATTATAATTATAGTATCATTAATAATAATATTATTATTATAATCAATACGATGCACAATACATATATATCTATATATAAACTGATGCACGTATATTATTCCTCCTTTATTATTATTATTAAAATAGTAAAAGAAGAGAATGTGAAACTTACCTGACGGACTTCGCGAGGGCAACAGGGAGGAACAGGATGGATGCTGACGGAGTGCGGCCGGCGAGGTCGCTTTCCGGCGACATGGTGGTGGCGACGCTAATGGGTACTGGTCGGACGGGGGTTTTAGAAGGTGCCTGGAACTCGGTGATCTCATATTGGTCGGAAAATGTTTGCAAATATTGGTTTCCAGCAAGGGAGGTGGAGCTGCGGTCGGAGCTTCTCCGATGGTGGTATTCCAGCAGCCTTCAATAGCAATTGAATGGGGATTTTGAACTTCTTGTGATCCTAAGTACTCTTGTGATGTCCAGTTGCTTTGATTTTCACTGATTCGTGTTTGAATAGAGTATGGGAGACCTATTTATAAGATGAAGGATTACTATTCAAGCCTTGCCAATGTAAAAATTTTAAATTTAGGATTTTTAAGGTAGGTTTTTGCACGAAATTAGGAGTTTGATCAAATTTAAGATGCAACTTTCAGATTAGATGTGATATCTACAACTTATATGTCCATTAAATACTATCTTCCAACTTACTCAATTTACTTGATTTTGACACAAACAATTTGAACAGTTTGAATCTTTATTTTTCAATTGGGATTTGATGTACTTAACATTCGGGAAAATGCACAAATTTGGTATCAAAAGAAGCATTTCCTCGACTGGATTTTTTTTTTCAAAATTTTTTCTTTGTTTTTTAATTTCTTCATTTATTATTTTCTTTTTTTTTTTCATTTTTTCTTCCATTTATTTATTTGTTTCATAATCTTAATAATGTGACACGATTAAAGTTTACTAGGTCACTAAACTTTATAAGTAAAAATGAGCTGTCTACGATCATTTTTATAAAATGTTGCAAAATTAATGCTATAGTATACGTATATATGTATAAATAAGTTATAATACGAATATAGTAGTATAATTTGTAAAATTATACATACACAAATAAGATATATAATTGTAGACATATTTAACGTAGGATTATTTTATGAAAAGATGTGATGAATCTTTATTTACAATAGAACCAGAATTCTGAATACAGTTTTGAATACAATTGAAATTAAACCTTCTCAAATAAAGTTTCGATATGCTTCAGAGTCCAAATGAGCAGCCGATTCCATAAAAACTCAACTTTTATTACTAATATAACATTTATATGCCAATTTTTTAATATTGGTTTTGTGAATCAAATTAATATAATTCTTCATCTACATCTTCAACATTCTTTCATATAATGCTTTGCTTGTGCTTTCCTGATTGATATCTTTATTATTTTTCTTAAACTTTTCTTCTAAATAGTTATATTTTAATTTTAAATCTTTATCTTCTTTCTTTAAATCATTAAACTCTTCTTGGAGATTATTAACTGATAGAGTTTTTTTTTTTTTTTTTTGAATCAATTATAGAAATTTTCTAACAAATACATGTCTTCATTTAAATCTGATTCCTTTTGAATTAATATTTCCCTTATTTTTAATAAATATTTTCTTTGTTTATCAGATACTTGATCAACCATTTCTAATAAAAAAATTTTCTTCAGTAGTGATAACACAAATTTGTTTACCTGTACAAATATTATTAGAGCAACAATCAAATCCATTATCAATCATGGCTAGATTCACTGATCTTTGAAGAACTTTCATTTAAGATTTTGAGTAATTCTTCTTTTATGTCATATAAGACCTCTAAATTATTTATTTTCTTAGTTTTTAACATTTTGGAGTTGTATGTCCTTTAAGTCCAGACTTATAACATCTTATTTCTTTTTTATATGTTTTCTTTTTTTAGTTTATAATATTTTTGTTTTTTTTTATAATTTTTGTTTTTAGATGTTGATTGATATTTCTTTTTTTTTTTTTTCCTTTCTCTTTATTTTAGAAGACAAAGTGAAATATCCCAAATTTCATTAGGTTAATTAAAAAGATGTGCATTAGATCGTATAAAATATGGGAAAATTTGAACCAAATTAAAACCTAAGTTAGAAATTTGAGCTAGATAATTTAACTAAGTAAATTATATAGTATGATTAGGTGAATTAACAATTTTAAGCTGGTTATTAATTACAAATGAAAATAGCGATTAAACCACAATAGTTTTATATTTCATCATATCAAATAAATTAAACCAAACGTCAATGCCAACTTAGCCATCTACCTAAATTACAATCTCCCAATCTTCCCATTTTTCCCAATTTCAACAATTCTCTAGAAATTCAATATCTAAATTTCAATCAAATATCTATCCAACCACCTAATTGACTAAATTTATTTCACCATCTTCTAATTTTTTAAATTAAAATTCCTAAATTAATTTACTATTTCCTATGTTCATTTGACATCTAATTACATCTTAAGACCCTAATCAAATTGCTGTTCTACCCACTAACCATATTAGCTCTAAACCCTCATAAAAATATTCTAGAATCTATATATCACTATTTTATCCATTTCAACTTTCAGTAAAAATTTTTGATATTAACATTACCCTTTTACCAACTCAAATAGCTCTAGAACCTTCCCAATATTGCCCACTAATGTCCTTGTTTTTTTCCTATCCTTTTTTTACAAAACAAAACCCTAATTCCTACCCTAAGTGACACCAACAAGCCTCCAAACACCAGCAAAAAAGTCATTCATCTTTACTATAAACTCATTTTACTTGTCAAAACTCCCATTAATCTCTAATTTCCGTTTTGAAATTAGGTGTTATCTAGAGGGATTTTGGTTTAGAGGTAAAATGAGCTTCATCAAATTCTTAGGAGTGGTAGTGAAGGTTATAAGCTTGTTTTGCTATTATAAGTAAGTTATTTAATTAAATAGTATGATTAGTGAAATGTATTAGTAAATAATATGTTGTAATACTAAAAATATGATTTAGGTCAAATATCATGTGTTACTTATTTTGATGAAAATGTGTTGACATTGACATCGTTTATGTATTGTTAAGTGGATTTATGGTATAAATATGGTTAAAATAAAATAGCATGTTATGTAATCTATTTTGATTTTTTCCGTATGATTTTGTAATGATTTTTCATGATGAAAATTGAATAAAAACAATAACATGTTTGCTGGAGAGAAAATTAAAAGTGTTGTTTACCATGATATGTAACGTTGGTTAGGGTATTAAATGAATTTATTTTCATGTAAAATTTATGGAAATGATATTCTATCATCTTAGGATATAAACCGAAAGGTTTCATAATATTTCATATTTATTTACTATTTTTAAAGGCCTAATAGTCGTATTTCTTGAGAAAATTAAATAAAATATTAAATGTACTTATTTTTGCACGAAACTTTTATGAAATTATTTTCAATAAGTTTACATATGATCTGAAAATTTCAGAATTTTTTAAGATTATTTACTTTTTTTTTTTAGATTTTTATTTTTCAGATATACTGTGCAAAACACTGTTTGAATCGAACTTTTTGGATAGGCCGAATCAGTCGGTTTTATTTTTTCTTTTCCAACCAAACTACAACGATTTAAAAGCTTATGATGTTTAGTTTTTATATAATAACCGAACCGGACCAAAAAGTACAAATATCAAGGTGAACCGATCAAAAAACGAATCGGTACACAGACCTTTCTTGTTTTTCAGCCCTGTTTTCTTTAAAAAAATTTGTGAAATCCAAGTATAATGATATTTAATAATTATCAAACAAGCTTGATTGATGTATATTAGTTATAATTAGTTAATTTATGCATATTTTGATTTATTAGGCTTTTTGTTAAATTAAAACTTGATATATAGATTAGTGCTAAATTAGCTTAATTAGGTATAAAAGGCTTTTAATTATAAATTGGGTAATTAGATATAGTATGAGCCTAAGTCAATACAACTGAATTATTATGGGCTTTAGTAGCTAAATTGGGCTTAGATAATAGTTTAGGGCCTAAATCAAATTATATGGGCATAGTTGGACTAAATATACCAAATCGAGTTATAATATGCTTTAATTAACTAATTGGGCTTAAAAGAGGTAATTGGCAATTAAATGGATTTGACCAATATCATGGGCTATAAAATTGAATTAATAAATATTTTAGGATTAAATAGGCTAAAATGACCTAAAATAGGCCAATATCGTAAAAATAAGTCTAACTTGACCTCAATAACCTAAAATAGACTTAGAAATGAATTTAAGTCTGACTTAGCTTATATCAATAATTTTGGGTTTTAATAATTGGTTATGGGCCTAAATACTAAATAATGATCCAATTTGACTAAATCCCTACAAATAGACTTAATAAGATAAAAATGGTTTAGGAACACAACCCTGTGACCAATAACATAATTCCTAGCCAACTAAGCCTATTTACACTAAATAGGTTCAAACTAAATCCTAACCAGTCTTTCTTAGCCATTTAGGCTTAAACCTTCAAAATATAGACAAAGACCTAACCTTACGATCTATGGGCTTAAATTCCATAATACGGGCCTAATACCTTTATTCATTCCAATTAGGCTTATTCTCGAAATATTTAAGTCCATTATCAATTGTAGGTATTGAAATACCTATTTGGGATCAAATTATTTGTATGGGCCCAAAAGCCCTAAAATATCCTTAGTGGGCCTATATGGGGTATTAGAAGGCCCAATATCTTAATTAGGGTCTAAATTAAATTCCACTTGGGCTTGAACATAATTTTTAGGTCTAATAACCAATATTACTCTAATTGGACCTAAATACAAAATAAAGCCAAATTCCATCTAATTTAAAATTTATATTCCTTAATGGGCTCAATTTCTAAACTTTAAAGCCCATTATCCTAAAAAGTTAAATATTTAGAGAATTTCTTATTGGGCTTAATCTAAGATCCCTCAAGACTTAGTACATCTAAATAATAAATTTGATTTCTGAATCATATGGGCTTAGTGTAAATTATCTAAGCCCAGCTATCTTAATTGGACCTAATTCAATTATGAACCAAAGACCTTATTCTACATAAGACCTATGTTAATTGATTAATTGGTATGACTTGAATCCTTAGTTTATATACTTAATACTTATACAAATTAACCTTTCTTGGTAGATATTCAATCAATCTATTATTTTACTTGTGATCATCTACCGTATACTAGTTTGATATCAGGTACACAGTAACATGCATGATGTTTGCCTAAGGTAGACATTCTCAAATGGACTTAACTTCAAGACAACCTAATAATAGAATGTGCTGATTGTGCATGTGTCATTTAATCCGAGTCGGGTTGCAACAATCTTGCTAGGCAAATGCTAGCACGGTAGTTAGGTGCTTAGGCCACTACTGGTGGCTCGACGGGTAGCTGATAGGGCAAATGGTGTCAGGGTAATGTCCATTTATCTTCACTGAGAAATAGTATATGCAGTTTACGACTATGAGTGCCAATTGAGCTGTATATCACTATGGACTAAAATAAATGGAGATGCGTAACGACAGTGAATCCTAGATGAGGCTACTACGTCGAATATTCCTCTAAGTGGCTAAGGTATTTAGCCTGCCTTAATCAACTCCCTAAACATTTGCTGCTACTCAGGACCCCCAGATTCCTATGGCTTATTGCTAAAGTGTGAGTGCTCCCGTGTTGTTTGCATCGCCTTAAATAATAAACTTAAAATGTTGGTTATTGCATTACATATAGTTTAGGCGCGTATGTCATATCGCATGTGGTTGTGTTGTTGTGTACTGAGCTTCGGCTCATTCCTTCTTTTTCAGGTGTGGCTGATTACGACTTTGATGCTTATGCGTGTCTTGGGTATGGGACGGATCGATACAAGCTTATTGATGAACCAAGTGGTTAGGAGCGTGAGATTATGTATTCGTCTTAAATAAAAGTTGTAGTTATCTTTTTAAACTTGTATTCTCTTTTTAGGGTTTGGTTTATGCCCGTGGATGTAAAAACTTTTATTAGAAACTCTGTATTTATTTTCACCTACCTTTGATACTTTATTATTTTTCTGCTACTCAATCCAATATTTTCAAAACCTAATGATACGATTTCAGAATTTAAAATCGGTTAGCAAACGATTACGATAAATAAATATTTTAGGGTAGCCTTAGCATATAATACTTAAGTGTTATATGAGGTAGAACAAAACAAGTCTTGATCCTGCTTGGGGCATGACATAGAGCTTCTATTCTCTAATAGCCATATTGATAACAAAAGTCTCCTAATTATTTTCCTATATTTCCTTTGTCTTTTTGAAGTTTTGCTTTAAGTTTTAAATCATTACAAAGACTTAATCCTCCATGTTGATTGAAGTAATTATTTGACCATACGTTAGATGTTCTATACGAATATTATATTCTCTAGTTATTCTTTCTTTTATTTATTTGCAAATAACTTCATGAGTCTAGCTACAAATCTTTCTTTCCAATATTTCTTATTACAATTTTCTCTTATTAATACTTTGGCCAAAAAATTTATCTTTATACCATCTAAAACCTTAAGTGTAGGGCAAGTTAAACTTTGAAGAATTTCTCCATTATTTTCTTTGTATCGAGTTGGATCACCAAGAAAATGTTTCATTGTTGAAAAAAGAAGTGTAGTATTGCATCACCTATCTTAATGACAGTTGTACCCATTAGAACCTCTCTTTTGATAGATAAAATATGACTTCTTTTGGGTTATGTTATATAGTTTTCTCATTATCCTTTTAACATGCTGGTAAATCCAGTTGTTAACATTTTTGCAATATGATATCTCTTAATTGTTTATATGAATTTGATGCCATAATCATATGATGTAATGTATATAATAGATGATGTTTAGTCATACATCTATATTCCATTGATAAATCCCATGCTAGTAAATTCATAAATATCATTATGCATCTTTTCTACAAACATGTGTATGGTGGGGATGGCTGAGGACACCAGCTTTTATTTGAAAAATTGGAGTTTTCATAATTTTGTGGTTTATAATTTTTTATCTACCTTATTTATACTAACTTTTTCTTGTGAATTGATTTTTAAAATCTTCAATTTCTTGATGGATTATATTTATTGCACTTTCATTTTTTGATTCTACTGTATTTATTGTGCTTGAAATTTCTTCTAGTAGGCTTTCACTTCTACCAAATTTAGATGTTTGAATATCAGAAATAAGTTTTAAATGATAAATTAGTTTTGTTAAATGAGGATCTGAAATTGAACTTGGCTTTGAAAAACTTTCGTTGGTTAGTTTAAAAGGATTTTAAAAAGGATATTCTTCAATTTTAGATTTTCCTTTGGCTAGAATTTTTGCTTTGTTCTCAATAAGCATATTTTTTATTTTATCAGTTTGTTAACTAATAGTATATATTTGATTAAAGTAAATTACGCCATACGATATCAATATTTGAAGATAAGTTTATTTAAGATATTAACTTTTTGAGAGTTTTATGTGATTAGATGAAGTCTAAATATTTATATGTTCATGCATGGTGGTTTACAGTTTTGGCAAAAAGACCAAAACAACACATTAAATAGAAGAGTTGTGTAAATGCATTTATGAAGAGGCTTATGTGTGTGTGAATGCATTTATGGCTTTGTTTAAATTCTAAAATGCTAGTTCTTGATGCATACGATTTAGACGGAGAAAGAAGAGGAGAATTCAAGTTGGTTTCTTGTCATTTTCATCATTAAATGCATGGAGTTTAGATAAATTGAGAAGAAAAGTTATTTTCAATGGTCAAAACTTTAACTCTAAGGGCCTTTTGGATGGTTTTACAAGCAAGGTGTGCCTTCTCTCCTTCTCTTGCTTGTCTTGAATGGTTTAAGCTCATTAGAGTTGTGAAAGACACACTTTGATATTATTTATTGGACTAAAAGCAACTATCTAAGCCATACTGTAATATATTAAGTCTTGGCGATTTGTCAGGCTTAAACTCTGTTGAAATGTCTAACAGTAAGTGACCTACCCTGTAACAAGTCTTGGCGATCTCTTGGTCTCCTCCGTCCTACTATTTACTCAGTGCAGGTAACTCGATCAGCCTTGTCCGAGTAATGGGGACATGGACTTGCCCCATGTTCTCCACCACTATCGCCAACCATCCGCTTGCCAACTAGCCTACTACGACCACATCCACTAGGTTAGTTGGCTATAAATACTCATCTGCCTCTTTAGAGATAGGTAGCGTCGCACTCAACTACTCATTCTAATTTAAATCATAGGCTTGTCATGACTGCCTCTAACTTAAGCATCGAAGTGGCCAAGCTCGGCACGCCACTAACTAATTTCCTGTCTTGTAGGCGTCACACTCAGTATTGACCCAAGCTTAAATTCCTAAAATCCAACCTCTATTGGATTCAAGCAAGCGACATTTGACACTATTTGTGTAAAACACTTACTCGAAAGCCTCCTCACATTCCTCCCTTCAAAGAAAAAAACGCCGCTTTACAAAGATTTTAAGGGCTGCCACCCTAGCTATTTCGCCCTGTACCAAAAATAAGAAACCATTACAAGGTGATTGCTCTATAGGTGACCTAAATTCAACCTTCGCATCTCCTGGCTTGCAAATGATAGAAAGCCTTAGGGAGGCCCTAGTATTTTTCCAGATTCTAATGGCTTCCTGACTAGAACTACTCAAGTCGCCTGAAGGACATACTCCATTAAGTAGCAAAACAAAACATTGATATCATCAAGTGTAGTACTGATGTTGAGAAGTGTCTGGAGGAGTTAGAGCTGGAAGCACATAATTCTGAACCACAACATAGCAGTGGAAAGTCTACCGCAGCAATGTAACCCTTACTACCCTTTGGAAGTAGCAAATGCTCCCACCAACTTAGCTATATACCAAATGCAAGTCTCTTGTAGCATCAATGAATCCTTTTGTCGCACCGATAGCATCTAAAACTCAAGCAAGAAATCCTTCGCTAGTGGAGCTCCCCATCATATGGGGAAGCGATTTCAAGATATGACTCCATAAGAGATGGAAAAAGAAATCAAGAGGATGTCAAAGATTAAAGAAAGCAAAAAGAGTACTCGATGCTGAAAATATTTTGAATCTCAATCAAACCCCTAGCTCAATCAATCATAGACAAGCCCTAGCCATAAGGTATGAAATTGCTAACATTCAAGTTGTGTGATGGGACGATCGACTCGGAAGAGATATAAAGACTAGATGCTAGTATTTGGATTCAGTGATGCTATCTTTTGTAAAGTGTTCCCGAAATACTGGCTCTATCACATCCTTCGATGATCCAGTTTTTGCATTCAAGATTCATTTTACAGTCAATATACCTCCAAAGAAGGGTACATCATCATTGTTTTTGGTGAGCCAAAGATAAGATGAATCCTTAAGAGACTACGTTGCCTAATTCAACCAGGTTGTCATTGACGTGAACGGCCTCAAGCTTAATTTGGTAGTCTAGGCTGCCATTCATGGAGTCCGAAGAAACAAAAGCCTTTTCCACTCTTTCACCAAGAATAAACCAAATATCTTAGAGGAATTCTAAGAGCAGATTGGTAAGTACATACAACTAGAAGATTTCATTATCAGATGGAATAATATGGAGAAATCCCATAAGAAACACCTCTAAGATTAGAGACCTAAGGGATTGGTTAAAGACTGTATTGCCTCTCCTTTCGGAGAAAGGATGGGCCAACATCTCAAAGAAGGAGGCCCCAAGGGAAATGAAGATTCTTTGAATCCAACTTCTTCCACCTCACCAAGCCTCAATGGGACATTGTCCTAGAAATTAGAAACTCAGGTATCCTACTTGAACAGATTAAGATGTGCAAAACACAGACAAAGGGATACTAGCCAGTATTGCAAATACTACCAAGATGTAGGCTACGACACTAACGATCGCTACCAATAGCCTGATGACATTGCATGGAGGGTAGTGAATACCATTGTTGAAGGAACACATTCAGCCATTCTCTCTCAATTCTCCAAAAATGACAAAGGAAAAGAGGTAATGCTCCTTGCAAGTAGAGAGAAACTCGC
Organism: Combretum micranthum; assembly: GCA_024138025.1. NCBI lineage: Eukaryota > Viridiplantae > Streptophyta > Magnoliopsida > Myrtales > Combretaceae > Combretum > Combretum micranthum. The sequence goes on from JAMXBD010000063.1 coordinate 1,831,844, forward strand.
AATGACCTTTAAATTCACCGATGCTGTCTTAGATGATGTGAAGATACCACATCAAGATGCTCTCATCATAAAGGCGTGAGTAGCAAGCTTTGATGTGATGAAAGTCCTAGTTGACACTGGGAGTAGTGCTGACATTATCTTTGGCAATACCTTTGATAAGCGTCATGATAATAACATCCATAAGAAGTTGAAACTGTATAAACACGAAATCTTTGGATTCATTTATTAGTGATTGTGCCTTAGGCCAATTACCAAATATTGTGATTTTTTATATTACTATTAAAAGAGACATTCATTATTATATTGTTTACATATTTACTTTATAATAATATCATTGAATAATCTAGTAATTATTCTAAATATTCCTAAAGGCTTATTATTAAGAAAGCAATAATGAACTAAATCTAGTATGAGTTTTGATTGATAATAACGTGATATTTATTTGTATGGAGATACAAATCAAACTCATATGTATAGGACTGGCTTACTATGAGATCACTCCATGGATTATTGTCATAAGTAATTCTCACAATAACAATTTCATTGTATCCTTAAACTCGAGATCATCGAGGATTCCAACATGAGGAACATTATGGTTTGACTCAATCAAACATTATCTTTAACCTGATAATTATAAAGATTGTAATTAAGCATGATGTGAATCATGCAGAGGAAGATGTATGATTGAGATAGGATTTGTCCCTCTCATTATGAAAGAGATATCTTTAGTCCCCTCAATAAGTGAGACTGGAAAATGCATGGTTGTGCTCAAATGAGGGTGAAACACGTGTCTACCAATATTATAGAGAAAATTACATAAATATAAATTAGACAAAAATAAATATATCAATACTGATGCAAAATTGCATATCAAATAGATGTTTCACAAATTTACATATGAAGCGCTCTTTAAAGATGCGATTCAAAAACAAGTCATACAGTGCTGAATTGTATTTTCAAAGGGCATTTCATAATTTTTTAAGATGAATTGCATCTTGAAAAGACGATTCACTTATTTTACACGTAAATCTCATCTTTAATGGGTGATTGATATTTCTTCATGAATCGCATTTTCAATATGAGATTTACGTGTAAATTTGTGAAACGTCTATTTAACATGTGATTTTACATTGGTATTTTAATAATTAATTTTATATAATTAATCCTTGATTAATTGTTATTTGATTTTACAATTTCCTCGCTCAAATGAATTGATAAGATGGTCAATGTCATTTTTTATCACTCCACTTAAAGATTGAGAAATGATAAGATTAAATAATATAAGGGTGACACTATCCATGCCTTATGTTCAATCTAGATATTATGTGGTAAAAGGATTATGGCACAAATTATGGATCAAATAAAATTGGATCATTGATCTTCACTTAATTTGGATAAACATAATGTCTTAATAGAAACCACTTATATTTTATGGACCACACGGGTTTTTTTTGGGTCTACTGCTAATATTAAGTGAACCTACGGGGTCATACACAAACTATGAACAGAAGGATCATGGACTTAATTTAAATAAGTCCCGCGGGGAATTATTAAATTATTTATTAGTCTTATAATAATAATAATAATAATAATAATAATAATAATAATAATAAGGCTCTAAATAAAAGAAGAAAAAAGAAACATTAATGTGATTAGGAATCTTAGTGACCTATTTTGTAAAGAATGTGGTCATTAATATAAATAGAGCACATTAGCTCTTTTTTTTTTTTTTCTAATGACACATGCCATCAAATTAGACTTGCAGAGCAATTATGTTATGTCCAAAATTAAAACACAAGAGCTCTGGTGTGAGATTCCCAAGGTAGATTTGTAATCGTTCCAATGTGTTACCATTACCTCCATCACCTAAACATTAACCCTTTAATTATCTTTATCAATCCCTTTAGAATTAATAAAATTACCTCAACCCTAAAGAAGGTCAAAATTGGCAACGTTAATAACACCAATAATCATCCATTAAATAATTATTTAATTTGATATATAAAGATTAATATATTAAAATAAAATAAACCAAAAAGTTATTATTATACTTTATGAACAAGTTATAAAAAAAAAAAGTAAACAAAAGGAAAGATTATAAAGGAAAAGTTAATGTGCGGTATCTCAAATTTCAAGTTCATGTGTATATAAATTAAAACTTTGTGAGATTGTGATAGAAAACTAATAAAAATATTTCTTAAAAAAACTCTGAATTCGCAACTATAATACTATTTTTTTATTCATTAAGTAATGTTGTGCTTATTAGCCCTATTCTAACTACCTTACATTAAACGGATCCTGCTTATTCTAACCACCTTATATTAAACAGATCCTACTTGAAATAAGATAGATTATTTAAATGTCATATGGTGAAGAATGGAAAAATGTATAGGAAATTTGCAATCGATTGTGAATTATAAACATATTTTAACCGTCTTTGATTTCAAAAGCATTCGTCCATTATATGTATAATCCAATGGGCACATTGCTCAAAATCTGTTTCACAGCAAATGTAGAAATAACTCTCACCAAATATCCTTCAAAGAAATTACGTAAAAGAGTATAATTTGACTAGAAAAATTTATAATTTGATTGTACATAAAGAAGGTGGTGATTATTGCCTACCATACCACTTGTAGTAACTATTGATTTCACAAATTCCTTAGGTACCCCAACAGGCTCTGGTGAAGCAATAAGTCATAATGCGAAAAAAAAAAAAAGTTGAGAGATGAAATTTTATTGAATGACACAAATCCTTCCCTTTGAAATTTTTCCAAAACTCTGGTTCTTTCTTTCATGCGAGATATAACGACACTATTCCAGCGACTGAAAAAAAAAACCAAAAAGAACAAACAATAAGAGCTTCGGTTTCTGCTTTACATTCTGATAATCCAATTGATGGAGCAATCATCCTCCCTCTACAAGAACATAAATAACATTACATTATAAATAGTGTCTAATTCTAATTAAACTCAAAAGAAATGAAATTGAAATTGCTATCATATGTGTAAATTTAAAAGGCAAAAACATCCAACACAAAAGTCCCTCAAGAGCACCATTGACACTAAAGTCATAAGAAACCGTTTCGATTGCAAAAATGAGGTTTTCATATAATACATTTGTGAAATGTGTTTAAAATTGTAACATTAATAAGCCAAACCAATAATGTCTGAGAAAATGCAAGTGATGAAAGTAGCGACTTTTCAAAGATATTGAATCACATTTAGAAGGTTGCTTAATCGAAAAAGTTCGATATATTCGTCAGATTTTACTAACGTTACAATATAAGCCAAGCTACCAGTGAAAGTAATATAGATAAAGGGAGTGTGTGTTACCATAGAGGGCCAGTATATCTATCGTAGCCACAACTTCATTCAATAGCAAGATCTTTCAAAAGGCTGTAGTGAGTTGTTGTAATAGGCCTATTGTTGCAGTCAGCCTAGGAAAACTAGGCCAACCTAACAATTATCAAGGTACTAAAGTTCTCAAGAAAAGTTTAAGGACTGTCATATTATGTAAACATCAAACCTCAAAATTGTTGTACAAAAGCAAATCTCTCGAATACTCTCAACAAAAACCCTAATCTTCATTCAGTTTCAAACAAAAAACTTGAACTCCGTGAACAGATGCCATGAACATCAACAAGTACGTAAGTTCTTCCTTTTGAACAACTTCATGACAATCTTATGTTTAACCTCTACAAGATACAATGTTTGATTGCTGTAGATGCAGGGTTCTTCCTAATATTGGTTACGCACATGCTGCATGAATCTTGTGCCTAGCACTTAACTTCAGAGTGTTGCTAACACGATGACACTTGATGATGGAATGGCTTAAAAAGAATGATAGGGAGGAGGAACATGCATTCTTAGTGTCTTGAATGTATAAGTAAAAGGTAAGGGAGCTTAAGTAGACCTCAAGTGTCAACCTTACAGTTCTTAAGTAGTTGAGATAAAAATCGCTTAAGTTCCTTGCTTGATCTCTGTGAACAGAGTCTCCTTCATAGAATGTTGTTTTTCTTATCTATACCAAAATTTCTTAAATGAGGAGGAGTGATTGAGTATTTATAGGTACTTAGCATGGATGACAACCGTTAGATCATCTCAATAATTGGCGGATGAGATGGAGTAAACTCAACACATAATTCTGAATGAACTCCTTATGGGCCAAGACCAATAATTATTTCTTGTGTGCATGAGCCTACCTAAGAGAGGTTGGATACGATAGGCCGGTCCAATGATCTCTATTCCAAGCCTACTAAGTCAAGTCTATCAAATTCATCCTAATAATTGAACTAGACTCACTAGGGTCCTGTCACTTAGCCCACGAGTCAAGCCTAAAATAATAAATAATATTGTTTATATATTAAGCCCCATTACAATTATGAATTGTAAAATCTAGATGTTTGAAAACGTAAAATCTGATATAGGGCTTTTATGGTGTTTATGTGAAAGGTATGGAAGATGACTTACAGCACTTTGAGCGCCAATTGCTCCAAATCTCAAAGCCCAGAAAACAAGAATGAGGGATGTCCTCTTTCATTTCTTCCTACTTTTTAAGTTGGTCAAGTGTTAGTTGAGAAGAAGCTCTGATGTTAGTTGATTCTCTTGTAGTAGTTAGGTGATGTTGTTGACTACTGTGACTAAAATGACCCAAATCTCTATATATATTAGAAATTGAGTTTAGATAGAATTACATAAGTTAAATGAATTATAAAATATAATTAGACAAGTTGACATAACTAGATTAATAATTAACTAAGTCGAATTTGAGATTTGAAATCTAAATTCTCTAAACAAGTCATTAAAATGTTTAGATGATTCCTAAACTCTTGATTCTTAGTACAAACACTAATTCCTAAATCTTTACAAAATTTGAGTTCATTTGCTTGTATAAAAATATCAGTTCTTAAACCCGAAATCAAATTAAATATACATTTATCTAAAGTAAATTCCTAAATTAAGTTCTCATTTTGAGTTCTTAATTTCTAACCTATTAATTTAGAAACCATCTTTTAAATGCTTCTAGAACTATAGATATTGATTTGATAGTTCTAAACTTATAGCTTATTCGAAAAATATCTAAATCTTTTATCTTATCTTTTGTTTTCAGTTTTCTTCCTCTGCCTATCTCTTCTTCTTATTTCTTTCTTTCTTTGTTCCTTTCTTTCTTTCTTTCTTTCTTCCTTTGTCTTTCCTTTGATCTCTCCCTCTCAATCTAAAATCCTAGACAAGATCAAGAAGAGAAATTAAAGCTAAGAAAGAAGATAGGAAAGAAGAATCAAAGCCAGAAGTGCAATAAAGAGCTTAATGTGCATGTGTTCTTAGACAGCTAAGTTCTCTATATCTATTTCTCTTTGTTTTACTTGTTATTTACATTTGTAATTAATGAATTGATGTTGAATTGATTTGGAAGTGCTGTTTATAATTGTATTTGTTAGTTTAATGTTTGATGGAAGTTAGAAAGGGTGAAGAAGAGGATGGATAGTGAGTTGGAGTTTGTTGAAGTGGTTGATTGTGTTTGATGTTGTTGGATGAAGTTTGAAGTGTTAGAAGTTGTTATAGGTGTTTATTTGATGTTAGAATTGATGTAAGAAGAGTATAATTTGATGAAAATGTGTAAAAATGAGTTTTGAAAACAAAGGAAATTCATCATTATCAAGCAGCTAATCACATGCGACCTAAAAGAGGTGATTAGTTTTGACCATGAACTTTTTCCTTGTAACGGGTGACCAAAAGGGCATGATTTGCTCTGATTATAAAGCTTTTCCAAATCACAGGCAACCAAAGGGGCGTGATAAGTCCCCTACAGCTTTGACATGTTTTTGTAATTTGACCATAACTTTTTAATCTGATCTCCGATTGAAATGATTCAAATTGCTTGGAAAGATTGAAAAGAGATCGACAACTTTCATGTTTTGAGTTTTTAACAATTACAAAAGTATGGATGTTAAAGTTTGACTTCTTTCCAGCTGCTACATTTTTATAAACAAAGTTTAAAACTTGTTTTTGTATGTTAAATGTGTTTTTGCTTAGGAAATGGATCTTTTTAGACTAAAATGAGATAGATTAATGATATTTGATGTGTAATGATGATTGAAGGATATAATGAAGCATGATTTAAGTATATTTGTTGATTCAACAAATAATTGAATTTGCATGAGTATTAAACTAAAAGTAGTTATGTTATATATAAGATTTCCATTGGTTGTTTTATGATCTTGTGACGACTTAGTAAAATTAAATGATCTTGGTAAGTATATAAATGATGAGTTATGCATTTATATGAATTTTATTTGAATTTCCTTGATGCTAAGTTTAAGATTTAGTATGTTTTAAGTTGTGTTTTTCTTCAATTGGTTTTCCTCGTTTATTATTTGTTCTTATGATTAGCTATTGAAGTTAAATGAACTTAGTTGACAAACTTAGGTTCAACTTGATTAAATAGACTTGAATGAGTTCAAATGAATTAGATTGAGTTAGTTTAACCATCTTTGACTTAGTTTTTGAATTAAATGAATAAGGTCAATTAATTTGGCTAAGTTTAAGTTAATGCAAGCCCAAATTGACATAGATCCTACATGTATAATGAATTAGTAATTAATCTAAGTCCAACTTGTCTTAATGAATTTTACTAAGCTGAAATGAGTTAGATTGTTTAAGTTTAATCAACTTGACTTAGTAAATGAATTAAATGACTAATTCTAATCAATTTAGATAAGACTAAGCTAAAATGGGTTAATAGCTAATAATTAGCTTAAATGAATGAATTGGGATGATCTTTGAATAATATGGTGAATATGTTGTTTCAAATGTGTGTTTGCTTAAGAAATAAATATTTTTGTGAATGAATGCCTTGATTAAGATTTTGTTGATAAAAGATCATAAACAAAGTGAAAAGAAACACTTTGACAGACAAAGGAGAACTGTTCGTATTTTGGCGGAGCTATCTTCACAGTCATAGCGGGGTTTCAAGTTAGTGTCTGATCAAATAAGGTTAATAAAAGCTTGAGAAAAGTGGATTATTAATTTAGTTTAGTTTATTATACGAGTTCTTTCCTTAACAGAAGTGGATATCTGATTTATCTAGATTATCTTCTGAAATTCCTTCCGAGGCAATGTTTGTATTTCATATTTAAGGTATGCAGTAACTTGCATGTTGTATGTTAAAATAGGCATCTAAAATAGATTAAGAACTTAAACTTGGCTTAAAAATTGATGAGTGCTGGTTGTGTTTTCCGCCGTTGAAATCTAATTCTTGCCCTAAAGTGGAAGATTGGTATTCGGTCTGAGGAGCAGCACTTTATCATGATGCAATGACACTATAGTTTTAAGCCCTTAGGCTACTCGTCATGATGCAATGACTTTCATTAGTGGCTCAGCGGGTAGTTGATAGGGAGAATAGTATCAGCGTAACATTTACTTAAACTTGAAGGAAAATACCATGGTTTAGTTCAACGTTTATGGGAACGTGTGAACTAGATTCATGTTGTGGACTAAGTTTAAGTAGAGTTGTGTAGCAGATGTTAACCTTGGATGAAGCTATTTTTCCTTGTTTATGGATAGATTTATTTAGGAGATATAAGTATTTGGGCTGCTTATATCAACCCCCTAAGTGTCGTGATCGTTACTCAGGTTCCCACATTATCTCTGTTGTCCGGAGTTTGAATACTCCCGTGCTGTTTGTTTACTTAAAAAAAAAAGATAATAATCTGTTGTTGATGCATTGCATTTAGTTAAGCTCGCATGCCACTTCATGTGTACTTGTGTTACTGTATACTGAGCTTCGGCTCATTATTGTTGTTATCGTTCTTTTTACAGGTGTTGCTTATTGTTGATGATGTTGAGTTAATGGTGATGAGTGATGATATGATGATTTGATGATGATGTGGAGTATTGTTGTTGTTGTTGTTGTTGTTGTTATTGATGTGGATGATGATGATGTTAATGATGATTTGATGAAGATGATGATGGATGATGTTGATGATGCTTGACTCGGGTTTTGGGCGCTTGTAATGATTCGGAGAGAATTTATGGATGAGTGGAGTGAGTAGGAGCGTGGATGTAGTTTAGTTATTTTATGTCTTTTTGTTTTGTATTAGTAAGAGCTGCATTTATGATTTAAACTTGTTATGTTATTTAAAAGGCATAGTGGAGCCCATGTTTTGTAATCAAACTTTTGCAAAGATTTGTTTAATTGAATAACTTTCCATTTGAGAGAGTGGAAGTTTTGAAATGTTTTTATTTCGAAATTGTTTTATAAAGTTTATTTCCGCTACTAAATCCAATTATTCCAGAATCTAACTGAATGATTTTGTAACCTAAAAATGAGTAGCAATGTTCAACATAAACAAAATCTTTTAAGGAAACCTGAGCGTGTAATATTTTAGAGTATTATACGTGACGGTAGCGCTTTAATCGATTTAACTATCGAATTAAATTCTTGGGGCGTTACAGTAACTCTACTGTCATCCAACATAATGCTCCAAGCATCTAGGCTTCTTACTTCTCTCTTATTATGAACCTCATTCATATCAAGTTGCATCAATAGCAATAGTGTTATGTTAATAGGAAACTTGTAATTATTTAGCAAGGAATCAATTTTCCCAAAAAAATCATCTACCTAGAATGTTATTGCCCTTCTTAATTCGTTACTAGTAATCAATTTTTAAAAGATACAACTTAATAAAAAATTCTCCCCATCACCACCTGTATTACCACCACCACTACCATTGCTTACTAATGCACCACCTCCATCGCCTCAACATTAACCCTTGATTTATCTGTATTAATCTCTTTTAGAATTAATAAAATTACTTACAATGGCCTATTCATGATGTGGACAAAAATTAACAACATCAATGCCACTATAATCATCCATTAAATATTATTTAATTTGATATAAAAAATTTAATAGATTAAATTAAAATAAATTGAAAACTTATCATTATACTTTGTGAACAAGTAACAAAAAAAAAAAAAACAAAGCGATGAAAAGGAATGATTATTAGAAAAAAAATGTCATGAGTGGTTAAATTATGGGTAAATATTGAATTCACTATTTAGACTTTATTTATTTTTGCAACTTACTTTCTAAACTTTCAATATGCCAATTAATTACTAGATTAAATTTTCTGGATAAGTTTATAATACCTCGTCTAACTCTATGTTACTCACCAAAAAAAACTCCATGTTGCATTTATTGGCTTTGTTGTACAAACTAACATTGACTTGGCTCTTGTAATTAAAATAAACATCTAACTAGGCATCCGCATCAAACTTAAATGAATAAAAAAAAAGAAATAATAAAAATGAATTACCCATGGCTAGTCCTCCAATTCCTCGGAACTCCTCATTTTAATTCGCTTCGACTCCAAGGTAGATCAGTTTGAGTCAAATTGTTTCTCTTCAAGAATCTTTGGGGGAAAAAAGGCTGATGTGTTTTGGTCATGGGGATACAGGTGTGTAGAAGGAAAGAAATTGTATGATTACTAGTTCGTGCAAATAAAAATTATATAATTATAACATAGATAAAAATAATTATTAAATTCTTAATGTTAGACGTAATTTAGTAATTTATAAATATTATATATGAATCATGCCTAACATATGCGGTTTATGTATAAGTATTATTGAATCACATCTTATACATGCGACTTACTTAAAAAAAATAATAAATTATCTTTTGAAGATGTGATTTATCATTGTGTAACTTTTGATCGAATAGTATTTTTCAAATATAACTATTATGTAAAAGTATTAATTGCATTTTCAATATATAATTTAATATTGATAATTTTAATTAAAATTATCTAATTTACAGTGAGGTAATTCTTTTATAAAAACTTTGTAGACACATGTCTCACTCCTCAACTAAAGTTTTTCTTTTCTTTTTGGCCTTTCAATCTGACATAAGTTTCCCCTTATGTGACGCGCGCCCCGCCCGAGGGGTGGCATGGGGTGGAGTTTGACCACAAGGCTTAGCTAGACTTTTAGTATGCTTTTAAAATGTTCTACTAGTTTTGTGAGCTTGTGGTTGATTTATAATATCAAGTCACAAAACGACAAAAAAGGAGATATTTACATAATAAATTATAAAAATGAGATATTAAATTCGATATTGATTCCTTTATCAGTTAGAAAGTTATTATATCTTAGATGAAATTTTCTTTATTTTTATTTTTGAAGAATATAAGGAGTTTTTTTTTTAATCATCTTCACCTCTAACTATTTTTCAAGTCAAAAGAAAAGTTTTCTCTTATTTATCAAAAACGTATCATAAATTAAAAAAATACTATGTTAATTTTGATAAAATACGTAATTAGATACTTAAAATTCGAAATAGTTCAACTTAGTATTTAAAATAACTTTTTTAATACGCGAATGGTACATTTGTCATATTTATTGAATGCACCATATCGAATGATAGTATTAACCATTTCACAGTAGTCTTATTATTATTTATAAAAAACACTTTCAAATACTAAATTGAAAAACTTTAAAATTCAAGTACCTAGTCATAACAATAATCCTTTAATTTATTTACAAACCATATGAAACGTGCTATCTTGGTTGCTCATCAGTTATGATCACAAGGTTGACAGCAACTTCAAACAAACAAATAAGTTTGAAGAAAAACTGAGAGAGGGCTGATAGAATTAATATCAATTAATTAATTAACCCAAGAACTGAATCCTGTCTAGAAATTATTTGATAACAAGAAAAGATGCGGAAACGTACCAGAATTCATGATTAATTGAAGAATTAGGAAGATGATTTTCTAATTGATTGTATCTCCTTAGGTTTTTCTTTTGACAGATGGGAATTTAAAAAGAAAGAATTGATACATCAATTAGGGACCACACCCTGTTTATAATAAATCTTTATGTGTGAAATTACCAATGTGCTCATCATTAATTGATAATTTACACTTCAGGAATTCTACACATATATTAACACCATACTTTATATTTTAGATGATATGGATCATTACATAAAATTATATCACTTTATTAGGTCCTTAAACTTTATAATAGTAAGATGTATATAATTATTAGCCACAATACATGTACGTCTACATGTCCATATGTATTTATAAATATGTATGCACATAGTGTACAATCCAAATTCTAACAAATCCCCCACTTGGATTGCACAACTATGTGCTCATATTATAGAAACCTTTGATCATATACAAATCACCATTACTAAATGTGCACAAAAAATAAAGATAAATCATCTGAAACAATCTCGTCCATTAGACTTATTAACGTAAGGACCAAAGAAGCAGTCGTTGTCATTTCGCAACTAAACCCACAATAATCTCATACATCAACTTAACTAAATGACATAGATTAAGTATGGATGTGTAGCATAGAAATTACATGTAATGTGATATATACACATGCCTATTTCCAACTGGTCCAACCTTAACCAAATGAGATCAGAATTCAGAGTAAATCAAATTGATACTTTATTATGAAACCAAATAATATCATGATATCAAATACATAACATATGACACAAAACTCCCACTAAATTAAACTGTATCAAATGTAACGACACCCATGTGAGCAACATGCTCATGAAAGGCCGAAGGTGTCAATGCCTTAGTGAATGGATCCGCTAGCATGGAGTTTGTTCCTATTAGCTCAATGCTAATAAAACCACTCTGAACTCTTTCTTTCACAACAAGGAACTTAATATCTATATGTTTAGATCTAGAAGAGCTCCTGTTGTTATTTGAATACAAGACTGTTGCTCGATTGTCACAATACAGCTTGAGTGGCCTTTCAATGCCATCGACTACTCGCAGTTTTGTAATGAAGTTACGCAGCCATATAGCATGATTGGATGCCTCATAACAAGCAACAAATTCAGCTTCCATAGTGGACGATGCAACAAGTGTCTGCTTAGCACTCTTCCAAGAAATTGCACCTCCAGCTAATAGAAATACATAACCAGATGTTGATTTTCGACTATCTTGACATCCAGCAAAGTCGGAATCAGAAAACCCTATGATCTCAAGTTTATCCGACCTTCTATATGTGAGCATATAATCCTTAGTATTTTGTAAATATCTAAAGACTCTTTTGGCTGCAATCCAATGTTCTCTTCCCGGATTACTTTGATATCTGCCAAGCATTCCAACAATGTATGCAAGATCAGGTCGTGTACAGACCTGTGCATACATCAAACTCCCTACTGCTGAAGCGTAAGGAATATTCTGCATAAACTTGGATTCCAAATCATTTCTTGGACACTGTTTCAAACTGAACTTATCTCCTTTAGACACAGGGTGTCATGAGGTTTACAATTTTGCATGCCAAAGCGTTGTAATACCTTTTCAATATAACCCTTCTGTGATAATCCTAAAACTCCCCGTGAACGATCACGATGGATTTGGATCCCTAATACGAAGGATGCTTCACCAAGATCTTTCATTTCAAATTTATTTGATAAAAATTTCTTGGTTTCCCGAAGCAATTCTACATCGCTACTAGCAAGCAAAATATCATCCACATATAAGACCAAAAATATGAATCTACTCCCACTGAATTTATGGTATACACAATCTTCAACAGTGTTCACTTCAAAACCAAATGAGAGAACAACTTGATGAAATTTCAAATACCATTGACGAGAAGCTTGCTTGAGCCCATAAATGGATTTCTTAAGTTTACAAACCAATTTGCTAGTTTCCTCGGAAGCCAACCCTTCTGGTTGTTTCATATAAATAGTTTCCTCAATGTCTCCATTGAGAAAAGCAGTTTTGACATCCATCTGATGTAGCTCAAGATCAAAATGCGCCACAAGAGCCATAATAGTCCTAAAAGAGTCTTTCGATGAAACCGGAGAGAAAGTCTCTTTATAGTCAATGCCTTCCTTTTGAGTGAATCCTTTAGCGACAAGACGAGCCTTATATCTTTCTATATTGCCTTGTGAATCCCTTTTGGTCTTAAATACCCATTTACAACCAATTGGTTTCACACCTTCTGGCAATAAAACAAGATCCCAAACGTCATTGTCTTTCATGGATTGCATTTCTTCACTCATGGCATTTATCCACTTATGAGAATTAGAACTTTCAATTGCTTCATGAAAAGTGATTGGATCATCTCCCATTAAGTCAACATGTTCTTCATTCTCTATGAGATATACATAATCATCTGAAAATGTACTTCTCTTTACTCTAGTAGATCTTCTTAAAGGCTCTAACTCATTTTGAATTTGAGGTTGTTGAGTTTGATCTTGATGCTCCTCATAAATAATCTGTTGAGGAACTACTGGATGATCTACAAGTAATGCCTATTGATCTTGATGAGTAGGAAGTTCAACATCATTATCTTGTAATGGATCTTGATGTTGTTGTTGAATAACGTTAGGTATGACAACCCGATCATTATCAACAGTACCTGTATAGAGAGGAAAATTTATTGAATCCTCTTCAAAAACAAAGTTATTATCCTTATCTTTCCCTCCAAACTCAACATCCTCAAAGAATCGGGCAATTCCCGTCTTAAAAAATGTTCTTGTTTTGGGATTGTAGAATTTATACCCTCGTGATCTTTCTGCATATCCCACAAAATAACTACTAATAGTTATTGCATCCAGTTTCTTTTCATTTGGCCTATAAGGCCTTGCCTCAGCTGGACATCCCCAAACTCGTAAGTGCTTTAAGACTGGTTTCTTATCAGTCCATAAGTCATAAGGGGTTTTATTTATAGCTTTTGCAGGAACTCTATTAAGGATATAGACTGCGGCCTTTAATGCATCACCCCATAGAGAGTGAGGTAAAGTTGTACGAGAAATCATACTTCTTACCATATCCTTAAGGGTTCTATTACGTCTCTCTGCTACACCATTCATGTTTGGAGAACCTGGACGTTGCTTACCTGATCCATCATATCTACCGTAGTATTCACCACCATGATCAGATCTAATGGACTTAATAGTCTTACCAAGTTGATTTTCAACTTCGGCCTTGAATGACTTGAAAACGCCCAATACTTGTGACTTCTCATGAATTAAATATAGGTACCCATATCGAGAATAATCGTCAATGAACATGATAAAGTATTATTGACCATTCCATGAAGCTGTAGGAAATGGTCCACAAATATCCGTATATATCAGTTCCAAGACATCTTTAACTCTCTCGGCTCCTACTTTTCTCTTGTTTGTAATTTTACCCTTAATGCACTCAACACAAGTATCATAATCCAAATGATCAAACTTTTCAATAATCCCTTCCGACACAAGCCTATCAATTCTCTGTTTAGAGATATGACCCAAACGTTTGTGCCATAAAGAGAAAGAATTTTCATTTGAAAATTTGCATTTAGTACCTTTGGTTTCAAAATTGTGGGACTCACCATAGGAAGATATTGTATCAAGTAAATAAAGATTGTCATAATCAGATAAAGTACTAGTTCCAATAAGCATAGAATTAAAATAAACATTATATTTTCTATGTCCAAATGAACAAATAAATCCTTCTTTGTCCAATACAGAAACTGAAACTAAATTCCATCTAAAAGACGGTATAATAAATGTGTTGTTTAATTCTAAATAAAAACCAGTAGATAACAACAACTTAAAAGTTCCTATGCCTTGAACTTCCACTGGATTTCCAGCCCCCATGTATATGAATTTCTCATCATTATTGGGTTTTCGGCAGTTCAAGCAACCCTGCATAGATATACTTATGTGAGTTGTTGCATCAGAATCTAACCACCAAGTATACCTTGGAAGTAAAACCATATTAACTTCAGTACAAACAAGAGCGAAAGACATACCTTTCTTCACACGCCAAGTGTGATACTTAGTGCAGTCTTTCTTCATATGAGAAGTGTCCTTACAAAAGAAGCATTTCTTTTCTATACGTCCCTTGGACATGTCCTTATGCTTCTTTTGTGCTTGTGACACCACAATCTCCTTACCTTTCCTCTTTTTACCATGGCCTGAAGAGGTTGATGCCAAATGACCACTCTCAATCTTATGTTGTTTCATCCTATCTTCCTCTTCCACTAAGTGAGAGATGAGTTCATTAAATGTCCATTTATCCTTTTGACAATTATAGCTCAACTCAAACTGTCCAAATTGTGGAGGAAGTGAAATCAACACTAAATGAACGAGCAAATCTTCCGAAAGCTCTATCTTTAGTGATTTCAATTTTCCAACAAGATGAGACATTTCTAAGATGTACTCCCTTATGTTCCCATTACTCTTATACCTCATAGAGATAAGTTTTCTTAAAGATGCACTTGTCTCTGCCTTATCACTTTTGGCAAAGCGCTCTTCAAGGGTATTAAAGAAGCTTTTGGCATTAGTTTCCTCAGACATAGTGTCCAGAAATGTCTATGGGATAGCATTTTTCATTATCATAAGACTCATGCGATTAGAGCGGTCCCACCTCTCAAAACTCTTCCTATCCTCGGAAGAGCTTTGATCTGTAAGAGGTGTAGGAGGTTGCTCTCTCAATGCAAGGTCTAAATCCATGCATCCCAAGACCATAGCCACTTTATTTTTCCAAGTTTTAAAATTACTACCATTAAGCATCGGAATACTATTGATTGTGGTAGTAACAGAAGTAGCATTAACAGTATCAGTTGTACAAAGAACAATATATATAAAACAAATAATTAGCTCACACATACATCCATAACCAAAATAGTGATTAATTATGCCAAAAAAAAAAAAATAATAACCCATCTCAAGATAACCAATGTGACATCAAATCTAATCTTTGGATAGAGAATTTGACTCATAGTAGGCTTTCTTGGTGTAGTAATCAAGTAGAAATGATAAAATCCTATCAAACATTTAACCTTCCTTTGGGCTAACTAAATGCTCACAATGGACACCTTATAATCATCTCACTCATTACCACATGCATGTATAAATTTCTGCCAAATAATAGTCTTCCTTTGGGCCGACATATTATTCGCATGAAATAAAACACATACTACCATCTTAGTGATTCACAAACAAAAAATGTCCACAACAGAGTCACTTTGGTACTATATCATTTCAATTAATTGAAGTGAAATAATAAGTATAATTAATTTTAAATTATATAATTAATCACTAATTATAAGCGAAAAATATATACATATCCTAATGCATATATAAACCAAAATTTTGTATTTATTTCAACTAAAATATTATTCAAAATGAATAAAATAAATGAATGAATGTAACCTCTTCATGAAACAATGTCTCCCATCAAGACACCTATTAGGAAGAGTTACAACTCTTCATGAAACAATGTCTTCCATTAAGACACCTATTAAGAAGAGTTACAACTCTTTATGAAACATCATTTCATATTTGGGCCACAATTTATTTTCATTCTTTTTACTGTAAACTGTATGATGATATCCGACATGTAGAATAACATATTATTCGGTCATTACCACCATCATCAGTGCAATAATATAGTGCATGCAATGTTTTCCCTTTCTTTTTCATCAATAAAACAAATCAACAATATAAATATACATTTAATAGAATCCGCATGATGATCATAGAAGAAAACAATGAAAGTGATAAATATCAGAAATATCACATGCATGGTGGACAACAAAATTCATGCATGCCTTTTGATTCGATGTGCTTTTGTCAATTACAAGTATAACATGAGTACACAACAATCAAATTATATGAATGAACCACAAAACCAAAATTTACCAAGATACAGAAATTAAAAATTCTTCCTCAGATCATGTCATAATCAATTCATTTGATCAAATAAAAATTATGTACGATAAGTAATCATCAAAACAGAATTCAAACAATTCGAGAACAAGATTAGGCTTTGATACCACTTGATAGAATTAATATTAATTAATTAATTAACCCAAGAACCGAATCCTGTCTAGAAATTATTTGATAACAAGAAAAGATGTGGAAACGTACCAGAATTCATGATTAATTGAAGAATTAGGAAGATGATTTTAATTGATTGTATCTCCTTAGGTTTTTTTTTGACAGATGGGAATTTAGAAAGAAAGAATTGATACATCAATTAGGGACCACACTCTATTTATAATAAATCTTTATGTGTGAAATTACCAATGTGCCCATCATTAATTGATAATTTATACTTCAGGAATTCTACACATATATTAACATTAATTAATTAATTAACCCATGAACCGAATCCTGTCTAGAAATTATTTGATAACAAGAAAAGATGCGGAAACGTACCAGAATTCATGATTAATTGAAGAATTAGGAAGATGATCTTCTAATTGATTGTATCTCCTTAGGTTTTTCTTTTGACAGATGAGAATTTAGAAAGAAAGAATTGATACATCAATTAGGGACCACACCCTATTTATAATAAATCTTTATGTGTGAAATTACCAATGTGCCCATCATTAATTGATAATTTACACTTCAAGAATTCTACACATATATTAACACCACACTTTATATTTTAGATGATATGGACCATTACATAAAATTATATCACTTTATTAGGTCCTTAAACTTTATAATAATAATATGTATATAATTATTAGCCACAATACATGTACGTCTACATGTCCATATGTATTTATAAATATGTATGCACATAGTATACAATCCAACAAGTAGACAGAAAACTAATAGTTGTAAGAAAATCATTAGTTTTTGTAAAACATCTGGGAATTGTTCTTCTTTTGTCTATCGATGCATATACACATGATTGGAAAAATTTTGCAGGGTATTAAAATGAGGAAAATTGTCAACGAGTCATTTGGCTTTGGTACATCAGTTATTTAATGATTTAATAAAATATCTTATATGTTTTCATGCGTTTTTATTTATTATTATAAGTATGGTTGATCTTAAAAAATTATAACAGATTCTATTTTCAAACTATCTCGAATTCCAAAACCCGAAATAAATTACAGGCTACATGCCAGTGTGTGTATTGGAATTACAATGCCGTGAAGTTTCATCAACTGGAACAAAGTCCAACGTTGTCCAGCTTTACCGATTTAAATGTATGGGACCCAAAGAAATTTGAGAAACAACAGCACATTTATATTTATATTTATATTTTGATTTCTTACTTATTTTGACTTGTGAGATGGTTAGTTAAATCTCAATATATGTAGTGAAGCACTCTAAAAAAAAAACAAAGAAAGAAAAAATTATAATAGAAAAAAGTTTGTGTTGGAGAGAATTGAGAGGGGAAAGACTTATTTATTTGTTTGTTTATTTTTCTACTTCCAAAGACAATGCAAGTGCTTATTTTTCAAATTTAACTAATATTTCCCATGCGACAAGAAGTATGGTATATGCGAAAAACAAAAAGAAGAAAAGATGCAATATAAAGCAAAAGCGAAAACACCGGTGTATTTTTCACAATTATTTATAACACTAAGGCATAGCTTTAAAAATAATTCTTATGCTATATGTAATGATATGTTATTTATAAACGAAAAAATTTCCCTAGCTCATAGCTATCTAGATTTCTATGCTAATCTCTCTTTTCTTTTATGACTTAGGATTACGTGATTACTCATGAATTTTAATAAGGCGAATTTAGGTTCAATGAATTTGGGTTACTTTGCATTTACATCGTTTGAAGTGTCTTGGGGAGAGGTTTTACTCCCATTTTGAATTTGAATATATAAGGCTTTTGAAGTTTAGAAATTAGATTCCCTCCATGGAATCACAATTCTTATTTCTTTCTCATAAATGATCATTATTATTATAATTACATCTAGATCTTTTTACATATTTATTTAAAACATTAATTACTAAGGATGATTTTGACAAATAACATATCAATTTCCTTTTATTCTATGATATATCTAATCAAAGAAATTAATTTATCATTCCGCCTCCCATTCTGTTCTATTCCTCTCATTCTAATCATTTCTATTCTTAATGATTTCGTATACCAAGTGTCCAAATGTGATATTATAGTCTATTAACATCTACTTTTGTACTCTCAACTGAAAAATATCATGTTTAAATCTCATTTTCTCATTATAATTCCAAAAAAAAAAAAACATATATAGTTTATATTTGCTTCATGCAAAATGTAAGATTAGTTAATTAATTATTAATTTCTTTATTTACCATAACCAAAACGTTACAATTATCAAATATTATCATAATAATAGTAAAGTTGCATCCGCATATAATTTCTA
Organism: Combretum micranthum; assembly: GCA_024138025.1. NCBI lineage: Eukaryota > Viridiplantae > Streptophyta > Magnoliopsida > Myrtales > Combretaceae > Combretum > Combretum micranthum. The sequence continues at coordinate 1,850,997 of JAMXBD010000063.1, forward strand.
GAAGCCAATACGAAAAGACCATGATAGTGATTGGTTTCATGTGGGTGGTGACTTGTGAGTTACCTGCAGTATACCAAGTATCTCCATAAATAAAAGAATTATTATATATATAATATTATGCTTAATAATGTAAAATCAATATATGACAAGTTAATGAAGCACTAATCCTAAAAATTTATATAGTACTACCGCTTTCTTGAAATTTTACTATCATTATTAAATTCAATCAACGCTTGTTAGCTGCCAAAAAGAATATAAGATGAAAATCCTCATATTAATTTTGCAAATTTAGAAAGGCATACTATAAATCAATAACTCTAATATAAATAAAGCACTCTCGTATTAAATTCTTGTATTAGGCAATATAAATAGAGTCTGATGCCAGAATTACTACTTTAATATAACAACTATATATGACGACATAAATTTTGCATTTGCTAGTATTATATTTTCTCGATCAAGTTTCATGCAATCATTCTGGGTTTCCTACTTTTCCTTTTGCTAATATACTAATTACTGCAATCACATTTTGTTGTCATAATAATAAGAAGGGTTTTAACAAATAATATGATAAAATATGTAATTAGGTACCTGAAATTTAGAATTAATCAATTTAGTATTTAAACAAACGTTTCATATATACTAATAATACTTTCGTTAAGTTTTTTTAGGTACTAATTTAGTCAATTTTAAAGTATTTAAAGTACTAAATTAATCAATTTTAAAATTTAAATATTAAATTAATTAATTTTAAAATTTAAATATCTAATTATATATATTTTAGTAAAATTTACATATGATTTCTGACCTTGTCCGATGACCATTTTCACGAACGCGGAACTCACCTCTGTCTCGTCGGTGACGATGTGAGCTTCTCCAGAAAAGTCCAATGTCTGTGTTTTTCAACGTCTTAATCCATGCATGTTTGACTATTGAATTATTATTTAAACGCAGCATCACCATTTATCCCTATCACTGTTCTCATTATTCCACGTATAATTAGATAATGATGTATGTCTTGACTCTTGATGCTTCCAAGCAATTGCATATGATTCTCCAAGATTTACTCATTTAAATAAATATAAAAAATATAAGAATAAATGAATGTGCTAGCCGACAGTTCCTGAAGGAGAACTTTTTACTCATAATCCTCCCATGTTGTAAAATATTCCATAACCAAGTTTGGCGGCTTTCATGAATGTAAATGAATAGAATCCACTTGGATGGTTGACTCCAACAGAGAGGTTGACTGATCTTAACTTTTATTTTTCTTTTAAATCGTAAATACCTCCTAAACTTGCACTTACGTCTATATATTTATATATATATATATATATATATCTTCTAAATTTCAAATACCTCCTACTTTTCTATGAAAAAAATTAACAATAAAAATAAAATTTTAATAAATTAATAATATAAAAGAAACTTAATTTTTCAATTTAACAAAAACACATTACAAACAAGGTTTAGGAGGTATCAAAATACACTTTCATAAGTTTAAAGGGTATCTTTGCACAAATTTTGAAATTTGAGGGTCATTTTCAACTTTTTAGGATTATTTGTCAATTTATCAAAGTTTATGATGTTAATTTATAATATTTGAAAGTTTAGATGTATATCTACACTAATATCGGAGTTTATAAGAGTTGGTTGCTTTTCTCTCCTTTTTTTTTTTATTTAAGATTAGTTTTAAGTGCTTCTCAGCAAATTCAAACTTAGCTCGATTATTTAAACAATTATCTTTCTTTTAGTTAAAACTCTATTAAAACTTAAAATTGACTGGAGTTTTATAAATCTCAACATATACTTAACCTTGATTTCAATTCAAGTGAGATAACTGAAATTGTTGAATGAAAATAAGTTCTAAAGTTTAAGTTGTAACTTAAAAATTTACTTAAATAACTTGATTGAGCTTGGCACTACTATGATCTCATCCAACTTGAGCGAATATTAAGAGTCAAACCTCTAACTTTAGGCTCGAGTATTAGCTCATGCCTAGCCTATTAGTTGATTTATTGGTAAAAAACATGAACATTATTAAATCATGCAAAATTAAAACTATATATTTTTACTAATAATTTGAGTTATATTTTTTCAACCTATAATCCTACCTTCTAATAAAATATTTTCTAACAAAGTTTAACATCTTTACAAGTACAATTAATTAATTCATGCATACTTGGTATATCAATAAAATTGGCCATATAAATCCTTGAAATTGCCATCCAACAAATTGGCGTTTGGATAGAGTAGAGTCTATGCAACTTGAGAACATGTCTAAGGGAGGTTCTGCTTCTAAAATGATGAATAGTGATTTATTACCTAACACACATATGTTGGTACTTAATTGTTTTTTTTAATATTTTTATAAAAACCGTCTTGAAAATATTACCTATACAATTGATTCATTCACTTCGCTAAATGAAATAAGAAGAGAATGAAATTCCAATTCAAATGGAATATAATAGGATTGTAAGTATAAAAAGTAAAACAAGTAATTATTAAGATAAAAAGTAAAATATTTATAATGCCCTTGTATTTATTATAGAAAGACGATAATTGTGTAGGAGTTATTTTCAAGAGTATTTATGATAAAGTTGAAAAATAGCAATTCAGGGGATAGAGACGTGAATTGCTATTCTTCATTTTAAGTAATAGCGATTTATTATAAATTGTTATTTATTTCAAGCGAACATCATAATATTATATTTACGTAGAACGAGAAATAAATAAATAATCATTCATATCAAGCGAACAGACCATTAATATTTTTTTACAATAAAAAAAATATTATTATAGGTATTTTACTTTTATTGTTAATAATTAATTATTTTATTTGTTATATCAAGTTAATATTATAATAATTATTAAAACTCTAAATTAAAATTTAATTTCACATTTATTTAAAGGAAAAGTGGACTGGTGGAATCCAATAAGCTGATAAACCCTTGTATCGATGTGGCAAACAAATACCTGTCATTTCCATCTTCTTTTTCGGGGGAAGGTAGTGACTTGTCGTTATCAATAACAATTCTTCCAAGTTTCGAAAACAAACTATATCATATATTAAAGGCAATTTGAAAATTGAAAACAACACTGGATGTTTAAAAATAATAAAAAAGAAGAAGATTAATATCATTCAAATAATTTCAATATTCCTAAATCCGTATATGTTCAAGCAATTATCAGGGCCGAGCTCGGCTCGGTTTGTTTAGCTAAACGAGCCGAGCTCAAGTTCTATCTCAGGCTCGTTTAGCTAAATGAGCCAAGCCTGAGTTTGTCCTCAAGCTTGCAAGTCGGTTGGCGAACAAACTCGTTATGGGCTCGAGAATAAAGCTCATGAATGGGCTTGTTAAGGGCTCACGAGCCAAGCTCGTGAATGGACTCGTTTAATATATATATATATATAATATTGATATTATATTATTAATATGTAATATTATATAAAATTATTTTATATTAATTTAATATTATAAATAGAATTAAAAAATAATTATATAAGCTAAACGAGCCGAGCTCGAGCTTGAAAAAGCTTAACTAGCTCAGGCTCGGGCCCGAGCCTATATATTACAGGCTCGTTAAAAGCCTGGCTCGGCTCGAGCCTGTTAAAAAATAAACGAGCTGAGCCCAAGCCGACAAAAGCCCAACTCAGCTCAGCTCAGCTCGGCTCGGCCCGGCTCATTTGCACCCCTAGCAATTATAAGTAGTTAAAAGGAAAAGTCAACAATAGTAGTTACACTTGCATTATTGTATTTAAAATATATCATTACATTTGTACCGATAATTGGATATTTAATATTCATATAACTTTTAAAAAAAAAAATCAATGCTCAAGAAGCCTAAAAAGATATAAATAATTATGTAAACTAAAAATTTGACGATATAATAATAAAGGATACATATTTTACATGATAGTTTTAAGTAATGGTGGATACACACCATATCAAAGTATACACCATTATCCTACTTGCAGCAATTTCTTTTTTCTTTCCACACTTATATGTGTTTTTAAGGGGTTAAAATACAATATTATTCTTGGATTAAGCCTATTAATGGCTTCCTAAGTTGATTACTTGTTACAATTATAAGATTTAGATATTAGATCCATAATTAAAATGGCTTAAAAGTTTTATATTGGTAAACTCAAATCAAGATTTATTAAGTTTGATTTATCTAATTTGATTCTTCTTCTTTTTTTAACACAAGGTTAGTAATTCTCTTGATCTTAAGGGTGGAAGGACTTTGCAATATTTTCCAAAAGCCCACCCCCCCCCCCCTTTTTTTTTTTTTTGGCCAATTTTATAAGAATAACGTAATTACTTTCTGGGTCTATCTAGGATATAATATCGAAAGCTTTTGCATTCTAGGTCACTGGTACTCTAAAAATGTGGCACATCCAAAATGGAAGCAGTTCAATTTCTTCAACCATCAACTCCATGACTCTTCGTTAACTTATTCCAATGGCAGTTCTTATCTCTTACATGTAAAGTATATAATTAACGCAATCACATATAATATTCTATTGGAAAATACCAATACCTATAATTTATTTTGGATTATATAAGACACTAGAATGATGCTGTAATATAATATATAAATAAATTATAGTTTGTGAACATTATAAGAATTTCACTCTTTGATAAGGTAGCAATAAACAACTTTTGCAACTGTTGATCATTATCAGCTAGTTTTCTAATATATAACCTAAAAATAAAAAAATAAAATATCATAAAATATTCCTAATTAATTGTTTATCATTAAACTTTGCATAATAAAGACTTCTAATTTCATAACTATGCTACAGCTATTAGGTATGCCTCTTTTTAGTTCCTATACATGACCGGATGTGTAATTCACGGCGGTGGTATAATACCGTGATGCAATTTTTTCTTAAGAAAATCTGCCTGTCTCAACATTTATTCTCCTGAATGTCTTATTGAGGGTATAGACAGCCATATACTAAAAAGATGGATAAGATTCAAATCTTTTTCTGTGGATAAATTAAAGTTAGAATGTAAAAAATGTCTACTAACCCTACAAATTAAAATTATCTAAATATTAATGCAAATTCGTAAATAATTTTTGCAAAAAATTTGTAAATAACACATACAATTTAAGAATTGCATACCGCAACAATTCACATGTTGGATTGAATTTCAAATGTTTAACATGGATATTTATAAAAATATAAAATTACACATTTAACATGCGATATTCATAAATATTTTTTACAAAAAATTTGTAAATAACACATATAATTTAAGAATTGTATACTACAACAATTCGCATGTTGGATTGAATTTCAAATGTTTAACATGGGATATTTGTAGAAATATAAAACTACATATTTAACATGCGATATTCATGTAAAAAGCAATTATATGGTGGTATTTTACGATGGTATATATATGATTAAATTTTTATAATTTAAATTTGTATAAATAAGTTTGTGTTATTGGTAAATACATCACGTGAAACTTAGATCTTTTGACATGTTAAAATGGTACAGTGCATGCGGAACGCGAGACGATAAAAACCGTTTTACATTGATATTATAGTGCTTTTCGTTTTTTTATCTTTCCTGACCTTGTGACTCACGGGAAAAGGAAAAAAATATTAATATTTTTATAAATAATTACGAAAATACCACTGTGAAAAATAATCCCAGAAATAGGCAACACGGCCTCGTCTCTTCAAGAGACGAGGTCGTTAGTGCCTGACCTCATCTCTTCAAGAGACGAGGTCGTCCCGCCTACTTGGCCTCGTCTCTTCAAGAGACGAGGTCAGGCCAACGAGTGGCCTCGTCTCTTGAAGAGACGAGTCACGCCAAAGTGGCCTCGTCTCTTCAAGAGACGAGGACAGGCTAAAATCAGCCAAATCGTATTATATTTTTTGAAAAAGAAAAATTTACATTAAAAACCTGTAAAATACAAATATAAACAGCCATAGAAGCCATTAACCATCCTCCACCATGGCCAAAAAACTAACAAACTACATGTTTCCAAGCTCAATCGAAACTCACATTTCCGATCCCAATCATACACAGTGTAATGAAAATATGAGTATTCGTAGCGTCAAAATACATAATAGGAAATGAAATAGAATGAAATCTATACATACAAGAATAATACAAGAAAATAAGAAGCTACGTACCCAAAAAGGAGAAAAAAAAAGAAGAAAATCTATCTATCGTACACTAGTCCTACTACTGCTGTGTGTCCCTGCTCCCTCGTGCGCGGCCTCTACCCCGCCTGACATATGTCCTCGGGAATGGGGTACGCTGATGATGAGGATGCGGTGAATATGGGTCAGTCTCTGTAACTGGAGGGGGCTCCTCTCCCGTAGCAGCACTGTACTGATGGAATGGGACAGGATCTGGCTCGACCTGTGTAAGGCCCTCCCCCATATCATGAGATGGCGATAATCGCCTCTTCTGTGGAGCCAGGGGAGTGTGGAAGTCACTGGATGATGGGTCTGGCATGGGGGTGTCCACCATGGCGTAAGAAGTGGATGATGGGCCAGCGCCGTCATGAATGACCTGAGAAGGACCAGACTCATCGAATGGAGGTAAGTCGGACGGCTCAGGCTGATCTCTGACCTGTATACCTGGAGCTCGAGCTCACCCTCGACCCCGTCCCCGTCCCCATCCCCGCCCACGCCTCTTTCTAGGAGGATGTCGTCTCTATAGGGTATGAGGCTGTGGGTCACCCTGTGCTGCTGCGGCTGGTGGAGCTGGTGGTACTGGATCATTGAATTTCAACCCCATAAACTCATCCACTACACGACAGACATCTCGTGCAGTGGATGCAGTGAGCTCTGGGGGCATGTCTGGGACACTAGAAATGAAATCAGCCTGTGAGTAATAGCAAATATTTATATCAGTTAGTAGGTAATAAGTCAGTACAAGTCAGTAATAGTAGAGATAAAGCTTATAGAAGCGGTGATCTTACCATGTATCGCATGATAGCTCCCATACGACCGATCCAGCGTCGGGTGATCGCGTGGTACCACTGGAAGTAATCGTCAGATGTCCCAGCCGGTAAATCTGGCATCTGTACAATGCAATCACGTCGAGCATCCACTCAGCAATCCACCTGCGTGCTCGGACTGCCAGTTCCACTCGGAACGTCCCCTCATGTCAATCTCATGGAGGGGTCTCATCTCAGCAGGGGGGCTGGTATCTCCTGGAAGCCGCTAAACTGTCTGAGCACTCTATCCGGATAGTAGTGCTCGACCAGGTAAAAGCATACCAATGGTACTCGGGCACGCCATACATCGTTGCCTATCAGGCAGTATGGTGGAAGGGCGGGCAGAATGGAGCTGTATGGGTCCCACACCACCTGTGGAAGTAGCAAAAGTGATCAAATGCATTAGAAATGATCGTATAATAGCAATTTAAGAGTAGATGACAATGGAACTATATGATTGGCCCCATCCATTGCACTGCAATAAGCAATTTGTGCTTGTACTTGCCATACAGGAATGTGCCATCAACTGTAATCACAGGTCTGCAACAATTTAACATGTGTAGCTTAGTCATTGACTATCAATAACCTACAACAAAATTTAACAATAAATACAATGCATACCTGCAGTAGTTGAACGCCTCAATGCAAGGCCCAAATGCCCAAAATAGCTTATCTAGGAATACGTGGCCGGCAGTATTTGAATCTTGAGTTTGCCACTCAACCTTTGTTCCCGGATTTGCCTCAGTAATTGCATTAAGTAGATGCGGAAGCTCCACATAAGATGACTCCCAACTTCCATACACCTGCTCAATGGCCTTTCTTTTTGCCTCACGAATTCTTCATATGAACATTATACCCGAATTGTTTTAATATATTCGTTTGGAGATCCTTCGCTCTCACATCTGGAGAATTGCGGATCTCCAATATTATGGCCCTGGACAAGCTGGTGGAGTCCAACTGAGAGTGATCCTGTCCAGTTATTTCATCCAAGCAAGTGTGAGGTCCTTCATATTTAGTGATGTGAAACCACCCACCATGTTTCTTATAGCTGCCTCTTAGTCTCCACTTACAACCTCTGTTGTGGATATCAGTACACTTCACTGACCATGCTCTTGGTCCGAATCCACTACCTTGAAGTTGTAATGGTTCGTTATGTGCCACATTTTAACTGCCCGTATGAGATGATCTTTGGTCTCAAAACGCATCCCGACCTTGAATTCATCACTGAAGCTCCAATTCCCAGCACTCATTTCTGCTCATCATCATATGCTGCGTAAGTACTACCAACTTCAGCACTGAAAAACGGAACTGCCGCTGAACTCCCTACTGCATCAACGTCAGTAGGAGCAATAAAACGGTCCCACCTATTGCCCCTTCGTTGTACCCCGGGCAATGCATATTGTTGTGCAATTACTTCAGCATTAACATTTTCATCATCATCATAGTCTTCGCTGGATTCACTTGCCGATGAGTCTTGCCCAGCATCCATATCATCACCACCAACTGATGTAGGTACAGAAAATTCAAAGTGACCTAATTCTACTTGTGCACTGCCCATTGTCTGAACTGGAGTGGAGTTGGAGTCTACAAACCCCTGGCTTCCAATATTTCTATCATTGCCCATTCCCCCTACAGCTGCCTGTGATAATTCAATTTCAAAATCTGCACATAAACAGCCACTGAGCCTTCTGTGTATAGCAACATCTCTTGTGCCGCATCATCATCGGTCACTGGAATAATATCATATCGTAGCGTCCTATCTCCAATTGCTACCCTATGATATAGCTCCACCCGATGTGTACACCTATTTACTTTCAGTCTATTGCAAATAATCTCCACTATTTGCTCATATCTTGCATTCCTGCTAACACTGACCATAGCAACAGGCCGCTTATCATAACCAAAACCTTCATCCCCTTGCACAATATTCCCATGAGCGTACAGTACGAACTTCGCTTTATCCATTTCCTCACAAATCCTGCCATCTCATCAAAATTAGCTTCCACGTATCAAATTCAAAAAATCACACTTATCAATTGCATTCCTCCAAACAATTTAACATAACTCCTACACCTACACCTCCACTTTCAAAGCAGGAATTTAATTTTATAATCTCCACTTTCAAGTTGAATTTTAAACCGCCATACCAATGCTAACGTCCTATGTGAATAACAAAACAAGTGAAGGAAGCCTTTTTTCTTTCATAACTCAAACACAAGGGTGAAGTTTTATGTGACAATATGGGGAAGTTATAGAGGAGACAATTGTAGATATTGAAGCCTAACGGGGTTAAAAGGTAGATATGAAAGTAACGAATTGGTTAGGACTTATGTTTTTATATTTTGCATTTTAGAACCTGACTTTTTAGAATACTTATAGCAAAAAATAATAAAGGTCTTTTGTTAAATCATTTTTTATAATTTCAATCTTAAAATAGAAGATATATAAATATATAAACCAACCAAAATAAAAGGATAAGTGTCAAATTAGGTACCTGAACTTTACACAAAAATTGAATTTGTAACCTAAACTTTGAATTGATAAATTTAATACGCAATCAAACTTTATAACACTACTTTTATTACCCCATTTACACCATTTAAAGTTTTAGATTTAAAACAGTTTATTTTTTCCCCCATTTAAATCACACCACACAACATAAATACATAACCAACATAGTTTTAATCAATTTCAACTTTGAATCATCAACCAACATCATAAGTCCATCCCACGTACTTATTTCTTCTAATAATTCATCCATATAACTAATTAATCACCCATTTCATCAACAAATACAGAATTTACAGCATCTTAAACTCAAATCCCAAGTCCTACATGCCACTTAGCTAATCAATAACCACGCAACATACAGTCGGCGTACGAATCATGCTATAAAATTATTCTAACACCACATACAATCATAATTCAATAATGCAGCATGAACGATTCAAAAAAAATACGAAATCACGCGAAAATCCAACCTCAAAGTTCGCCGTTCCCCGTCGGTCGTCTCGCTCAAATCTCCTCTTTTTTACCCTCCTACAACACCAAACGCTACAAAATCAACTTTGCAAAACCGGGATGAGCGATTACACTTGATTTGTGGATTTGGTGCGCCTGAAATGGATGGGAATTCGCGAATTCAAATTGCCGATTTGGGATTTAGGGTTTGCTCTCGGATTCAAATGGGGGAAATGGGGAAGAAGAGACGCGCGGGAATTTTAACGATGACCTCGTCTGTTCAAGAGACGAGGTCAGTCACTAATGGCCTCGTCTCTTGAACAGACGAGGATATGCGCGGTGTAACCTCGTCTCTTCAAAAGACGAGGTCACAACATATTAGGGCCTCGTCTCTTGAAGAGACGAGGTCAGGCACTAACGACCTCGTCTCTTGAAGAGACGAGGTCGTGTTGCCTATTTCTGGGATTATTTTCATTCCAGTGGCATTTTCGTAATTATTTATAAAATATAATATTTTTTTCCTTTTCCTGTGACTCACCCTCATGGCATGTAACAACAACTTTCTCAGAATAATTTATACAAAAAGGCGTACTCGAATTGTCAACCAATCTCAACAATCTGATGCACGTGCCTCACTGTATAGCCGTTGGATCTTCAAGCACATCCATTTTTCCAATGCTCTAGCCCCTTATCTTTACATAAAATCATTGTTTCCATTAATGCAGCATCAATAACATTAAAAAACAACACACTCTTTGATGACTCAGATCCTCGAAGTTTTTCCCTTTTTTTATTTTTGAATTTGTATATTTTACTAAGAAAACCTTACTCTGCTAGTATATATTGTATTCAACAAGGACAATATTTATAATGTGATTTAAAAGATAATTTTCTTCTCACGAATTATATGTTATCTTGCTTACTTAATATACAATTCTTCTTGCTTCTTAATGATTTCATTTGCAAGATCATCCTTTCTTAAGCCACTTATAGCGTGTTCACTTTCCTGAATGAAATAAGGGGATGAGATTCTAATTCAAAAAAAATATAGTAGGATTATAATATTTATTATAACGTTTAGTGTAAAATATAAAATAAATAATTATTAGAGTAAATGGTAAACTATATATAATATCTTTTGTATACAAAGAGATGATAATTATATAGGTGTTATTTTTGAAAAAAGTAATATTTATGACAAAATTAAAAAATAGATCATTGAATGATAATTCATAGGGTGGAGACATGAATTGCTATTCTTCATTTTCATTATGAATTGTTATTCTTTTCAAGTGAAAACCATAATATCAACTTTACGTCGAATAAAGAAAGAATAAATAGCTATTCCTGTCAACTAAACGAACTATCAGTGCCTTTGTTATTTGGTTTCAATCAAGCATAAAACAAAAACTCCAAATTCATCACAAGATATACTATATAAAGCCAAATCTATAATGTCGTGATATTGGACTAAACTCTTACAGTGCGTTTGATTAATTGGTTTGGCGTTTATTTAACATCTCTTTCAGTCAGACTATTTGTCAAAAATAAATACAAATAAAAAAACAAATATTTTATTCATAAACAGATAATATTAATCAGATATAGAGATAGATCATATACAAATTAAAAACAGACCCTTACCTTTTTTGAGATTGGTTCACCCATTCAATAAGGCTGGATACTAACTCTGGGCATAGTTTGGATACCAAGTCTGGGCATATGGTGAGCTCATTAAGGTTAACTCTTTCAATGAGTAAATTTAATATATTTTGTCAATCATTAAAGGCAGCCCCACGAATATTATCAAGTTTAAATACTTACAAATACTTAATCATGTCATCACGGCACTCTTGGAAGCTCTTGAAGACACAAGATTGTGAAATTTTTGCTTTCGAGGATCACACAGGATTACAAAGAACGATTCAGGCTCTAGCTAACAACAATAAAGGTGGTGTTTTAAAGTTTCTTCACCTGTAATAAAGCTTGTTTATTTATTTATTTATTTTTTTGCCATAGTAATAAATCTTGTTTGAACAACAAAAACTGTTTGTTTTTCCTGGTAGTCATTCATCTCCAAGTCATTCTTTCGAGTACCATCTCCGCATCACTCCTTCAAAGTTTGTAACTTTGTTCAATGGAATTCATGGTTTTATTTTTATTTGTTATATTTAATTATTTATATATATATATATATATTTTACTAAGGAAAGTTAGTAGTCGAGCAATTAGAAAACTGCAAATCTCTTAGGTCTTCAAGGATGATGTGATGCGATGCCACTTGATTGGTTGAAAAGAAAAGGGTTTGTTTCGGAGTGCTCCTTTAGCTTCCGGGGATATAAAAACTGGCATAAATAATCTTTCTGAAGCTAATTCACCATAAATAACTTTTATCACATAAAGCGATCCACATACAAACTCTAATATAATGCATAAAACTTAATTATTATATGGAGTAGTTATTGGGCTTTTAAAACACAGAATATTAGAAACTTAATAAATTATCAGATATATAGGGTGTTTTTACAGTCTAGATTAATAGTACGTGCAGCTGGTAATTTAATTCTTAAATTTCTTTTTGCAACGATGGTTACTAGAAGTTCTCTTAGATATAATTTCAAATTATATATTTTGAAATCTTTGGATATCATTATTTATTAAGGATATTAATGCTCGATAGACTGTTTTGGTATTTTACTTAATTAATTTTCTGGAAGGTCTATGTACATCCATTGATCAAAATAGATCCGCTCTCCTTAGTGATACCATCGTAATGTACTAACATTGTTGTTCTTGACCTTTGTCGGCAATCTAGGCGAATAAGTATTAGGTAGCCTTTCTCTGTTGTTGCTTTTCAACACTAACCAATTTCTGACTACTACCTCTTCAAATAGGTTTTTTCTTCCTCTTCTTTTTTTTTTTTTTTTTTTTTTTAATACATATTTCCTCATGCTTCTTTAAGACAGGATGAAACTCTTATGGCCCGTTCACTTCGTAGTATAGAATAAGAGAATAATGAAATTTCAATTAAAAAAAATACAATAAGATTGTAATGGCAATTAAAATATTCACTTAGTATAAAAAGTAAAATAAGTAATTATCGGAGTAAAAGATAAAATATTTATAATGCCCATATATTTATTATAAAGAGAAAATAATTATATAGATTATATTTTTAATATAATGGTATTTATGACAAAGTTGAAGTATAAATATTGAATGTCAATTCATGTGGATAGGAACATGGATTGCTATTTATCATCTTAGCTAATAGCGATGCATTATGAATTATCATTCTCCTCAAATGATTTATGTCGAACAATGAGAGAATAAATAGTTATTCATATTATCTTGTTAGAATTGGAAGAGAACTAGCACAAATAGAAGCCAATGCTACATTTGGTAATATAAGTGGGATAAAAATTTATGGGAATGAGCATAATTTTTACTTTGAATCTCAATTCTTTATTCCTACAAACGAATAATATCAAGATACAGTAACAGGACTAGCTCGTGCAATAATGTTAATTAAAGTAAAATAGAAATAACTTTATCAAACATTAAGTTTATTCCATTAAATTTCCTTTTCCGATAAAACAAACTAAATAAAGGATTTTTTCTCTCATATATTCTTCTTCTTATATTTTTAAATAAAAACTAAATTAATTTCTTTTTACTCATTCTCTTCCTTTCCACTTTTTTTGTATCTATTTCATTTTTTATAAAAATTTGTCCAATATAACGTTATACAGAAACTAGATATTTAAACATTTGTGAATTTCAATGCTGTTTTTAGTTAATTATTGTTCAGTTTTTCCTTATAGCATCGGGGTTTTTTTTTTTTCAATTTGTTTTTTTGTTTGTTTTTTTGTTGGTTTTTTTACCTCCCTTTTTACGTTTACATTTTTCATTCATATCTATCTTTCCACATCTTTCATAAGTATTAATTACTACAAAAAAAAAAAAGGTGTAGAAGGATACAAATTATATGAAATTGATAGAGTAGTTCTACCTAATGCTAGACACATTATTATAGTAGATTTTTAAAATATTGATGTAAAAGCTGCGGAATCCAAGTAAGTAAAGCCCTTTGCAAAATAAATCGAAAAGGGAAACATCATTTAAAAATTAAAATACAAATTACCATATATAGATAGTACTCAATTGGTTTGATGATAAACTAAATATGGTATTAAAGGTTTAGGTTAGTATATAAAGATATATTTGCTAAAAAATAAAAAATATATCTATTCAACCTCTATTTAATTTTATTCAAATCATGTTTAATTTCATGATTTCAGGAATATAAAAAATATTTTACGCCTATATGCTAAAAGAGGAAAAAGTTATGTCTATTTAACTCTATTTAATTCTATTCAAACCCTATTTAATTTTATGATTTTAAGATATCAAAAAAATTTTACGCCAAATATTGAAAAAGAAAAAGATAATTATTTAATTATATTCAAATCCTATTTAATTTTTATGAATTCGGGTATATGAAAAATATTTTATGTCTACACTAAAAATATATATTAAAAATATTTACACTAAAGATACCAAATGAATAGTTTTGTTTTAATATATATGAAGCAATTAATTTTTTTAAAAAATACACATGTCTATTGTATTAACCATTTAATTTTTGCTCTTTTCGGGGAAAAAAATAAAACTATTTGAATTTTGTAGCACATAACTTAATTGATGATCTTTCCAAGAATATTTTCAGTCAATATGGAAAGATAGTTCATTTTTCGTTTATAAATTTGTCAAAATATATATAGATATAGTTTTTTTTATTAAGAAAATTGATTATACATTTTCTATCAACAAGCAACAATCATTAATTTTTATAACAACTTTATTAGTACATGATTGTTCGGAAAAAAAAAATCAAAACCATTTAAGGGTAAGTTTTATAATTTTTACATAATGAACATATGTACTGACAAATCTTTGAAAACTCTATATGTTTAAATTAATAATTTTTATTATTATTACAATAGAAGTGGGAGGATTCAAAATTGGTTTGTTGACTTGCTAGGGCAATGGCAATCCTTTTAGGCTTTAAAATCTGTAGTTAGTTAAAATTAATGGTTATCAATGAAGATGTAATAGAGCGTTCAATTATTTCATTTTTGAAAAATTTCGAATTCAATTACAAATTTCAAAGGTTGAAATATTTAAAGAGAAAAATTAAGGAAGCGAAAAACCATTTTATCAATTTTGTGGAAGTTTTTATTTACTTTATCTTATAGATTGACAATTAAACAAGCCCGGTTTTACTTTTATTTATACTGAAAAAGAATCTGAGAGACAGAGACCAGTGAGTGGGAGTGTTCTGAGTTCTGACACATTGTCTATGCCTTCCATCCATGTTATAGAGAGAGAGAGAGAGAGAGAGAGAAGGTTTGATTTTTGAATGTGATCCTGATCTCCATAACTTCCTATGTGTTTATGAGCTAAAGTTTAAGTTCAAAAATGTTTATCCCTTTTTTGTTTTAATTTTTATTTTCAACTTATGCTGTGCTATTTCACATCTTCTTCTCCCCTCTCCTCTGTGTTTCATCATCGTCTTCTTCATCTTCTTCTTTTTTCTTTATCATTACTTTTGTTTTTTACTTTTATGTTTTTTCCCATTCACTGTCTTCCACTTCCTAACAAGACAAAAATTTATCTGTCTGGTTCTCTTCTTCTAAAGTCTTTTTCACCACATAGAGACATGGCATAGATAGATGGTTTGAACATTAAGCTACCCTGGGTTGCTTTATCTGAGAGAAAGAAAGAGAATTGTTTTATGCTCTTGAGTCTTAAAGGTTGGTGCTTGAAGCTGTATCCTATGTTTCCCATTTTTTATGAGCTAAAAAAAAAAACCATAATTTAAACTGCTTGTTTTTCAAGATTCAAACTTTTTATGCAAATTGGGTTTTCCTTGATCTCACTGTTTCATCATTTTTTTTTTTAATTTTAACAGGGCATTATTCTTTGTTGGGTCGCTTTTGATTTTGGACCAACTTTGAATATAGACAAAGGTGGATACTGGTACTCCATTTTTGAGGTATTGTATTTATTTTAATTTTTTTTTTAAATTTGTATTTATTGCTTTGAATTTTCAAATGATTTGATGTGGGGTAGGTTTTATTTATTTATTTATTGCTCTTACAAAATCTACAATTTAAATACACTCCATACAATGCTATACAACTGTTGATAAAGACTCTTATCTTCTCTTCAAAGCAAAGCCTCTCTCTCTCACACACAACAAAATTCAGTGGCTATGCTATTTTTATCCTTGATTACCAACAAGAAACTTAGTTGAATCTCTAAATTGCATGATTGCAAGTAAAGTTTCAAACTTTGTGATATTTAGTTATACTATTACCCCTTGATTGATCATCAAATTTCAGCTGTACACCGGTTTTTTGTGCTTGACTTTTGATAAGACTGCACTATGGTTTAAGATGTTGGTTAAAGTTGAATCTTTCATTTTCACTATTTAATGCCTTTATGTGTGTTGTTATTACTTTTTATATGCAAATTGCACAAAAAATGTTCAATGATGATTGAAAAGTAACATGAACAACTCGTGGGGTATCCTTTTGGGCATTTGTTTTTTCAGCGAAACAAGCATTCTGTGATCATAAAAGATTCTCGAACCTATTGATGTTAACTTATATAATTATTTTTTTCCTTTGTTTTTATCTTTCTGATCTGAATGCATATGGTTTATATATTGATGATTGCAACTGCTCCACTGTCTTTGAATTTTTTATGCTTCAAAATGTCGTCTTTCACATTCTATCTCATCTGGGTCTGAACATACTGGAAAGTCTTATAGTATTACATTCACATAAAAATTCTAGTTTTCATAACAGTATTTGATTGATTTTTGTTATACCCTTTTAAGGATAATGGTTGAAGATGGCGAAAACGGGGCTCAAGCTGATTCAAAATCAGCTGAAGATTGGTTGTTTCACACGAAGGAGCTTGTCCCTGTGGCACTCAGTAAGGCTAGAGAAGTCAAAGTGTTTCCCCGCAGATGGAAGATGATCGTCTCAAAATTGGAGCAGATCCCTTCAAGATTATCTGACTTATCATGTCATCCGTGTTTCTCAAAGAATATGCTTTGTAGGGAGCAGTTGCAGGCTGTTTCGCAGACTTTGACTGAAGCAATTGAATTGGCAGAACTGTGTTTGAACGATAAGTATGAGGGGAAACTCAAGATGCAAAGTGATCTTGACTCGTTATCGGGAAATTAGATTTGAATTTACGTGATTGTGGGCTTCTGATCAAGACTGGGGTTCTTGGAGAGGTGACATTACCGATATCTGCAGCTGGTTGTTCAACAGAAACGGACACCCTGGCACAAAGCAATATCAGGGAATTGCTCGCCCGGCTTCAGATAGGGCATTTGGAGTCAAAACACAAAGCACTTGATAGTTTAGTGGAAGTCATGAAAGAGGAGGAGAAACTTGTTTTAGCCACTCTAGGAAGAAGCAATATTGCAGCATTAGTGCAGTTACTAACCGCTACATCTCCCCGTATACGGGAGAAAACTGTAACAGTATCTGCTCGCTTGCTGAATCAGGGAGTTGTGAGAATTGGCTTGTCTCGGAAGGCATCTTACCGCCTCTCATAAGGCTTCTTGAGTCAGGTAGTGCAGTGAGCAAGGAAAAGGCTACAATCTCATTACAGATTTTGTCAACATCAGCTGAAACAGCACGAGCAATTGTAGGCCATGGAGGTATTAGGCCCCTTATCGAGATAAGTGGAAGCGGTGATTCTGTTTCTCAGGCTGCAGCTGCTAGCACTCTGAAGAATATGTCTGCTGTCCCGGATGTGAGGCAAGCATTGGCTGAGGAAGGTATTGTCAAGGTTATGATAAATCTGCTTGATTGTGGGATGCTATTGGGGTCCAAAGAGTATGCTGCAGAGTGCTTGCAAAATCTTACCGTAAGCAATGAAAGCCTTAAAAGATCTGTTACTGCAGATGGTGGAGTCCGAAGCCTATTGACCTACCTTGATGGTCCATTACCTCAGGAATCTGCAGTTGGGGCATTGAGGAATTTGGTAGATTCGGTGTCAACAGATTCTTTGATCTCTCTTGGATTTCTACCACGTATGGTGCATGTGCTGAAATCAGGATCCATGGGTGCACAGCAAGCTGCAGCTTCTGCAATTTGTCGGGTATGTAGCTCCTCGGAAATGAAGAGACTGGTTGGGGAAGCTGGCTGTATTCCTCTCTTAATTAACTTGCTAGAGGCAAAATCAAATGGTGTTAGGGAGGTTGCAGCACAGGCTGTTTTGGGTTTGATGACGGTTTCTCACAATCGTAGAGAGGTGAAGAGGAATGACAAGAGTGTGCCAAATCTAGTCCAGCTACTTGATCCGAGCCCTCAAAACACTGCAAAGAAGTATGCTGTTACTTGCTTAACTTATCTGTCGTCGAGCAAGAAGTGCAAGAAGCTAATGATCTCATACGGTGCAATCGGGTACTTGAAGAAGCTAACAGAATCCGACCTTCCAGGAGCGAAAAAACTGCTGGAGAGATTGGAAAGAGGGAAAATTCGGAATCTGTTTGGTCGGAAATAGGGTGGAAATGTTTGAAATTGGTAGTGTACATGGTGTTTTCTGTCTTTTGTACGTGTTAGATGTTTCATTGGGGTATATGAAACAGCACAATTGTAGAGCAAAATGTACAAGCATGCTAATGTATGAAAATCACTAATATCTTGTTTATAGCTGCATTAGTTTAGTTTAGTTCTGTTAATTATCTTCATTGTAGAATTAGTGGTAAATTTTTCTAAAAGCCTTTTAGTGTGATCCCACGAAGCAAAACAAATAACATGAGACAGACACCCTCCATTCTTCCATTACTCTTTTTCATATATGTGCCGGTAATTTCAATTGCATAACCGTATGCGGTCTTTGAAGTAATATCAAATCCTGCTACACCTGTTTGGTGGGAAAAAGAAGGGAACTGTTAAACTATACGAGTTTCGCGGTGAAGGACGAGGTTTGTTTTACGAAAATCAATAACTAAGATTAGCTGAAGCCTAGTGGAATGTAGACCAATAAAATGGAAACCGAATCTCCTACACTTTCGTCTGCATGAGAAAACGGTTAAATATGAATCATGCCATGGTACCATTCCTAAGATTTGTGTAGTGATAAATTCACTAATTTTGGTAGTATTCCAAATGACATCCCTTTTTTTAGAAGAATCGTAATGATTATTACATGTTTAATTGGCCATTACAACAGGAGATGGAGGATTCGGATATGGGAGCTCTCACTTGAGAGACCAAGGAAATGTCACTAAGTTACAATGCTGCCGGTATTTATTACATTATTTAATTGTTTAATTATTTAGGATAAGGATATTTACAAAAAAAAAAATTAATAAATTATTGAATAGCAGTTTATGCTTATGAGAAATAAGATGTGAATTACTATTTATTATTTTGATTAGTAACAATTTAGTAAGCTTACTATTTAGTGTTTATAATGGAACTAAACATTGAAATAGTAAGCTCGCATCCGAGGAGGAAGGAATGGAAAACTGGAAAAAGCATCCATGTAGGACATCACATAAGATAGGTATTGTTTGAATAGCAGCAGACTGGTAAAATGGAAATTACATTTCATCCAATGGGACTAACAGAGAAAGGGTCTAAGTCTAACAAGTTAATGGATTTGTTTGAAGATGGAGGTGCATCTTGCTTCTTTTCATTACCGTTGTTTATTATGCAAAGGGAGATAAATAGCCCAATCGTCTATTGGCCCAATAAGCATTCCGTCAATCGATGTTGCCACTACAAAATGAGTGTGAACTGGTGAAGAATACGGTATAAAATGAAACTTGAAGAAAAGATCCTCCAAATAACATCAACAAACTTAAAAAGATTTTATATTATTATCCAATGAGAAGTATAAAAAATTTATAATTCTTTTTTCGGTGAATTAAAACATTTATTATTATTAAACCACACAAGAGTATTCTAAAGAACTTTTAAAATAACTATATTAAAAGAAATGGAAAAAAAAAAGGGCGTGCCTGGGGATTATGCTGAGTTATGTTTTCCCATTGACCTTATGTTAGCTGTCCTAATAACCAAAAAACTATATTTACTTGTAGATAGATGGTGAAAAAAAAAAAACTCATATATTGTTATTTCTCTTCCCCATTTTCGCTTCATCAAATGAATAAAATTGAAATAAAATTACTGATTTTTTATTTTTTAACTTTTTATTTGAAAGATAATATTTTAGAAAAAATCTAATTCCTTTTTAATGTTGCTATTCATAAGTTTGGATAATTAATAATTATTTAGTATTTTTTGTAGTAATAATTTCTTATAAATCATTATTAAGGTTAATTAACTATCATGATAACTTTTTGTAAGGAATAAACATAAAATGTAATTGACTAATTATTATTACAGTGAATTAAATGAGTAGAGTAAGCGGGTTTTTTTTTTATGATTTTATGTAATTTATATTTTAATATGTCGGGTTTTATGTTTTATAAATCTTCAGGTAGCTACATAGCCCGAGGTAATGCTGCCACCTGATGGTCATGTTTTGGTGAATTTCGTATCATGAATAACTGGCGGATTAATAAAAGAAAAGGGAAAAACAAAGATTTATTCACGGATTTGATAGTTGAAACGATGTGGGCATCATTCAAATAATTAATTAAGAAGTTTAAAGAGTTGGGAGTCCTAAGACCAGATGAAACAGGATCAAGAAATCCAATGGAGGCCCGGCACGTCAATAGGATTGATAGGCCGAATGCTAAAGTTGATCATCCGATCGTCGGGTCCACCATACCCGGTTTTTTTTTTTTTTTTGTGACCGAAACCATACCCTGTTATAAAGTGAAATATTTATCACACTGTAGACATGGGTCTTTCAAGATGGGAATAATAATGTAAAGTTGATACCGATGAGGAAGATATGAATTATTTATAATAAATTATTATGAATAATTGTTATTCAATGTTTAAAATATAATTAATATTAAGCATTGTAATATCAACTTTATATAAAAGAAAAAGTAAATAGAATAGCCTTCATCCCAAGCATACATTGATATTTAATATTCAAATGGTGATTCTTCGGTATTCTTTTACTGTTATATGTTCATTAAAAATTTTTAAAAATCTATTAAAATACCACTCCTATTTATATTTGTTGGTTTGAAACCCTTGTTCCATTTTTTCATATAGCAGGGATCTATCCAACTCATGGGACTCCTTCGCAAAAAGGAAGAGACTCATGGGATTTCGTTGCTATCACTTACAGCCTGCGGACTTGCCTCTATGATGATGGGAAATTTATGCTGTAATTAAATACAAAATAGAATAACTATGAAAAAAAAAATATATCGTTGCCAACATCGGGGTGTGTCAAATAGGATTACAGTATCGTTGCAATCTCATTATTCTATGTGACACTCGCATAGAGGGTATTGCAAAAAAATAGATAGGTGACATATCAAATGTTAATAACTCTTACCTTTTTCCTTGATTCAAGTGAAAAGAGACAAGAAGTTATTAGAGCAAGAGCAAAATATCTATTGTACATTTAATAGCAAAATATTTATTATGGATGGAGATTTTCAAGGTAAGCGTGGTTATAAGAATGCAAGAAATAAACTTAGTATTGCAAAGAAATCGAGCTATTTGTGAGTTACTAACAAGTTAAGTTTGAACCTAAGATAAAATTCATTTATTTAAACGGGCGGAGCTCAAGTTTTGATTCAAGTTTGAGAGCTAACTCATGAGCAAATTGGTTAGCAATATTGTTAGCAAATTTATAAGTTATATATTTATGATATGTTAATATATAATTAAAAAAAACAAAACTAATTTCTACTTAATATATATGTATATATATTTAGCAACTCATATATTATTTTTAGGTTTGAAAAAAAAAATCAAAAAGGGCATGTTTAAACGAGTCAAGCTTTAATTTCAGACTCGATAAAAATTCATTAAACTCGATAAAAAGCTCGACTTGGTTCGAGCTCGATTTGTAAACAAATCAAACTTGAGCTTGAAATAAAGCGAGCTCAAATATAGATTTCAAGTTTGATAAAAAGCACGACTCAAGCTTAATAATTTTTAAACGAGCCAAGCCCAAGCCTTGAAAAGCTCAAACTTGGCTTAGCTCGTATATAGCCCTAAATAAAACTAATGGATAACAATTCATTTGACCTAGCTTAATATGGAAAGAGAAATTGAATAGTTATAAGGATGTAATGAATAAGTTGCTAGTTATTTTTCTTAAAGGCTTGTTTAAATACAACTAAATACTATAGATGTAATTCAGCTAAATATAGAAAAAGGAGAAATTGAATAGTTATTTCTTTAGAGAAACATGAACTAAATACTAAATTTTAAAATAAAGTTCTTAAGCATAAGGATGCAAACAACTTTAGTCGAGATGATAATGTGCTAGATTTGAACTTGAAATCTCAAAGCTTGACCTTCACTAAGCTTATAATTTTAAGCTCAAGCCTAACTCAATGCAATATTATATAAATTTGAGCTCGACTTGATTAAACTTATTTATGTTTGATTTACTATAAAAATAATTTTAATTAAAATAATATCAATATCAAACTTGCTTCAAATCTAATTATTATTTATACTTGACTTCAGCTCAAGTAGATTTATAAGCTAATTGAGTTACACATAGAGAGATCGAATTTAACTCGATAAACTATTTGAATAACTTAAGTTTAAACTTGATTTTGACTATTCTTGAATCAAATTCGGGTAGCTTCTAAACTGGTTTGGTTTATATGATCAAGTACAAATAAAATAAATAAAAAATTATTTATAATTTCCCTTAAAAGTTTTGAATGACTTAAAAGACTTTTTCCTTTTCCTTCTCTTCCATTGGGCAAAATTAGGCGCGATACCCCACCCTCCTTGATTTTACTCTCTGGAAATATCAACATAGTGATAGTGGAATGAGAAATATAAAAAATAAAAAATAAAAAACAAAATTGAAAAGTCCATCCAATTTGGATAAAGTTGGAAAAATATATAAAACATTGAATTGCGTGCTCCAAGCAAATAAGAATAGGAAGAGACGTACATAGTCATGCACGATAACGATATTATCATAATAATAATAATCTATACCGCATCCTCATGGAAAAAAAAAAAAAAAACAACATTATCCTGACCAAAAATGTACAATGAGGGTACTATGGCATCCGGTATATAGTAAACAGCAGACTTTTTTTTAATGTTTTTAATAAATTATTTGTTAAGAAATATATATAAATAAAAAATATAACATAATTTTTATAAAAATATCAAATAAATTAAATATAAATAAAATATACCCATAAATCAGATATTTTTATACACAAAATTTAAATACAGATACAAATACAAAAAATAAAAAATTCAAACCAGCCATTGATAATACACAAATTAAAACAATAGAAAAGAGGCAATAGATCAAAAAATGGACGACTTTCTGATCTGATACACATAGGGCACAACAATCACAAAAACTCACTCATAATCAGAAGATACCCATATTATTAGGAATGCAATCGGAATGGGTTTAGAATAGGTATACTAAATCCCGAACCTGAACCCGAACCCGATACCCAATAGAATTTCCAAAACCCATCCCAAACCCTATAGGTGTTTGTCCATGAACCCAAAACCCGCTAGACAAACCCTATAGGATGCCCGGACTCTAACTTTAAACCCGATATAAAATTAGAATATTTACATAATAAAATATTTAAAAACGTCATTATAAATGTTTTTTTCATCTTTTTCTATTTCTAATATGTTCCCACTTTATAGGCCAAGAAAAAAACTTTTATCATTACTCATGCAATCCTCTTTATAAAATCTTAATTATTTTCATGAGAAGAAACTCATTATATGAAACAGTGGACAACGGGAGTGAGAGGCTTGAATTTGACGAGAGTGAGCCAAGACCAAGATTGAAAGTAGAGACCATAGAGTATTAGTCTACTGTTTTAGATTTTTTACTTTTTATAAATGCTTTAATAAAAAAGAAAAAAAATAAGTTTACAATTAATAGAGCACAGCTGATTAATTTCAAAGACTAAGGCTAAACATAATATATATATTTATATATTTAAACGGGTTCAGGTTTCCCAACGGATTTTGTGCTTATCCCAAAACCCATTCCAAAACCCTATAGGATTTTATTATTGATTCCAAAACCCATCCCAAATCCAATAGGATATTTATCGGATTGAATAGGTCGGGTGTCTTATAAAAACCCATCCGTTTACATCTCTATATATGAGTAACTGTACATGTCATTGGGTGTTATGGATGGTTTTCAGTGAAGTTTTTTGTTGGTTTCTTAGGAAAAATAGAGAACCAAACATGCCCTTATCATACTCTATCACACTTACCACCACCAGCTGACACCAGACCCCCATTCCCACTCTCTCTCTCTCTCCCTCCCTTCCTTCTCAAACTGCCGTGTACTGCTTAATTTTCTAAAGAGAGAAGCAAAACATTAAACTTCAAAGGTTGTTCCTTTCCACTTTCCAGGCATACCGTCTAGCCTTTTCACTTCAGTATTACACTTTTTTTTCCCTTTCTCTCTCTCTTTGTGTGCATGATTTTGGGATTTACTTGTTTTGCATATGCTTTTATACATATGGTTAGGGTTGTGTGTAAAAAGTTAGAATCTTTATATGATGCCCATGTCATCTCTTGTTGTACTTTTGTAATTTTTTGCTATTTTGGTTTGTCTGTTCCTAATATTGGTGCTTTTTTATTTAAAAAATATATATTTTTTATTATGCTGATGTTGGTTTAATTAATGGTTATAGGTAGGATTGGTTAAGTCTTTTGTTAGCTTTTATTTGTTTGGATTGAATTTTATATTGCAACCAACTTATTCAAAGCTTAAGTTGAACCATAAAGAAAAGTAATTGAATGGCCATTTAGTTTATATGAACTGGTAGTTGGTATTCTTGACATCATCATGCTTGGAACATGGGGATTGCTTCAATTAGTCTTCCTTTTCTAATCATTCTCAAGATCGATATTTCGAGTAAAATCTTACACTTCTGATTTCAGTTAGAATCTTTGATATTTGGCTTTTGTTTCTAAATTTTTACAACACCACAAACTGTTTTACTTTGTGGGAAAAAGCTTACTCTACACTGGTTTAGTTGACCTATGTTGCTGTTGAACTTGTGCATACTGTATATAATTATTGACCATGCCAACTGTTGCTTGTTTCATGGTATATCTTTTGTGTCCACTGCCTTTGTTCGTAACTGAATGGAGTGTTGAACTAATAGTTCGTTTGGTTTGGTTAAAGTGAGATGTTCTTCATCTCGCTGCATCCTTTTTCTTTGAATTAGTTGCCTCGTAAGGAACTGGTCTTAATTAGCGTCATTAAGAACTGGTTTAGGTGGATCCCGAATTCATTTATTTGCAAAACATGGGACACTTATTAGTGCTAAATATATGTTTCCTCCCCTTACCATGTGTCTGATGCAACAAATACAAAACATTTTTTTTTTTCTTTTTGACTTGTATTGAATCTTCAATCATGGAGAAGACTAAAACTGACTTCATTTTGCAGGTATACTTGAGATAAAAGATGAGTTCTCTGGATGTGGCTAGAGCAGAACTTGCTCTCACAGTACTCTATTTGAATAAGGCTGAGGCAAGGGACAAGATTTGCCGTGTCATACAATATGGTTCGAAATTCTTGAGTGATGGAAAGCCTAGCACAGCCCAAGATGTTGAAAAATCAACTAGCCTGGCTAGGAAAGTCTTTCGTCTATTTAAGGTCGGTATAAGGTCTACTTTTTTTTTTTTGACCAAGGGTATAAGGTCTACTTGAACAAACTTTCTCTAGTTGCTTTGAATGTTTAATATGTTTATTTTTATTATTGACCCATTGATATCCTTACCTGTTTAGTTGTAAATCGAATCCAGCATACATATTTCACTTTGCACATTTGACATTTCTCATGCTAATTTATTGTGAATTTGCAGTTCATCAATGATCTCCATGCTCTTATTAGCCCATCTTCTCCAGGAACGCCCCTGTCTCTTGTTTTGCTTGGAAAGGTACTTTAAGTCCGATGTATGAATCATTTTCAAGGTTTCGTCATCTTGTTGCTGATTTTTGGATACTTGTTGCTCATTTACAGTCAAAGAATGCGTTGTTGTCTACTTTCTTATTTCTTGATCAATTTGTCTGGCTTGGTAGATCCGGCATCGACAAGGTTTGTCCACTTTACTATTTACCTTTCCAAGCTCTATATTTGTTTCTAAATGTGAAAGAAAAAGGAAATTCAGATTTCTTGCTTGGTCTTAGAACAAAGAACGGACAGAGCTGATTGGTCGTATTTCCCTTTTCTGTTGGATGGGTTCCTCAGTCTGCTCTACCTTGGTTGAGGTATGCTGCATTTGTCTTATATTTTTCTTTCTTGTAATCCATCACCTTCCAACCGAAGATAAAGATGACAGCAATATACTTGGTTTCTTTTACTCTGTCAATAAGATCGGGGAAATTGGAAGGCTTTCAGCATCAATGAAGAAGTTAGAGAAGGACCTAAAGAACAGCAATAAGCACCAGGCATGCCATGATCATTTATACATTCAAGTCCTTCCTCTTTGATACTTTCACATCCTAATGCTTGCCATGATCCTCAATCTTTCTGATTTATGTTATCTCTTATACAGAATGAGCAATACCGTGCTAAGCTTCAAGAATCGAATGAGAGGTCTCTGGTCTTGATTAAGTCAGCCATGGATATCGTGGTGGCAATTGGGCTTCTCCAACTAGCACCAAAGAAAGTCACTCCCCGAGTCACAGGAGCATTTGGATTTATCACATCTCTCATTTCTTGTTATCAGGTAATTTATGCACCCTACTCTCTCGGTTGAATTATGCACATGCAATTTAGGCTTTATGTCTTTTGTATCTGTGACTCTGGAGTTTCTAATGGAGGTATGTTGCTGCTATTCTCCAGTTACTTCCATCACCGCCCAAGTCAAAGATATCTTGAAAGGGGAAGTCATGGTTTGTGGACAGCTCGATATGATTATAATAATTATTTAAGACCTCTGAGGCATATTAGTCTTGATGTAAGCTTTTTTGTTAAATTGTAAACTGATGGGGGACAATGAAGTTCCTCTTGTCATGTACACCTCTGTTCATGCTGTTGCATCATACCAAGTTCCCATATATGAAATAATATATGTCTTTTTCTTCCTTGCTTGGATCTTTGCTTGGTTGAAAACATATGTGCACGAGAGTTAGTTCTAATGGTGCATATTTTCTGAATTCATACGTGCTTTGACCATTTGAGTCTTAGATGTATTCTCAAGGGCAAATGCGGTCAGATCATGCTAGGAGGATATGTTACTGATTCCTTTGTTGCATGTTGCATATGATTGACTGATTTCGGTGTATCAATCCTTGTGATCTGTTGTTATGACATTTTGGGTAATTCCTTCTTTTGCCGAAATGATCAGTGATACCTCTTTGATGCTCTATGAAAATTGCACAAAAATTGGCAATGGAAGAATTGGAAAAAAAAAAAAAAGAAGGCGCCATTTGTCAAGGGTTTCCATTACTTTGATGATCTTGTCATGCAATTTGCATAAGGTGAAAAAATAAAAATCCAGCTACTACTTGTAGATGGTAAGAACATGAACATGGATCATGCACTAGGATGTTATTTTGTTCCCCACATAGTTCACAGTGGATATTGTCGGAACGAATGGGTACATCATAAGCAAATCCGCTCTTATAAAGTTACTTCCGGAGACCTATGGCCATTTTATGTTTACAATTTCAGTCAATCCATCAGTGTGCAAAAGATTCAGGCGTCGAATATGTATATATCTTTTTAAGACTTGGATTTACCAACTTTTTATGGCATCTTAACAAAACATTTGTCAGCTCTAGTTACACTAACCTTATATCCTCATGTCATAATTACGGTTACCCTTCTTTTCTTGTCTTGTCTTTTCTTTTCTTCATAGTATAATGTACAATTTGAGAAGAAGAGAGATGAACCTTATCCATCCTGATAGGAGATGGGTATTAACATCACTAGATTATAATAAGTTTAGTCGTGCTTACCATCCAAATGATGATTATTTCGAGTGCCCCCATCAGTCCATTAACTAGTGCTTCAGCATTTAATGCAAATTATAGCAGCCTTTAAATGCTCTTAGGTGGATATTAAACAATCCTATTCTTTGTTCTAGTCCAAAATCTTATGAATATGCTCTTGCGAAGTAGGTTGAAAAAGAGGTATTATATGTTTGTTATCCACTTTGGAAGCTATAATATATATGCTACTACCGGCTCGGGATGTGCATACATCCTTAATAAAATCAATGTATATAATGACTAGTCCACATTATGCAAAGAAAGGTTAACTCACTTCTGGCTGATTCAATCAAACAATTTTCAAGAGAAAACTTTGTTGATTATAACATTTGATTTACAAATGTTTGAATTTTTAATTTATTTTAATCGATCCTCAAAATATATTATTAAATAACTTAACTCATAAAATTATTCTTATCATAAAAAAATTTATTATAGTTGGTGTCTTGTAACTTGAAAATCCTACTAGATACGATTATCGAGGTGACTTTAAGACGTCATGAGATAAATTTGAATATAGGGTAACATATTTACTTTATCCATTTCCGACCATATTATATTATTCCGGCTAGATTGTTTCAAATCCAATTAGTGCCTATTAATATACTTATACATATATGTATGTATATATACTGTAGATGTAGTCAATCCTTTAGAAATTTACATATTGCTATAAAACAAAACAAGACATTCATAATATAAACACACGGATAAAATAAGGCCAGCTAATATGCTTTAGAGTTTTGAATACCTACTACAAAGGAATAGAAAGCTTCTATGATATCTACTACAACTACAATATTATTATAAGCGTAATAGACTAATTTTGGTGCCATACTGCTTAAATTTAGACAAATTTCCTTTGTTTCTCTTCAAATTAAAAATATTTCTATTATTCTCACAAACATTTCAAGTTTAATTTTGTTAGTTCGGTAAATTTGTTTATTCTGGCATTTTTCGCTCTTACAATTTAAAGTGGAACAAATTAAGATGTGGAATTAGGAAGCTCACTTAACTCTTAATAGTAATTTAATCTCTCACATACATCACACGCAATCTCTTTTTACTATGTGCACACAACACGAGGTGGAACATGCAATTTTTCGGAAACATCAAACTGCGAAGTATCATAATTTTTTTTATGGATAAAAATGTGTCAAAATCTAAATATTTTAAAGCACGCATGATGGTACATTACTCCCTGTATAGTGTATATCAATGATAAGAGTAAAGATGGTATTCTAGCGATAGGAATAAAAATCACAAAATGATAAAATACACCCCTCCTCGTCAAACAATATTAAAAATACTTTAAAAAAAAAAAGTACCCAAATGCGCAACCACAGTTCTGTGTGTTCTTTTAAACTTCATGTAGCCCAGATTTTTCAGGAAATCCTCACCAAATACGGCAAAACAAATTGCAGAGAACCGCAGCATATGCATGCAGTACAATAACGAAGAGATTATACCATAATTGAAATATTATTTGGCTTCAATCTCCATAATTAATCCTTTTTTCAGGGTTGTTATTTAGACAATAAGACATAATACACCATTCCTTCAGTACATATTGTTACTAAACAAACTGGAAGAAATACACGATAAAAAGTCAGGGATTAACATATCCTAATAGAATGACCTCCCGATGAAGTCCGGATATCACTCACACTTATATATCACATGCATACTCTTCACCAGTTAGATATATTATGCTGCATCTCTTTTGCATGATTCGCAGCAAGCTGAAAGCTGATCTTGCATATGCTAATGGCACTTCTCATACATTTTAGCGACTTGCCCTTTGCTAGATTTGGAGCAAAACTTGGGAATGTACTCATACCGTTCCATTCGCACTGCCTAAGAGCCTTCAGCAGATTGCACTTGATTGAAGAAATCTGCTTCAAACTGTTGCTCTCTGAGTTTGCATCATTTTGCCCATACTAACCGCCATTCCCACTGGTAGATCTTCACTCAAAAGTCCACAGAAAATAATAAATAAAGTAGGTCTACAACTTTTACTCCAAACCCAGAGAGCCAGTGACGAATAATAAGACTGGATGTTCCTAAATATTGCACAATGAAGAAAGAGGAGGGAAGAACAAAGGGCTACCCAGCTAATGGGGTGAGGGGACAGAGGATGCCATATGCATGCAACCTTTCCCTTGCATTTGCCCCAAAAAAAAAAAAAAAAAAAAAAAAAAAAAAAAAGGAGTAAAATGCTGTACTGCCTAGTCAATTAGACAAGTTCCTCATCTGGTTCTTGCTCTTCATCCCATTCAACGTCTATTACATTCCCATGTAACATGTTTAATATCAGATCCACATATCTTGCTCGCCTCTCACCTTCATAAGTTGAGACTCGGCAGGAATGGCTTCAGGCAAGATCTGTGGCGTGTAATTCTGCAACTTAAGCACGAACCTACCTGGAGGTTCAAGTAGTTCAACTCTGAAAGATGACAATGGGCGGCCCAATACTTGCACATGAGCAACACTGCATGAAGTCAATCACGAAAAATGAAATTACTCTCCCTTTATAGAATTCAATTGAATATCATGGCTCTCTCCTGCTATAAGCATCAACCAATAACACAGACGAATCGTAGCTAGCACTACAGCTATCCTTGTGGCCATAAAATTACTAAAGTGTGACATTGCCATTTTATGATCAAGTGGACTGTTCAATAGAAGAAAAGTTAACACATGCAATGGCATGATGAACTCGAGCGGTTCAAAACTCTCCAAAGTAAATGCACACACTCCAGTTTCCATTTGTTTTGTAGATAGAAGTGGATCCAAGTATATTAATTAGAATCTTTTATTAGAAATCTGTTTAGCTAGGAAATTTTTATCATTTATTCTAAATAATTGCCTTCCTTTTTTAGTTTCTAGAATTTTGACCAAGTTTTGACCTTATCTATATAAATATGAGTCTTGTATTACATTTAATTTAAGGAGAATTATTTTTTTCTCATCAAAATTCTCATGGTATCAGAGCCGTACTCTAAAACGTAATTATCCTTTGCTAATCTCCCTTCATCATGTCCAAACACGACATGAGTCTTCAAATCACCTACTCCTCAAAAGGCGATTTCCGATCTGAGCAAAATTCCAATATATCTAATAATTTCTTTGCTAATATCGTTGACAATTCTCATTTTCCTGTTACTAGCAAATTAAAACCTTGAATAGTTGATTCTCGAGCCTCAGATCACATGACTAGAGATATTAGGGTCTTCCACAGATACATTCCATATTCATATCTTTTTATAGTCTGAATAGTTAATAGATCACTCTCAAAAGTGACAAGAACAGGATCCGTAAGATTAACAAAGAATCTTCATCTCTCATCCATCCTTTATGCTCAAAAATTAGATTGTAATCTAATTTCTATTAGTAAACTTACTCGTGACTTGAATTGTGTGACTAAATTCTATTCAAATCTTTGTGAATTTTAGGTAGCGAATTTAGGGAAGGTGATTGGTAATGCTGAAACGTATCAAAAAAAGTACTCCCTTACGTAAACAAGTTCATTCTTCAAGTTGTGTTTTTGAGTATGTTTCCAATTCTGCTTCTATTTCAAATGAGAGTCTGGTTATGTTATGGCATTTTCACCTTGGTCATCCTAATTTTATGTATCTTGAAAAGTTGTTTCCTTATCTATTCATCAATAAAAATTTCAAATTTTATCATTGTGAAATCTGTCAACTTACAAGGCATACCAAGCATGTATACCCTAGCATTCCCTATAAACCTTCACATCCTTTTTCCATAATACACAGTGACATATGGAGGCCCTCAAGAGTGAAAAATATTAATGGGGCTCGCTGATTTGTATCTTTTATAGATGATCATACTAGAATCACATGGACATTCCTTATTAAAGAAAAATCAGAAGCTATGGCTATATTCAAATCCTTTCACACTATGGTCGACACCCAATTCAAAAGGAAAATACAAGTTCTCAAGACTGATAATGGTAAAGAATATTTTAATTCTGTTCTTGGTCCCTACCTCTTAGAATAAGGAATCATTCATGTAAGTTCTTATGTTGACACCCCTCAACAGAATGGAGTAGCCAAGAGAAAAAACAAAACTTTCTTGAGGTATCAAGATCAATCATGTTCTCTAATCACGTGCCTAAACACTTTTGGGAGAAAACTATACTCACTACCACCTATCTCATTAATAGAATGCCTAATTGTGTTCTCCAGTTCCAATCACCTCGCCAAGTCCTTGTACAAGCCTTTCCACACATCAAAGCTTTTTCTTCCAACCTACCACCCAAGATATTTGGATGTTCATCTTTTGTCCATATACACCAGCAACATTGAACCAAACTTGACTCCAAATCCATCAAATGTATTTTTCTGGGATACTTGTCTAAACGAAAAAGGTACAAGTGCTATTAACCTGTTACTAAAAAATTCTACCACTCTATAGATGTCACCTTTTTTTAATACCAATCTTTCTTTCCCAAACCTACCATTCAGTGGGAAGACTCTAGAGAATACCAACTTAAGGAAACACTCCAAGACACCCAATCCCAACATTTCCTTTATCCAAGTGTCACACAAACTACTTTGCCATCATCCAAGTCACTTAAGAATCCTAATCCTACATCCGGTCCAAATGATTAATCCAAATCTAAGACTTTCAAGTCTTCCAATTCAAAAAATCAAACCATTCATGATGATTCATCTGAGTCCATTCCACTCCAACTTAGAACAAATGATCAAGAACCCTGTGTTTATAGAAGGAGATCTACTGAATCTGTAGAAGACAGAGCACAAATCAGGAATTGTCAAGAACCTTAATCGGATTCCCTTGCCTCAGAGGATCCTCTTATCTCAGAGATACACACTAGCATGGATTCTCCGAATGAATCCCTTATTCCCTTTGTTGATGACTAGGCTTTACCCATTGCTCAGAGAAAGGGTGTCCGAACATGTACAAATTATCCAATTGAAAAATATGTGGCTTATGGGAAATTGACACCTGCATATAGAGTCTTTGTCTCAACTTTTGACAGTGTACAGGTTCCTAATACAATTCAGGAAGCTCTAAAAATCCCAGCATCAAAACAGGCGGTTGAGGAAGAGTTAGGGCACTAGCAAGTAATGGCACTTGGACTCTCACAGTTACCTTTAGGGAAGAAGCTAGTAGGATGCAAGTGGATATTCAATGTTAAATACAAAGCAGATAGAAGTATTGAGAGATTCAAAGCTAGATAGGTAACAAAGGGCTTTAGTCAGTCATATGGAATTGATTATCAAGAAACTTTTGCCTCAGTTGCCAAACTTAACACTGTTCGAGTTCTACCATCTCTTGCAGTAAATCAACATTGGTCCCTACATCATCTTGACATCAAAAATGCCTTTTCGAACGAGGATCTTGAAGAGGATGTCTACATTGAAGTCCTTTCTGGTTTAGAAAGTCCTTCAAACAACCAACTGGTTTGCAAGTTAAAGAAGTCACTGTATGGCCTAAAGCAGTCCTCAGGGCTTGGTTCGACAAATTTACTAAAGTTGTGGTGAAAAATGACTACACTCAATGTCAAGCTGATCACACTCTATTTGTGAAATTTTCATTAGAAGGCAAAAAGTCTATTCTCATTATGTATGTAGATGACATAAATCTGAGAGGAGATGACTCGAAGGAAATTGTCATGCTTAAAAGGATGCTTGCAACAGAATTTGAGATAAAAGATCTCGGTCCTCTCAGATATCTCTTAGGCATGGAAGTGGCTTGATGGAAGGAAGGGATCGTTATATCACAACGAAAATATAACTTGGACTTGCTAAATATGAGTCTTGTATTACATTCTAATTTAAGGAGAATTATTTTATTTCTCATGTTTTGTTCCAGCTATCTTGCATGGAACATAGTAGTGGATGCCTATAAATATACCTTCACTCGGGGGGGTAAGAAAAAAGATGAAATACAGCAGTGGTGAGAAATTATCTGTTGATGCATGTAATAGGGTTTTCAAGAATATAATTCAACAAACTTATAAATATGGACAGATTATAAGTGGTTAGACTTTTCCCCATTCACAAATCATTAAACACCACACAGATGGGTAAATGTACATTGGTGTTGTTTTTGTGTTTTGGGTGTTGTTTTGGGGGGGTGGGGGTGGGGTGGGGTGGGGTGGGGGGGTGGGGTCGGGGAAGAGTAGAAGCAATACTTGAAAGGTTAGCAAAAGAAAATAGTGATGTAGTCTGCATGTTTGGTTAAATGAAATTGTACATCAACTCCAAAAACTATACAAGGTAAGAACAGTTATGAGGCAGCTAACAAGAAAAGTTGATGTCAAGATCTGGTTAGCAGAAAATTCCGACCTCCTGAACATCAGCAAGACAGCAATATGACGAGTTCCTGCTGATACCAAAGTGAAAGACATTCACTGTTGTTGAGTGGAGGGAAAAGAGGCCAAGAAAGTTTAAAGCCACATATGATAATACTTGAACAAGGAGATATTTCAAAATTCCAATGCCACTATACTCTAACTCAAATAAACTCCAAGAAAAAAAAAAAAAAAAATCTAAGCAATTAGAGGTTGCAACAGAATTAAAAAGTTTAATTTGAGCAATGACAATTTCAATTAGTGAATGCAGGATGAATAATTTAAGCCACAGTAAAGGTTACCTAGGAGAATGTCAACCCAAGAAGTTCACATGCAACAGTTTAGTCAGAAGAAGAACATTCATGCATCTTCCCATTGTCAGAAGTCAATCCAATCATGCAGCTATTAGGTATAATCATATAGAAAGCTAGAAGTTTTTCCATCAAAAGCCATAACTAAATAACAAGAAACCTCCAAATTTATTTCAAGAACAATACCATGCTTGCGGATCATCATCAAAATAGCAATCTACAGAGAGAAAAAAAATGAAGATGTGAGAGCAGGGCAGACCATATGTAGAACTGGTCATCCATTTCTTGTCTCTGCACCCTTCCAAGCAACTCAATCAGCACAAATCCCCCAATGCAAAGAACAGGCTGGGGAAGCTTAAATATCTGCAAGCTTTCTTCCTGTTGATAAAAACCAGACATCAGTGCCATGTCGTTATAACAAGGGTGAGAGACACAGTCACATATTCTAAGAACACATTGATGCAAGTTCAGTTTCTGGAATACCCATATTTTCCTATGACCCCTTATTATACATGTTTATCAGAAGCTTCCACCGCATCCCCCCACCAAATCACTTCACATGCTACTTGTCTTACCAAATGCTTCCGAGGAAATTGTCCCATGGGCAAAGTCCAAAAACTGATTCAAGGTTACCAAGGGAAACACAAAGAAAGTTGTGAGCATAACAAAATTTTCACTTTCACTTTCCTAGGGTAGAAAGGGACAAGGCCAGCCTCAATCTACAGATAAGTCCCAAGAATACTAGTCAACAAAAAACACTCTTTCTAATGTACTTTGTACTGTCCCCTCCATTGTACAAAGACAAAGGAGAACTGAATCTACATACAGCTGCAAGACCTTAATGCTTTTCCAGTTTAAACAATTAAGGCCATAACCATAATGAAAAACTCCTAGAATTTCCAAGCTTGACCAAACGCTTTTTTTTTTTTTTTGGGGGGGGGGGGGGGGGGGGGGGGGGGGGGGTGGGGGGAAGCAAAAGGAGAAAACTGAACAGATGATTGCACAAAAATATGAACAGATACGCATGATAAATGCCTCTCAATGATCCTGCATAGTCAGTGGAACCATATACATCCACTGAAGAATGGAATCTTTTAAATAATTTAGTCATGTTCCAGGGATATAGAATGAAAGTTGGAATATTCTATAAGCACATGCTTTAAATCTGGTTTTCATAGTAAACCAATTGATCTTGAGCAAAAAACATTGTACTAATTGTTCAATATTCATAGCAATTTAATGTATGAAGAAACTAGCATTTCCTCATTCAAAAAACATTTATCCTCCAGTACATTTCCATTGGGATTTTCTGTTTGAGGTAGACAGTAAAATATCTACAAGCCAAGGGCCTGTTGAGAGCAGTAATTACCTGTGCCATTGGAAACTCAGGTGAGGTATAAGTCCATACAAACTTCTCGTCAACAGAATCATGGTGTGACTGGTCCATCAGATCCCCTCCCATATCTAATGAGTCTCTTGCATGGCCCATTCTAAAACGAACAGACTTGGAAGAATATATCGGAAGGCCTGTCTGGAAGTATGCTGCGCACATGCAAAGATGCATTGTTCTACCCAGATCAAAACTCAAAAGCTAGCAGAACATGTGAATACATCATACTCAATTCAGCAAGATCAAGATACCTTGGAAAGGTTTGACACCAATTTCAGTGATAACACACAAATCACTGACCAATTTGTAAATCAAGGTTTCAGGTACATCTGGATTCATTTGTCCCTCACTTGACCAGTATGATGCCATCCTTCCCACAATGTCTCTACCTTCCAGAGTATTATGGATACCTTCTTGTGGATAATTATCTGTGCTAGAAGCACTGATTGGTTCTGAAATGCAATCCCTGATGTCGATGGTTTTACAACAATAAGCTAGGAATGCATAAACCCTGTGTTCCTTTTTCAAATTTTTCCATTCAGCGGAATCGGTTCGCCCAACTTCCTCATCAACTTCTAAAGAGCCGCTTGGCTCAATGACATGATCAACTCCAGCTAGTTGAGGAAACAATTTGAGACACATTTCTCTACAAAGACGACTCGTGATCACTGCAAAAAGTTCAGAATACATTAGTCCTATATATAACATTTTTTTTTTCACAATACAAGTATTTAGAAAGAGTGAGAATTCTCCAGGTAATTTCCAAACAATGAGTGATGGGTATCAAGTACATAAGCGTCGATTACCAGAGCTAGAGCTCAAGGATTATCTACTTAGTTCAGAGGATCTTGTTCAATTCCATGGCTGAAGAACACTGAGTTTATTTGGAAGCTATGGATCACACATGATGTTATCAGGAAGCACAAGCTTGTTAGTGCAGATTCAAGACTAAGAAAAGTAGGATCTTGCCACTGCTGGAGTTTATCAAGGGCACTTAATTCAAATGGCAACCCTGTGGCATCCAAACAAAGTGCCAAAAAGGTCTGAGAAGTGGCACTTTGTTGAGACAAGTTAGATTCTACCAGACTTCAAGCCATTTGAATGAGGTTCCCCAGGAGCAAGGACCTCAAAGTTTTGTTTGATTTCATTGGAATAAAATGGCAATTTTTCTTGTGCAAAAGAAATATGCTAACATTCAAACTACTTGATTCCTCATCTAAATGAAGCTTGTATATTTTGTAGATTGCATTTTTTATTATTGTTTTAAGTACAATTTTTCCCTTAAATGTACAAGTTGATCTAATAGAGAGGCTTATTTATGTGTTATGAGCATCATTACAAACTCAAATAAACCCTTGATGTCTACCTCTTTCAATCCTCGTCTTATCAAATATTGTTCTTTGTGGCAAATTCCAGCATTCTTGATTTATACATCAGGTCAAATCAACATCACTATAGGTCAATTACATTATCTTTTTGAAAACCAAAATTAAACCCAATCTGACTCTTTAATTGATTTTGCTTGGTATCAGATCTTGATCTTAGGCACATCAATGAGTTTAATGATGTCTTTGTGCACCGGCCCCACCAACATCCAAGCCTTCCTCCCTCCCCCCCCCCCATCTTTTTCTGCATATAAAGTAAATGGAACTGTTCCCAGTCATGTACTTATGCCTTTGTCTCCCACCCCTTGATAAAAAATATGGACATGGAATAAAGCTACTATTTACATGGAAAAGTTGCAATGCTTGGACAATCATTTCCTAGGAGTCACCAAGACCAAACATTTAAAAGTGCTAACCAAGCTGTAAACAGATGCTGTGCAGTGCCACATACACAAAAAAGGGAGCCCAGTAATCAATCTAGTGTTTCAAGCTACAAAACAATGTGCCAGCTATGCCAATTTTCAAATTCAAATACAAGTAGGCACACATAGAGTTCTAAAGCATGATATCATGCAAAATAAATTTTTTATTGGCTAACAAAACTTACCAAATGCATGCCAAGAACGCGAAACACAACTTGCTCGGACCAGATCAGAAGGGTCATCCAAAATCGTGAATATTTTAGAAGACATGTCTGTGTTGAGAAGGGACAAGAAATCCCGACTCCTCCATTAAAGTAATTATCTTCAAATTACAATGACCTGTTCAAAAATTGCAACCTATAGGAACACCAGAAAACATATGAATAAGTTCGCCTATATGATAGCTGATGTCATTTAAAAATTGAATGACGAAAAGCATGCTGCTCGTTGTTCACTGAATAGTGATTCTATAATGAATACCTATTACACAAAACATTGACTAATCATTCTTTACTCAAACCTATGAATACCGAATCAATGTTGGAACTATCTTTTTTTTTTAAATACCACCACTTAGATAAAAAATTAATAAAGAAAAACCCTATTACAGCACTATTCAATTCCTTCGAAATAGAAATTCCATTACAGTCTTATTCATTCAACGAAGTGAATGAGCCATTAACAAAATCCTCAAAGAAGCAAATCATATCAATCAGCATTATGCTACTGAATAAACAAATAGATGGGGCAATCCAAAAGTACGAGCACCATGCATTGGGTTCAGCGGCGCAACATATACAGGACAACAAGCTCTTATTTATCCAGCATGTCTTAAAGCGCTTGGAACACCAGGCAAAGTATTTGAATCCCCAACTGCTGTCTAATATGTGATCAAATCAATCATAGACCGTCATGTACAAATGAAAAAGCCAATATGAAGGCAACTGAATACTTATCATAAACGACAGACACCAATCGGCGTATGCCAGACGAAAACGCCGAATGAGTACATGAAACTTGATTAAATATTTATCATATGTGACAGAATGTGATCGGCCGGCCCGAGGCCGGACTAGACAATCGAAGAAGTTTGGAGAAATTGAGTTATTGAGCACTTAATCAGGTGTTTGTCGACAACCCAAACTGTAAATGCACATTGGAGCAGCTACCAATTCATGAAATTCAATTAAGTTATTTAACAAAGACAAGATCAACCCTTCACCCAATACATGCATGTTCTAAATCAAATAATAATTAAAATGTACAATACCCTAATAAAAAAATGCCATTATTTGCACTAACTAAAAAGGACAATTTCAAAAAAAAAAAAATATCAGTTATTCACCATCTACGTGTTCAATTACGAATCATAAGTGAATAAACGATCCAATCTTGGAAGAAATTGAAGTGAAAAAACTGGAGAGAGAGAGGAGAGGGAGGATTGAAAAGTTGGAAACTTTTTACCTTTATACTTAGATGAAATGAAATGAAAGTGAAATGCTAAAATCCCAAACCCTAGAGGAGGAGGGGAGAGAGAGATTTTGGGGTGGGCGTTCCTGGTTTAAAATGGTAATGATTTGAGAGACGACAGTGAGGAAAGAGAGAAACAAATGGCTGGCATGGAAACTATTGGATGGGATATACACGTCATGAGGGTAGATGTAGATGTAAAATGTAACTCATAACATGTAAAGTAGTTGATGATACCATCACCTGTATGTTCGTATATTAAAATATTTTATTACGAGTTATACATCGCAGGTCTATTACAATTTACAAATGGTATGGAAAAGAAAAAAATCAGCATAAACATACAACATGAGAGGAAGCTGATGTCATAATCTTAGTTACTCCATTTCGTACTCAGTAATCTCGATGAAATCTAAGACTAGAGCAGCTTTTAAGGATGATCTGTCAGTTGTTCGTTTCTCTCCCTCTTTTTTATTTATTTATTTTTTTTTCAGTTTCATCCCGAACCCCCTCATTTGTCTGTACATACTTTTGAACAACTACATTATCTCTGAACGCACTAGTTGAATCTGTGATCCAAAATTTTTATAAATTTTTAATTTAACATTAAACTTTAAAATTTTATTAAATAAATATTTTTTAGTTACTTTTATCAACCATTAATACTGTTTGCTCTATTTTATTAATATAAAAGTAGTCCACTTATATTAGAAAGTATTAAGAGTACTAGTAAAAATTTAATAATATAATCTTTTCTATATTTGTAAACAGTGCTAATTTTATTAAAAATAGTATAAATGGATACAAAAAATTTGGTTTGATATTAAATGGATAAAATTATATCAGAATATCACAATGTTTAGAATAAGTTTATTTTAGGTCACAGTATTTCGAGTGGCTACAAATAGATCACAATATTTAAAGAAGCAAAGTGAATTGAAGTTATCATTAACACACATCAATAGAAGAAACATTTATAATTAAAACTTAGATGATCCAACACATGTTAATAGTGATCTTAGATGATTCACTTCTCTAAACCCTTTTTTAACCACTTAAAATATTATGACGTCAAATGAAATTCATCCCTACACGTTGTGAACTCTTCTAAACCACTTGAAACGTTATAAACTTAAAGGAACTTACCCATGTGACCTTCCGGTCCAATTTATTCAATATTAAATTGATCACTTTCAAGTTTATATACTAAGTTAAATTTTCATGCAAATTTCTATTTCAAATTTGACATTGATTTTAGCTCCGGTACACTTTATTTTGATAGATAAAATAAAACTCGATTTTATTAGCTTTAACTTAAAATTTAAATTGAAAATATATTGAATCATCATGAATTGCTTCAGCTTGAATGACTCTAGTTTATCCTGGATAAAAAACGGATTTAAGTTGCAATATCATGAATTATACGTCCACTTAAATTTTTTATAATTGTTAGATTGATAGTAACATCTCGTGAAAGTTTAAGAAAATATTTGAAAAATCATCCTTATTTTTGGTGAATATCTATAATTACCAATATAAGTTAATAAAAGATGTAAGAAAAATAAAAATAAAAAAATATATATATGCATATACAAGATCTATATCAAATAAACATTTTCAACAAGATACAATAATATGATTAATAGATAAACTAAGGACTATAAGCAATAAGTAGGATGGTGAACTATGACTCAAAAAATACTTCAAAATGTATGAACAAAAGATAAACTTCATTTATAAACTAAAAGTTTAATAATAATATAATAATAATAATAATAATAATAATAATAATATACATGTATATAAATTGTAGGTGGTATTGAACTAAAAATATAATATATCATAATTTTGTATAGTGTCATAGGATATGAATGTATATTTTATATGTTATTTATGTTATAATTTATTTGACAAATGTGAGATATGTATATTACATAACATATTATGTAAATATACATTAAAATAAAAAATATATATATGTATTAAACTGCGGATGTAAACCTGAGATGTTCTATCTCAAACTCAATAAGTAGAAAATAAATTCCACACACATAGATAGTGATATAATAATCAATAGATTAAGGTAAGTATCTCCTAGGAAGTAAAAGATATCAAATACAACATTATATGAAAACGAAATAATAACTCATTAAATAAAAACATTAGACCTTAAAAATCAATAGAAATTTGATATGATTAATTCTTAAAGCCTACTAATCTGTAAAGAGAAATTTTTAAACAAATCACTAGAAACAAAATATACGCATTATTGCCAATAATAGAGGAAAATCTACAAATTTAGAGCTCGGATAAATATTCTGAATATGTATTCATGTAATTTAGGATTTTTTTAGTCTATTGAATATAGTATCCTAATTTGACCTATCAGGCTTAGAATCCTTAATCGTGTAAGAAAAAAACCTAAAAATATTCAATCACATAAAATTTAAATTTAACATGTCAACTTAACAATTATCTAAGAAAAATGCTGAACCCTCAAAGATAATTTAAAAGTTATTTTCTTGAAATAACTTATATGTTTGTATGTGTATTGATTGATAGTCAATCATGTAACCTTAAAACTTAATTTTACTAAATCACAATATTATAGTCAACGATGCATTAAATATTGTTAATAGATAATTAATAATTTCTATTTACATGCATAATAGTCTAAACATTAAATCTTATGTGCTTTATTTAACTTTTCTATTATTTTTTATTTTTATTTATTTTTGTTTCTTATTTTGATAATAAAAACAAGATATTTATTTTTTAAAACAAATCCGATTGAACCTGCCAGGTCCATAGGTTTAGTCAATAGACCTGCTCAGAACCCATGGATCACAACGGGTCCAAAAGCTCGGTCTAATCAGTCTTTGCTGAGCAAGTCCTAAGGTGGACTTAGCGTGGCTAGGTCAGAGGAGATGTTTATAATCAGGTGAGCAAATTAACAATTTAAATTTTAAATGTATAATTACAAAAATGCATAAAGATGAGGTGCAAACCACAGTACATGTAATCAAGGGTCCTTTTTATTTAGCAATAAATGTTACTTGGAAAAAATAAAATGATGCTAATGAAAATTGAATCACGACCATTCAATTAACAAATTATATGCTTAACCAACTCTACTACACGTAATCAAGGGTCCTTTTTTTTTTCCATTACAAAGGTAAAGAGAGGATTCGAACCTGAGACTTTTCACTTAAGAGACCATGAAAGATGCCATTAGACTACAATACCAACGGGGAAGAGGGGTCTGTCTCTTTCATCATATTCTGATCATTTTGACATCAAATTTTTTATTGTTTTCAAGCATATGTTTATGAAGATATAGATAACGATGAAAAACTGACAGTTTTACTCATAAAACTGACTAAACAAATATAATACAGATAAGTTACGGATACAAATTAGATAAATATATGATATAA
Source organism: Combretum micranthum (assembly GCA_024138025.1). Lineage (NCBI taxonomy): Eukaryota > Viridiplantae > Streptophyta > Magnoliopsida > Myrtales > Combretaceae > Combretum > Combretum micranthum. The sequence continues at coordinate 1,893,861 of JAMXBD010000063.1, forward strand.
ATAAAAATCCGATAATCCAAATAGATCCTAAATAGCAAGATTTACTCTTGAAAATATATTTGCATATATATGATGCAATTTTTAAAAAATAAATTTTCTTGATATCTACTTTGGCGCAAAACATCGTCTTGACCCGCAAGTCTGTCTCTGCATAGGAATGCTTTTGGCGTGGGTAAACACCAATGCACGCAATGTTCCAAACTAAATTGTATTAAGTTTCAAAGAGTTTTTCCTTTTTATTCATTTTAATTCTTTTCGGTTAACGCAGTTCAATTTTCAACTAAAAAGGATATATTAATATACGTTCGGTGTGCACCGACTAAGAATCAGAACCTTCATGATCAAATATAATAACAATATTCAAATAACCACTAAAATTTACTTGCTATGGATTTGAACTTCAAAGTTGCAAATATACCCCTAAACTTTAAAAATTACCAAATTTTTTTTTATAGAAATTGATAATATTCACCATAAACATGAACTTAAAATAAGAAACTCCTTAAGCTTAAAATAAAAATGTATTTTAACATCCACAAAAATTTGATTTAACTGTGTTTTTTTCTGAAATAAAAGATTGAAGTCCTTTATATTGCTTATGTATCAATGTTCGCTAAAATTAAAATTTAGAGATTTTTTTTTTGTTTCTTTTTGTGGTTCCAATTTTCTATATATCATTCTGCGGGTTCCTTAACCATCCGTCATCAAAATTACAACTATAAAGATTGCTTCTAGAGGCTAGTAGAGAAATAAGGAATGGAAGAATTAAATTCAATCCAATCCACTTTGTACCATCCGGCATAAATTTTAGTCTTCTTTCAATAAATGCTAAATAAGAACACTGCTTTCTTATTTTTATTATATTAGTACTTTTTTTTATTGTTTTTCTTACAATAACACAACATGACTATTAGGACCATAAGAACACCAGAAATCAAAATTTGTACATCAAGAATAAAAACTAAGATTGGGTATCATTAGGCTAAAAGGTGATTGGTTTAGTAGTTATTTAGCTACATTAATTGCACGGTATATTTTAAAGTGAAACAAGCCACGTCTGCATGCACGGGCCACTTGCAAGGACACTATTTGTCCAAATGGAAGGACTTTCGACCAGTAGTAGAACAAGATCAGAACCTACCAACTGAACTTGCCTAAGTCTCCGTAGAATCAGTCACACCCCAGCCTTGAATCTTGATTGGGTATAGAGAATTGATGCTTCACACTATCTTAATAATGTGACTCCATAAGTGGCTTCTTTCTATTTGAAGGGTCCAAGCCCAACTATGATATTTGGAGGAAATATCCTCCCCCAAAAAAAAAATTATTAATAATAATAATATTTTAATAAAAATAAAAAATTGATATTATATAAAGTGATGTATATAAAAAAATAGGAACATATGAATGAATAAATATATGTTTATTTTAGAAGGTTAAAGTTGAAATCTATCACCATCCGTACTAAGATAGTTGTGGCCAGTGACAGCTGTAGCGGTAAGACTTAAATCATGCAATTACCGTTTATTTTTTTAGAATTAACGAGGCTACTTTGTAAAAAAAAAAAATAGCTCCTATAAAAGTAAAAATAAATAAGTAAATGAAACCAAATTATTTTTTAGACCAATTACTAACCGTCAGCAATAAAATCGACCACCTTTGGATCTATTTGAATCGTCTATTTTTCATTTACAACTGTGTTTATATCAAAATAATATTTATAAATATATTTGATTTGTATTTATATTTTATTTATATTTGATATATTTTATATTTTCATGAAAACTGTTAACTACATTTTAAGTATATCTATTTTTTGATAAATAATTTGTTAAAAAAAATTAAAAAAAAAATCTACCATATGTCCGAAAACAATAGCCAAACAGAGTTGTAATAGAAAAATAAATAAATAAACAAATTTTGAATACCACTAAGATAACTTTTCCTCCCTGTCATAGTTACCTTAAGATTCACAGTGCACCACCTCCATAGGACTTTTCATGCCCCATCACCATCACTGCATAAAAACATCAACTTCACATATGTACCACCAACCAGTCAAAGCAGAATTATATTAACATCACGAAACAGAAAACAAAAACAGAACCAAAAGCAGATCAAGCGTAAGAACCCTAATGTGTATGAAACATTCATGAAGACATGTGACATGTGGATTATGAGACCATATCAAGTATAAGCCAGCCTGATGAGAAATTCATATATACAACAAACAATAGCATTTTGACTTCATTTATGGGTTTGCTTACAACATCATTCGGACACCTCAAGGCAATTCGACAATATTATACATCTCACAGAGGGGGGGAAAAAACTATTACTGACTACGGAAATGAATTAACCAATTTTCCTACCCTACTAGGGCAAATCAAGACCGAGTCAAAACTCAGGCCACCTTTGGTGTGAGTACAATCAATTTGCATCATAAAGAATTTGATCTTTGTAGTTTCGTCCGGTTTTTCAACAACAAAATCACCAGCATGATAGTTCACCCAGGTACCAGGGTTGTCCAGATGACAATGGGATAAAGCATGCTGACCATCTGAAGTTGATAGCTGGAACCGAACAGGTTTGATATCCCATCCATGGATTTGTTCCAAGTTACAAACCCTTCGGCCTAATCTTTTGGTTGATTTCCCAAGTTGGATTCTGAAGAAGAGGCTGTACGTTCCAACAGGAAACGGGAACTCTATTTCTCCATCAACTTCAAACCACCAGATTTGCTGAAGATACGCAATTGTATGGAATCTGTGAGCAGAAGCATTTCAAAAGAGAAGGATCGGTTACTTACTTTCATTTTGTATTCTCATACTAACTTCTTGTAAGAAAATTCCCAGCACATCCCTATTGAGGGTCTAAATGGTTCGTATATGTGAAACCTACTGATATATCCACTTATCCAAAATCAAACTTACAAGCCTCTCCCTTTTGTTCATTTACTGATTAGAGTTCAGTCATTCAGAATTAAAGGAAAAACAGAACTTCATATTTACAATTATGTTACTTCCTGCATGATCCAACAACGCGACTTTCTCAATGAAACAAGCTACATACTGCAGTAGGCTGTGTAGGCTACTGACATAGCAATGGTCCCAGAATAGGAGGATTAATGAACAAGATTTATAGAATCCTTCATGGAGGATTGAACAAGAAGAGACCACCACCGAAGATGGGACAGTTCCATCATCAGAGCAATGACGTGATTAAAAAAGTGAATGAATTATGTGCAAGGGAGGATTTCTTTGAAACTTCTTGATCCTTACAATTAGCTTATTTCACTTCCAAATCTCAGTGGTAAGTCATGATCAATAGGAACAATCAATTACTTCAAAAACATCAATAGCAGACTCTAGCACTGTGATTTGCAATATAACAAATCACGGGAATGACAATGAAAGAAATGGAATGAAGTGAAGCATCGAATCAAACTTTTTCCTTTTTTTTTTTTTTTTTGGTTTTCTTTTTTGGATCTTTAACAAAGAAGTGAAAGGGATTTCTTTTGTAAGAATAAGATAACCCTTACTTTTTTCTTCTGCTTTGAGGGGCACATTTATAATTTACCCTACTTTCTGCCATTTTTGACCTATTTCTGTCCGCTTTTCCAAAGAAACCATTCAATAAACTAGTGTTTTCTTATTTTATCTCATTTCTAGCTCAAATTAAATATCCAACCATAATGTTTCTGCTCATTTCCTTCTTTTTGTCCAGTTTCACCCATCAGAGCTGCTGCTTGAAACAAGATTTAAAGCAAGAAATCCTTGAACAATATAGATACCGAATTAAATGAGATCATTATCAAGAAATACTAATAGACTTTCAACAAGATGCCATTACCACACAAGACCATACAATATTCATATTATGAAATAGGTAATCAGTAACTAAAATTAAGGTCTTTGAATCAGCAATGTCAAGCTTTTTACCTAGATTCATCAGTTGAAATAAAATTCCAGTATCTCCGATCATCGATTCCAGTAATTGTCAACGCCTTAGAGGATATAGATAAACAAATCCCACCAGTCCTCTTGTCCAACCACAGTTCCTGGACTTAGCACCCATCTTTCAGTACAATCATACAATACATATAACAGACAGACTCGAAACATCAACAAGTTAAAAGGAACAGAATTCATACAAAAACTCAAACATACCTTAGTACCATGATCAAAAGGGTTTGGCCTGCAAAGTCTGCCATAAAGATCCTTTTTAACTAAATTTAACAACTTTGGTTCATCCAAAACTTTCTCAATAATTATCCTGTAATTTGGTGGCAACTTAGATTCCCATATGAAATCAGCTAAAGAAGCACCATGAAAGGCTCGATTCAAACGAGCCAAGTTACAGATTTCAGTTGGATCTAAATACATCAAAACCAAAGCAACACAGCTTTCAGGTATATCATCAAGTCTACGGGGCTTAGTATCGTTATCTCCATTGATATCTGATCCTGTGCTTGAAAAATTAGCACCCATAAAAAACCAAAGTTCTGAACTTTACAACACCAAAGTTGAATTTCCTGGAAAACCCAGAACCCAAATAAGATTAAAGCAAAAGGGTAAAAAATTTACAGCTCAAAATCTGAACTTGAATCTGAAAGTATGGATTCTGAGAGAAAGGGATACTTCAATCTCTGAATTTGGAAGGACCATTTTATGACCTTTTTTTTGGGGTTCTAATTTCAGTTTCTTTGTTTGGAGATTTAGATTGTTCTGTATTAGAAACTGAATTTGAGCAATGGAATGAAGAGAAATTAAAAAAACATTTGGTTGAATAGGGGTCTGTTTTTATAGTGACTCTGACTGACAGATAGGGGAATGAACCTGCGAAACAGTAGACTGGTTTTGCACAAGAGAGAAGGACCCCAAGAATAATAAAAAGTGGGATTTTTTTTATGGTTCGGTGGATTAACAGCTCAAAGAATCTGAAAAATCTGAGCTTTTATAATTTTCTGTACTTGGTGGTTTTGCGTGCCATCCTCATATTGAATGTGCTGAATGGGTAAAGATGGCCTGTAACAATCTTCTTTGTCTGATAATATCTTAGTATAAATAAATATTTCATATAAACAATATTTTTACATTTAAATGAAAAATCCTATATAGCAGTATTTGTTAATATACTAATTACATATTTTTATAAATGAAAAATAATTATAGTTAAAAAAAAAGCTAATTTAGAGAGACTTTATAAAAATAATCAACATGATATAGTGAAATGCCACGGATGTGCCAGTAATGTAGTAAAATAGCAATTGGCACCATTAAAGTTAAGGTGATAGAAGCGATGTTACAGTATAATGACAAGGTGATGGTGCTGTTGTGAGTGGTAGCGATGCCTATGGATGTGATAGGTATTAATGTGGCAATTGCCATGGTAATTTGCTAATGTTACAAGGCGGTGATATAATTAATGGTAACAGCTTTTTTAGAAATATAAAATATTTAGGGCTCTAAACAAGTTGAACTGGACTTGTTTTAATCTTGAGCTCGAACTCAAAATAAAGCTATTGCAAAATCTTTTAAGGATTAAAAAAAAAAAAACACATTAGGCTTAATTTTTTTTTTTTTTGGGCTTGCGAGTCAACTTGCTTATAAACTTATTAAGGTCTTGCTATCTAGTCTCATTAAAATCTTGCAAATAGACTCATGAACGATTCTTTTATACTATTATTTTATTATGTAACATTATTTATATTAATATAGTATTGTAAGTATAATTGTTTATATACATAAGTTAAAGTTTAGGCCCACTTAGCTAAATGAGCTTAAGTTGGAGCTTGAGCTTGGACTTGTGAAGCTCGCTCGAACTCATACATTTTAAATTCGTTAGAAGCCTAACATGGTTTGGGTTTGTTAATTTGTTAAATGAGCCAAACCAAGCCTTTAAAAGCTTCACTCGATCTACATCAGCTCATTTGCAACCCTAACAACACTAAAGATGGTAGCAATAGGATTTTTTTTTTTTGTAACAGTAGTTGTATTGTTAGGTAGTCATGAAGAATAATCTTAGTTTAGAGATTTATTAATAGCTGTAATTTTTTCTTGTTCAATGATGATTAACAACCATATATAAAGATACAGAAGTCTTAAAAGAAATAAAAATCTTAAAATATGTGCAATAATAACATGATGGATTTTATGTTTTTTTTTTTAATGATTACAATAAGATAAGAAATTTGAATCTAGTAGCTCTTACTCAAAAGATATGAACTAATGCCACTAGACTATTAAGGCTAATGATAGTGAGTTTTATGTTTCAACATTATAAGAAGTTGCTGGATAAAATGCTACTATTGCTACCTACACTTAATTTAATCTTTTCAATTTCATTTTGTTTATATTCCTTTTATTGTCATTTTCTATTTTATCCCAATATTTTCATTTAACTTACAAATTATTGACTTCATCATATGGAATAAATAAGAAATTGAATTGTATTTCAATAATAATATAATAAAGTTGTATTTTTAATAGTAGGGGTGAGCGGTTAACCCAGTTGTACAGGTTATTCACCTGGATCCTATTTGATCGGTTAGGGTCTAGATAGGTATTAAGGGTCACATAATATGATACGAGTATCAATTTTTTGAAACTTGCTTTCATAGGATATGGTACATGTATAAGATATTTGGACCCTGTACCTATCTTAGAACTTATATTATACTGTAGAAGATGTAGGTTCTAGAGTATTATATATCTACCCTATTAAATATTATATAATAATATTAATTTATAATAAATAATGGTATTCTAAAATTTATTTTACAACCACTTATATTCAATATTATTATTTGTAGACTACATTTAAGAAAGTTGTATTGTAGAATGATTTGTACTATTTTATTTTAGAGTGGCTTATTATTTTTATTTTAAAAGAACTATGGTTGTATATATGTACTTGAACTCTCAAATTATATAAAGATGTTTTTATTATAAGAATATTAAAGAGAAAAAATAAATTCCTTTATACACAAAAAATTAGACCCACCATAGTTAAGGGTCTATTCAGTTCATCATTTTTAAGTTGTTTTAACATATTATTTTTGTTGTTTTCAAATAGATTGTTTGTCAAAAAACATATACAGATGAAAATAGATATTTTTACTCATAAACAGATCGAATATGTAAGATGTATATATGATAAAGATGCAGATCATATACAGATAAGATACAGATGAAAATCGGATAATCCAAATAGACTCTAAATAAATTGGAAAATGGGGATAGATGATTTGAAAGAAGAGGCATTATATATTTAAATTATGGTTGTGAAAATAACTAGTTTTTACTATTTGTGATTTTATAATTTTTTAATTAAAATAGATCAAAATTGTTTATGTACATATTTTAAACAAAAACATGATTTGGTCATATAGTTACATAAATTTGCGATTTCATTGATTCTATAAAATTTTATCGATAATTATAAATTTTATGCATTCAACAACAAAATGAGTTAAAAATCAGGTACATAATTCAAGTAGAGATGCAAATGGGTTGAGTTTTGAATGGATCACACAAATCCGAAACCCGACCCTATTACCCTATAGGTTTTACCAAACCTAATCGTATAATCTTATATGGTTTTCATACTATATTCAAACTCACCCTATATGGTTTGCTTTATAACTTTGAAACAACTCGACCCTATAACCTTATTTTTTTCAACCTATTTTTAAATTTTAATAATAAATTCAAGAGAAGCTAGTGTAAAACATGATGTGAATTTATTATATAAATATATAGTCTTAATTGTTTTTACATTTACAAACCTTCATTGCTAATACTTTTTCTAAATTCATATATTTATGTATATACCTTTAATTATTTACTTACACGATTTGTTTAATAATATCTTTTATATAATATACACTCATAAAATTAAATGGCAGTATTCATATGATATTAAGATAATTTATGAATATATGATGATTATATATTAATTTATGATAAGCATTATATTACGGTAAATTTATTATTTAAGTTAATATATCATGTCATATCTACGTGAAATATTTTTCCTCATATTATGATTATCTTTATGTTTATCCTTCATTTTCCAATCTCGTCATATAATTCAAATAAATTATTCTAGATAAGCTTGGAACTACGGTATCATAAATTTAAAATACAACAATATTCAAATAAGGATGTTGATAAATTATTCACATACTTATACTATGGCTGATCAAATATCATTCGATAATACTCTTTATTTGATTATATAAGTACAAACTTATAAATTTAAAAATTAATAAATTTATGAATTTGAAATGAAATAATTTAACTATTCTAATACCTATATCTTTTCAAATTCTTTAGTGGGCTTAACCTTTATAAATGTTTTTTTTTTTAATTTTATTACTGGATCGCTGGGTTTGTATTAGTTATATTATATGGTTTAGATCCGATATATGTCCAAATCCAACAGGTCTGCTCAATTGCATTTCTCTTTATGAGGAGGGTGTATTTGAACAAAATACATTGAGGTGACACATCATAGCCGCCGCCGATTTCTGCTGCCGAACCATTCAGTTCCTTGCCGTGGCTCTTTTTGTTGCGGCTTGTTAATCTTATCCATGACGATGAATGATGATTTTAAAAATGATAAAGAATTGGAACAACATTTGGGTCGGGATAACTGAGGTTTGGACGACAATAAATAAATAATCAAATAGATGCATGCGATGACTCAACGACACGGTATTGTCTGAGGCCAATACCTTATGGATGAGTTGTTGTCCGGGATGACCAGATGGTTCGTTCCGAAACGCAAACTTCTAATCATCATTACAAAATACAATACTTAGTCGTACCATGATTATTTATAGGGGTGGAGCCCTTTTGGTTTTGTTCGGTACTTTCTTTGAAACCGAACTAAATTGCCGGATTGATAATTTCGTCATTTCGATTCCAATACACGTTTGATTTGAGAAAGAATTTTCAAATAATAGTAATAAATCAATCTGGTCTGATTTATGATCTGAAATATAATTAACTTACCACAGTATATATTTTTGATATATGTGAAATATTGTAAAAATCAAGTCATGGCCAATATAGAAATATTTGCAAACCTAACTTTAAATCTAAATTGCATGTTTACTTCATTGAATGAAAAAAATCATAACGATGCTATTATTATTAAGGAATGAAATAGAGATTTAATAATATTTTATTTGTTAATATTTTATTTAAATGATGATACTTTTGAAAAAAAATCAATTTTAACATTTAATTGTTATCATAAATTTAAGCAATGAATAGTTATTCAATTAATTTTGTAATAGAGATTTTTTATGAAATCACTATTATTATAGTTAACTAAGCAATGTAATAGTTAGAAAGTATTTCAAATTGATTTAGAATAATAGTAAAAGACAATTGTAAGAAATAAAATACCGGAGAACGACCTGGCTCTTTCTTTTCTTTTCTTTTTTTCAACCGTCGATTTCCATTGTCGTTATTAAGATTTATAATGTTTGGTGTTCTGAGTAATTTCTGGCTGGCATTCATAGGATTATTATCAAAAGACATTGGACAAAAACAAGTTATCTTTCACAAAGATAGAAGCTTTTTTTTTTTTTTTTTTGTCTTTACATACATAGAAAAGATAATAAATAAATATATACACAAGCAAAAGAAAGAAAAAAAATTCATATCTTGTACATTAATCTTTCCAGGTTAAAGTTCTTCATACATGTGGTTATAAATTTAAAATACATTTATTAATACAAATAACGAATTTCCTTAATACACTATAGCAGTGAACAATTTAACAATATATAATTTAAAGTGATATAAATGCATAATAAATAACAATATTTTCAATTACCTAGAAAGTATAATATACTAAAACTTTATATGACTACATCATGTTTTCGCATAAAATGACGTGACATTTAGGAAGTATAATAATCTTTGAAAATATAAGAGTTGGGCAAGTTGAATGCAAAAAAAATTGTGCTATGTTTCAAAGTCATATTATTTACTCGCATTGCGTGTTTCTTGAACAAAAGCTTTTAAAATTATACATAGAAAAAAATATGCCTGTTTATATACTAAATGATTTATGGCAAAAAAAAAATCTAAATGATTAATCTATCCCAATTATACTGTTTTTTTTTTTTTAAGCGCAGATCCTGATAACCCATTAGTATAAACCTTTATCTCACAACAACATAAGGCAGATTGAATTGTCCTTTCCCCCAAGTTTTTTTTTTTTTTTTCGGTAGATCCTTTTCCCCAAGTTGTACTATAGAAAATTAGTTGGAGAAATTTTGTTTTGTTTTCAATTAATCCAATGCTAACACATCAAGTAAGACTCTTTCTAGTAAATTACCTTATGTTAAAACAGGCACTCGTATTTTCTCATTGAACCTTAAACAAAATTAGATGAAAAAAATGAACCCAAAAAAAATCCCAAAAGTTTCATTATTTTTCATTTCAACACCCATGGATTTAAGTTAAGAAAAATAGGGTTGAATAATTACAGGGTGTATAGAATATAGAGCACTACTCATACTCTATGTAAAATACAAGATATTAAATTTCATAATCAAAATCTACCTTGTGATATTTTGTATCCACCTTGTAAAATCTATAGGGTAAAAGATATAATGTTGAACCTATAGATGTTTCCAAGAAATCTCTATTTTTTTCTCCTTTATTTCTTAAACTTCAAGTTTATAGTATTTGATATGAATCATGTAATATACAAAATTATCTTATCATCATATATTCACTATAAATAATATGTGAAAGTTAATTTTAAAAGTAGTTTATTAATATCACAGCCTATATAATGTATAGAATTTATTTATGCATAAAATTTGAAACATATAACAAATAGCTGTAAAACTTATTTATCTAATAATTAACATAATTGTAGAACTAGTAGCAAATTCAAAAATTAAAAATTTTAGAATTACTTTTGTGTTAATAAAATCTAATGAGATAAACAACATTTCTATATAATTTGGAAGTTCAAACACATATATACGACAGTGGTTCTTCTAAAATAAAAATAATAAGTTCTTTTAAGATAAAATATAATAAAAAATTTTAGAAAATAGTCTACAAATAATAATCTTGAATAAAATTAGTTGCAAAATAAAAAATGGAGTATAATTATTTATATATTATCATTATTTTATATTATTTGATAGGGTAAAAACAAGATAATATGGAACTTGTACCATTTATATATCATAGTATAGGTTCTAGAGTGAATATGAGGAATGAAGATCTCGCACTTGCATCATATCTCATAAAAGTAGGTCCCATAAAATATGTACTCATACTTTACCCTATGATCCTTAATACCCACACAAACTTTACATGATTTAGCAAGGTACGGGTGAATACGTTGTATAATAAGGTTATCTGCTTACCCTTATACAAATGGATCAAGATGAGACTTCGGTAATGCTCCACTGCATTACAAGTATTGTGCATCTTATTATGATTTTTGTAAAAACCTATACCTTGAAGTAGACAAATAACAAAAGGGTTAATTAAAAAAAATGACGTGTTTTTGCCTTTTGGCAATGAATTGACTTATGTTATTTATTTATTTATTTTTACAAAGGACTGACCCGAGATTGTGTCAGTCTTATCCTGTTAAAATTTATTTGTCAAATGTCACATGCTCTCACGTGAGGTTTAAAAAAAGAAAGGGATCCATCTGTCTTCACTAACCTAAATACATAGAACGACACTATCAATAGCTCTCTCTCCCTTAAAATTAGAAAATCACAGTTCAATTGAAAAACTCTAACCCTAACTCTAATTGCATATTCTAACATCAATAATGTAGTTTGAATCCCACATAGCCCATACATCAATCGAAAAACCTATAACCCAGTATACCTCAACATCACTTGCACGACCATAGATGAAGTTATCAGCATCAACTCTCTCCAACACATTGAAAGGTAAAAGCTTTCTCCTTTTTTTTGCACAAATAACTCAGCTTCTGATTTCTAAATCTAGGTAAATATTTGCTTTTAAGTTTTTAAAGGAGTCTTTATGATTTATGAACATATATTCCTTGGAAAGTTTTAATCTTGTTGTTGTGTTTGCATTTGGGTACGTTTGTTGTTGGTTCTATGTCTCTGTTCTAGTTATGCACGATTTATTAGGTGTAAAAAACCAAAATCACGACATGTGAAAACAACTTATCAACATATGATTTTACATGGATAGAGGGTGAAGGAGATTGTTCGGTTGATGGCTATGTTCCAATGATTCCTAGATCAAGACTAAATAATCATGCCATAAAATTAGATATTTCAAAGGGCATTTGAGTTGAATAAGTTGCTCACACAAAAGTAGTTTGCATTGGTAAGAATAAGCAAAGTCTTGTCAGAGGGATCTAGTTTGTCTTCTTTAAATTCTTACTCTATTACATTTGGCAAAAAGGTCATACTCGATGCCCTATGGGCATGTAGCATCCAGAAGTTTCACCAGAGGAAAACAAAGATTGGAAGCCTCACATTAATTATTTGAAAAGGGTAGTAACAATACAACCAAGGTAGTGTAAATATTACATTGTGATATGAACACTTGGTCATGAAGGTATATGTATATAGTTAACATTAAGTTGTAATTTTGGCAAAAGATAAATGTCTCTATAAGTCGTATGTATGTTGTTAAGCCCTACAATGTGATGGTATTTTGTGTAGAATTCCTTCTTTCACTTGCTTTTAGGTTGTAATACAATAAGCAATTGTGATTAAATTGGAATTCTATTAGGTAGGTTTTGTATGACCATATATCTTGATGAATTTCCTTTCTACAGAAAAAAAAGATAAGGAAGATGAGTAGTAAATTAGTGTCTTACTGCTCTTCTTGTTTGAAGGGAAACAATACAACTTACAAAACACATTGAGAAGGAATTGATCGAAAAGCTTTATGTCGAGGCGAAGCATCTGCAATGGGAAAGAACGAAGTTGCAAAGACTTGTTTTTCTTTTGCATATCTTGGTTGTGTTTTGTAATAGGTATTTTAGGTAGTATGGTGCCTAATATTAAAAGAGATGGACTACATGGACAATGTTGAAAGTTGTTGATGCTTGGTGCACATGATGTATTTTGAATCAATTAGTATTATTGTACTATCAATTAAAACCATCTTACCTATTGTTGGCTAATTTATTATTGCTTTGATAACTACAAAAAAGAGCCTCAATTTGGGTACAATATAGATAATATGCAATGAAGTGATGGCATGTTCTGGTTTTGGTAGATGCAATCCAAATTCTAACCCATTGACAAATGTACGCATTATTGAACTTGAGAATTCAATATAAATTTTGATGAAACAATTTAATGCACAATCAACTATTTATTATAAACTACACTTAATTAGTCAAATATATATATGCATGCTTTGTGCGTGTTTGTGGAGTTTTTATGTAGGTTTTAGTAGGAACAGGGGATAGTTGAGGATAAGTCAATTAATTAAGACATGACAAGCTCAAGTCTACCTAAACAATGGTCGATGGGTCGGTTGAGGCCTAAACAATTTAAGTGATTGAGGCTCGACAAGTTTAGTTTGATGCGCGACAAGATAAAGAAGATAATAGACTTGTCGAAGTTCAAGTTTAGGGCTCGACGTCCAAAAAGTTGAGGCTCGATCGGTACGGAACAAATACATGACAAAGCTAAAAAAGCAAATAGTCTTGTCGAGGTTTGAGTTGAAGGCTCGACGTGTTGGAGTCTAGGGCACGATAGTTCAATTTTTGTAGCTCAACAAAACACGCATATAAGAAGCTATCAAGGGCAAAATTTAGGTGCGACGAAGTGAGGCGCGAAGGGTATTTGCAGTGCAACGACTTAAAGTTAGAAGGTGATGTGGAAAGAAAAAGAGCTATTGGTGTCCATTTAATGTTTGGCAGGTTATAGACGTTATGTCAAATACGCTTTTGAATTTCAAAGGCTATTTATATATAAAGTCCTGGAGATAAAAAAAAAAGTGAAGTACCAAATTATTTTACGAGCTCATTAACCGCGATCAAACAAATTCCTTTTCTTTATTCTCTTGTACATAAATTTGCAAACTATTAAGAGAGAGAAAATACACTCTAATGCTTAATTAATATTAATTGCTATTTCTTTTAGAGCACTTAAAGAGAGAGGAAATTTTTATTTCCTATGGATGTAATATTGCTCGTCTTGACCCAACTTTTGAAATTAATTGAAGCGATGGTGAAGACCTCAAAAGAGGCATTTGGTAGACCATGGAGAGTAGTCAAAGGGCTGAACTCCACATTATATTTGTGGCTTGATTTTCTTTATCCCTCTTTTTTATTTTATACATTCTATTTATTGATTATTTAATCTACTGCAAATCCTTTTATTTTTAATCTGCTAATTTCAACATAATTATTTCAAAATTTTGGGCAAATACTCAATTTACCCCCCTTCTTGAGTATTCCTAGTATATTTTCACGTATATGTGGCTTATTAATATTCTTTTGCCACATCACTTTCCTTATGGTACCTCCAAGTCTAGACTATTAAAGATTTTTATAACTAATGAAAACTCTATCTAAGACATGACCATTTCCACCAATTAACAACATTAAACCTTGTTTTCTTGTTCCAAAGATTATGATTGTTGCACACCTTTCCTTCTTTCATTTGAATTGGACATCTTCTTAAACTGCCAGCACCATGAACATGTATTTGCATTGGGTGGGTGTGATGGGTGCGAAGAGTGGTGATGCTGTGGTTGTAGTAGATAAGGGGAATGGTAGTGTGCAGTGTTGTTCTATTTTTGAATTATATATTGTTTATGCTACGATGAAATATTATGCAAGTAACATCCATGATGCGGATTCATAGTGCCCTTAGTCTTGCAATTCACACCTTCTTCCATGACCATGGGATTTTAGATATCCATGTACCCATTATTACAACTATAAAGTAAAGGATTTGGCCAGAAGTTTCAGGTAACAGCTTCATCTAGTAAAGTGGGACGGAAGGAAGATGCAAAACACATAAATGAAACTGCTAATGGTGTTAGCCTTGATGTCATTAAGGTTTAATGTCGAACAAACCCATTTCATTGCATTCAACCAATAGTTCATCCAACAATTACATCATGGTTGACAAGATCCATTTAACTTTGTCAAAATTAGGACAACAAATTTTTTTTTTTTTACACTTGAACACTAACCTACTGAACAAGACATCAAAACCAAAGTTCTTAGTGTATTCCATAAACACCATAGGGGAGACTTAGCTACCACCAATACTACAGTAGGCTTACTAAAAAACAATTCAATGTGACAGCTACACTCCCTAGCATATATACTAGACACAAAAAACATCTACAATCTTTTCATAGTTGAAGCATCACATGCTTACACCCCTTCCTCCTCTTGATCTGCAAGCTCCACGGTTTGAGAAATAGCCACTAACATGGATTCCACGTGTATTAAGTCATCCAAGTAGACCTCTACTTGTCCCATTACTCCTACTGCCTCTTCCAATTTAGATGTCTCTCCAATGGAACTATTGTAAGTTGGTTGGGAATACCCTGGTGCAGTTGGATATTGAGCTTGATCCTAAATTTCACACACAAGACACATATAGTTTAGTAAAGCTTTGTAAATCTCACATAGTTTAGTCCCCTAATATTTTTAATACATTCAAAAGCCCTAAAAATGTAGGATATGATCGAGCTGGGAATACAAGCATGCATAAAGATTGAGTGTGATATTCCCACAAGTTTCATTTTCGATCAACAAATTCTTACCTATTAAATGCTAATTAATTAGCTCATCAAAGCGCCTCTTTTGTTTAGGTGACATTAGTACATCAAAATCCTTAATTCATCTTTAGACTATACATTTATAGATAAATGGTCGATTCTAAAAGCCATTTTGACTATCCTAGTCCAGTAGTTGTCCAAAAATATTTACAACCATCAAACGGACAATCCCCTTCACTCTCTATCCATGTAAAATCATATGTTGATAAATTGTTTTCACATGTTGTGATTTTGGCTTCTTATACCTAATAACTCGTGCATAACTAGAACAAAGACATAGAACCAACAACAAACATACCCGAATGCAAACACAACTAGAAGATTAAAACTTTCCAAGGAATATATGTTCATATATCATAAAGACTCCTTTAAAAACTTAAAAGCAAAGATCTACCTAAATTTAGAAATCAGAACCTGAGTTATTTGCGCGAAAAAAGGAGAAAGCTATTACCTTTCAATTTGTTGGAGAGAGTTGATGTCGAAAACTTCTTCTATGATCATGGGAGTGGTGTTAAGGTCTTCTAAGTCAGGGTTTTTCCAATTGATGTGTAGGTTATGCGCGATTCTGACTACAATGATGACGTTAGAGTGTGCAATTCGAGTTAAGGAGTTTTTTCAATTGAATTGTGAGGGGGAGAGAGTGATTGGTAGTGTGGTTCTATGTACTTAGGTTAATGAAGACAGATTGGTCCCATTGACACAATTTAGGTCAGTCCTTTGCCAAAAAAAATAATAAATAAAAATAAAAATAAAAATAATACAGGTTAATTCATTGTAAAAAGGCAAAAGCATAAGTTAGTTTTTTGTAATTAACCCATAAGAAAATAGGTTGTCAGTTGGGGAAAAAAAGGTAGATATCTCCTCAGATGGGGTTAAACCCAGCTGTTGTACTCGTCATGGTCCATGGGTCTGAGCTGGTCTATCGATAAGACCCACAGACCTTGAAAAGTCTGATCAAATTCAATTAAAAATAAATATGCAGTATTTATTATTAAAGTGAGAGAAATAAAAATAAACACAAAATACAAAATAAAGGTTTTTTAATCTTTATCTCATCTACATATGTATCTTATTCATATTTTATATGTATTTCACATATAAGGTATGCTTATAAGTAAAATTATCCATTTTTTATTTGTATTTGTTTTTAAAAATTAATCTAATCACAACAGACATAAAACATATATTAAATCGATACCAAACCAACGAACCAAACACACCCAATAGAAAAGTTAAATAAATAAATAAATAACATTTAATGTTTAGAATATTTTCCATCTAAATAGAAATTATTAATTATCTATTTACATCATTTAATGTGTTATTGATAACAAATATAATATAATTAAAAACCATTTCTTATGCTTCATATAGAGTTTTACTAATAGAAGAATCTCACTTTGAAACAATGTGGGACTTTTTTTTTTAATTCTTTTGTAAACTTTACTTTCTTAAAGTGTTACTCTAGTCCTACATTACTAATATTTCAACCCAATAATGATGCACTTGTATATAAATAATTACACATCCTCGATATTATTAAATAAATATGATTTAAAAGTAGTATATCCTTAGGACCATTTATATTTAAAGTTTTAAATTTTTATTTCAATTTAAGAATGATATTTCTTCAATTTTTTTTTTTTCAGATTTGGACGGGTCTTAGAAGTGGATGAGTCAGACCCGTCTTAATCCGCCCTGGACCCAGTGGGTTCACAAGTGTAGCCTGCTTTGTGTCAGTTTGAAATGGTTATGGGTTCTCATCTTTTGGTCCTGACCCGTGGAGATGTCTAAAAACAAGTATAAGTTCGGAAATGAGAGAGAGAGAGAGAGAGAAATTCGTTTAATGAATTTTCCATTTTCTTTTTCTTATAAGATAGGAATAATAAACCAAGTTATCGGGGAGATTGAATTGAATTTTGAAGATTTGATCATTGTTAATTTGTCCTCCAATTTGATACATTATCATCCTTGGGAATATATGGTGTTCATAAGTTTGAAACTTTGAAGAATGTCTCTTGCCAACTCTAATCGATAATAAATATATTAATCTTTTCGAAAACTTTAAATGATCCATCGATTTTAGGTGGTAGTTTTAGATCTCGTACCTCAAGTGTAGCCATACTAAATCTCTTGGTTAAAAGATCATAGATTTGCCTTTTTGCTTCCTCACATTTTACTCCCCTCGGCTTGGAAACCTCAACATTGTGTTTGGTTGATATGGATGAAATTGATCTTCCTCCTTTATTAATATTATTATTATAGAAAAGTTATTCCCTAATTTGGTTTATAAAAAATTATACCATAAAAAATATATGTTTCATGTAATATATAATAGATAAAGAATCCATATTTCTTATTTTAACTAGGGGAATTGCTATTCATTATGAAAAAGGATTTTTTTTCCCCTAACAAATACATTTGATTATAAAACAAAGTATTTTTCACACCTTTTCATTCCTATTTTATTCTAGTGAATTAAACATAACGCAAAAGTAACCATATTAAAGTCTCTTAGTTAAAAGATCATGGATCTTCTACTTTGCTCCCTCACACTTTATTCTTCTTGGATTACTTGATCAATTGCTTTTCAACATTCCTATGTAGCTGTTGAATTGCTTTCGTCTCCTCCACTAAGGCTAGCCCCCATTATGGTTGAATGTGGTGACGACTCTATAGGACTGGTAGGGTTGTAACCACATTCTATCTCAAAAGGAATTTTACCTACTGCTTGATACACATAGAAATCGTAGCAAAATTTATCTATAGGCAGGTATTGATCCTAACAGGATTTTTTCCGGTGGTGCTCCCAAAAGTACTCCCTGCAATTTAGTCCACCACTTCAACTTGACGTTTGATTTGTGGATGACATGTCATGCAAAGTAGCTTAGTGTTAAGCCTCCTTGAAAAGACACTTTAGAAAAATATCATAAACTTTATATCCAGGTTAGAAACAATGCTACATAAAAACTCCATGAAATCGCATGATCATAACGAAGTTATTTCATCAATTTGTTTTGGGTAATTTCAAGAGAAAGCCCATGCTTAATCAGTCCAAAGGGTGTGTTGGGGTACGTCCTTATTTATCCGGAGACCTATATGTTTTTCCAATTTTTGTTGTCAATGAATTTAAGTGCATTAAATTGTATTGGTTTGGTAATTCATTTTATACTGTTCCAATTATTCAAATTAAAGTTTCATTATTTAATTGCAATATGTAGACAGTAATTTAGGTTTTTAAATAAAAAATAATAAAAAATATAAATTTATTATATATATTCTATAAATTAGTGCATATACATTTTAAAAAATCGATTATTTTACGAGACTAGCAGCGAGCAGCAAGTCTTGCTGAATTAGGGTCTGTTTGTTTGTTGATAAATTACAGATACAGATACTTTTTTCAAACTTTTTTCTAATAAATTATTTATAAAGAATTAGATACAGATAAAAAAAATTAACAGTTCTCATTAAAAGATTAAATAAATCAAATATAGATAAAATATAAATATAAATTGAACATACTTATATATATCATTTTAAAAAAGATACAAATACAAATAAAAAACTGACCATCCAAATAGACCCTTAGACCAATCCTCGGCAATACATAAAAGACAAATCCATTAGATGAGTGAACTTGCTTCATTTGCTCTACCGACCGAGTCGAATTTTGGGGTTTTTTTTAACTTGAATTTAATTGCCTCAATAGGGTTTCAATATACCGGATGCAGAGTTTTTTTTAAAATAATTTTCTGTATCATTTATTTAATTTTTATAAGAAGCTTTTCTTACGTCTTATATCACCTTATGGACACACACACATATATATATCTGTGGAATTAAAAGGGCAAAAAAAAAAAAAAAAAACAGATCAAAAGAATGTAATATGAAAAATTCGAGCAAAAAATGTAATAATATTCTGATAGAAACTTATGCGACAAATTAATATCTGAATTCTCAAATCACGATTCTCCTTAATATTCCCGGGCAAAAAAGTCAAAGAAGAATTATTAAAAAAATAAAAAAAGCCTTGGCATATTGATGAAAAATTATTCTTTTAATTTTGTTTGTATACTAAGAGGCCCTAGTCGAATACTTATTAGCTGCATTAGTATATCATTCCGCAAATATTAGCAGTCGATGTTTCAAATGATATGTTATTGGTACAAGTACTCGTTATAAGTACCACATACAAAAATAGCACTTTTAGATTACTGTATATGAATAAAAATAACAAATATAAATAAAAATAGCACATTTGCATCAAAAAAAAAAAAAATTAATATGAAGTCGCCCAACTGGCAACATATGCTTATTCCAATAAATTCCCTCTTTCAAAGTTGGTTTGGATCTTCGTATCGGCGTGGCCTCTTTTTTCGAACAAGTCAAATACTGCTGGACACTAGCCCCATTGTTGTCAAAATATATTAGTCCCATATTTTTTTTTTTTTGTCCGAGTCCATAAATAGTGCATAAAGGATGACAAAATATCTTCTCAGCCCACGGTATTTTATCAAAAGCATAAAAATTTTCCAATCACGCTATATTCTCCATTCGTTATGTGCTTTTTTTTTTTTCAATTATTATTCCTCCCCATCACGTGAGATAATTTAATGTTTCTTCGTTGTGATGATACCATGGAAGACCAAGCAAGTACGAAGAAATGTTTGTGTTTCATGAAGAATCTTTTGCAGGATATATTCAACATTTGTTATGATTAAAATTTTGCGGCAAGTATAATTTGGCCAAAAGAAAGTAAATTGTAGTATTGTTAGGAGCCCACGTTGATCTGGTGGCTTTTAGGAAAGGTTTGATTATAATAATGAATACTAGTAAAAAAAAAATTAAAAAAAAAAAAAGAAGAGAGAAGAGAAAATTCCACCAATCAAATAGAAAAAGATTGAACACTATAACACCATACCCGGTGAATTTAAATGTATACATAAACATCAATCACCTCATATTAACAACATCATGCGAATATACATTTAATAAATAACTATTAATCATTTTTAAATATATAGAAGAGAATGATAGTGAGTATATTTATAAAATAATAATCATATGTATTAAAAAATGATTAGTATTTACTTACACAGTTACACTTGCTATTTTACAATTGTCCAATTTTAATATTTTATTTATATCAATGGAATTAATTTCATACATCCACTAGTCAGACCATCTTTCTCGTTTTTAATTTGATTCCCTACCAGCTAATGTCAACTTAAGATCAGAATAAGATCAATCCTTGATTATATATACATGTACCCTTGTAATATAATCAACTCTTAACTCAATATCATGAAATTTTTACCATATTACTCCTCCTGTGTCTCGACTTGTCGATGCATACTGCAAACTTTAATAAAATGAATTTATTGTTTTTCAAAATCCCGTTCGTCTTTCTATCACATGCTAATGCTACAACATTAAAAATAGTTAATATAAATAAAATTTATTACATATATTATAGTATGTGATTAGTGGAAATTCAGATTGATAGCAAGTTAAAAATAGAAAAAACTTTACTTATATATTGCATATATTTTGTTTCCATCTAATAAGTTTTACTCAAGAGATGGAATATGCAATTGAACTAGTTAATAAATTATTAATGTATTTAATGTGTCTTCAAATGCTTGCCAATATCAATATGTGTTTAGTTTTATCCTCACTTGATATTTTATATTCTATTTGTATTGACTTATTTTCATTTGTATCCGGGCTGGTTTGGGGGCCGATGGGCCCGACACCCTCAGACCAGGTAAAAGTTTAATTTTTCAATGATTTTTAAGAAGGAAAAAAAAAAAATTATAGATTATATGTTTATAAAGAGCAAATTTTTTACTTTTTCACATTTATTATGACTCTTATCTTATCATAAAATTATATCTAACTAAATAAATAATTATGAATAACTATTTTTTATTTCAAGTATACATAAATAATAATTATACTATCTGTATTGCAATTGAATCTTACTACACGTTAATTATATAGTTTGATATTTTTTTTTTGTAATTAATGTTATAAAAATGTACATGTATTATTGAATAGATATTATATCTAAATATATTTTATGATCTATTTATGCTAAAAGTAACCATATTATACACCAATTATATAATTTGATTTAATAACTTTTTTCTTCAACAATTAGTTTTACGAAAATGAATATGAATTGTTGAATAGATATTCTATCTAAATACATTTTATGATTTATCTTTGTTAAAAACAAAATTTATATTAACTATATTTTTTATTAATAATTAATTTTCAAGTATATATGTATATAATCTCTTATGAAATATAGTAAATAATCTTAATTATTGTTTGGATGAATATAATAAACATTCATGAAGTTTTAAAAAATATCATTGTTAAATCATTAACGAAATAAGATGTAATGCAAATGTAATAGCTAGTGAATATAAATAAATAATTAAGGTTCGTATAATTAATGGTGTCAAAATGATCCTACGTTCGTCCCGTATCTGATCTGCATGCATTTGTATCTAATTTGTATATGATTTGTATTTAGTCTTTTCGATCTGTTTGAGAGTAAAAATATCTGTTTTTCATGTATATCCGTTTCTTGGCAAACAATTTGTATGAAAATGACCCAAAAAAAAAGATATCAAAATGTCCAGAAAACAATGAATTAAATAGGACCCTAATAGACCAAGTTTGCGACTATGTCTAAATCATCTGTTATTTTTCAAATGACTTGTAAATTCGTTAATGAATTATTAATGTGTTTTATCCTTAACAAATTATTAACTTGTTTTATCCTTATCTATTCCATGTATATATAATCGAGAGATGCATTATTGGGTGTATATATGTATCAATGTATGTGTGTGTGTGTATATATGTACGTATGTGTAGAAGTTTTGTAAACATACCGCTTACAAAAGTTCTTTTTAACACAACACAGCATGGTTAAAATCCATATAGACATCTCTCTAGGTTGAGTTCCAACTAGGATCTGACTCAGACTTGCCATGGCAGGTTATGCATTAGATCCATTGTGGTTGGTGGGTCCATGTCGGGTTCAACTTGAGGACCCGTAGGACTCAGATGGGTCTCAAGGGTTCAACAACTAAAAATAAATAAAAAAGAAACTAGAAAATCATCATACCATGTGCATCACGACAATACAACCTTGTTTTTCTTTCCTCCAATCTCCTAATTTTATAAATAAAAAAAATTGATAGGTCCGAACTATTAGACCCACCCCATCTTTTACTCTGGATGATTATGGATCTTTTAAAATTAGGCCCGAACCCGAACTTGATGAGTTAGATCTTGGGTCGGACTAGACTGTACACTACCCGGAAAACCTCTAATCTCATATATTGTTGCCTACCAATAACAATAAATACTTAACTTGAAATATCGTGTTCATACCTAGTAAATCTTTATTTTCCTGAAGGAAGATTTGACATTAACCTCATGCTCGCAAAAACCAACCCTCATACACACACTCACCCACACGTATAAGTTGATGATGATGATGATGATGATGATGATGATTATTATTATAAACTTTTATTCCAAGAGTTTTCTAAGAGAACACTGATACGTTTCATCTGTGATATCACAATTTGGACATATTTAATTTCAAAGTCGCTAATAATTTCTATTGATATGTGTTATATATGTTGCCAATTGCTTGCTTCAATTTCCCGTAACTACGGAAGTGATATCATTGGACACCTATCTTATCCACCTGGAGGATATGCTAATCAATCCCTAGCTCCCAATTAAGGCTTTCCAACTTATTTAAAACACCATGATTCTTATAAAACTACTTTTTCGGCCTTTTTCTTTTACTTTGTTGTTTCCCTTTCGTATTCGGTAAGACATTTGTTTTTGGCCGTGGGTAAGACATTTGTTCAATGACACATAAACGAAGAAGCGCTTTTAGGATTTAAATTTACCTTAATGGTCGCTTTAGTAAATTAAAAAAAATTCAAGAGCAATGCATCGAGATGTCTAACAACAACAATCTAGTTTGATTAGAAAAATGTTGGGTCAGTGTCATTTGTATACAAAGCTAACCGTGACTCTATATTATCAAAATGATGAATTAAATCTAAGGAATAATTATGTCTTCATTGACTAATGATTATACATTGAGAGTTTGGCTGCAAAATGCAATGATCTTATATTTAAAGCTGATTGGGCAAGTAGTGACATCTACACGGGTGGCATACAAAGGAAGCATCTTAAACATGTTTGTTCTTTTCGGGGGTAATACAAAAAGAACTGGTGAATCGTTTGCTCTAACTTATTCGTATGTTATCAAAGCGCGCTAGGGTCCAAAATTAAAAAATAAAAAAAAATAGCCAACTCTTATAAGCTTATTATTTACGAAAGTCCCATGCTTCCGTCGCATTTTTTAAATGGATTACAACTATATTCATATGCACCGTAATTGTGTTATTATTATGAAACTATTATTATATCAATTATTATATATATTTTAATGATAAGATAATATAATACATGAAATTTTGACAACACAATTCATTTATACCATGTTTTGTATTCATGATATTGGATAATGATTTTTGTGTTGTCTATTATATGATATATACAAGTATAACAAAATAATATTATGAAAAGCTTGAATTATCCCATAAATCTAAGTTATCGATTGAAAAATAGATTTGTTCCATCATCCACATGGTAATATTTTTTTTTAAATTTTTCTAGTGCTCTTAGAGCTTATTGTCTAGTATCAAAACACATGACAACAGCCAAATTAGGGATTAAGATTTTTATCTAGTCTAGTCCAATAGATTTATGCGAAATAAATGCTCTAGATGTGTCATACATGGACGTAGATTTTGATAAAGAAAAAAATTAAATAATTAATTTGAAATTTTGCTGGATTTTATTCACTAAAAAGAAATTAAACATCTAATCCACCTGTATGACATCGCAATCAACCTCCAAGGATTTCCTATTTATTTATAATACAATGATTCTTATGGAACATTATGGCCTTTTGACATTGTTCAATGACGAAAACGAACAAGCTCTTTTGGCATCTAGGTCCACCTAAATTGTAACATTAATATATTTAAATTTAGAAAAGCAACGCATATAGATGTGTGGCAACTGGCAATAATAATCCTGTTTGACTTAAAAGAAAAAATGTTAGGTCAGTTTCATTTAAGTGTGAGGCTGACTGCAATTTGCAGCTATTAATATATATTATCCAGAATGGTGTATTAAATCTAAGGGATGATGGCATTCATTGACTAATGGATACACATTATAATTGGCTAAAAATACAATGATTTTATATCTAGAGCTGACTAAGCAAGTCCATCTACACAGTAGGCATTCTAATGAAGCACATGAACATGTTTGTTTTTATTAGGTCGTATTGTAAAGAGGAATAGAGTAAACGTTTGTTCCGACTTATCTTTATGCTATTAAGGTATTATGGAATAAACGAACATTATACGTCACATGTATATCTAGTGGATCCTCGATAAGTACTTTTAAATAGGTGGTGAAAAATGTATATAGTTTATATAAAATCGTTAACATGAAATAATTTTACTGATATTTGTATATCATTGATCATTTTATACAACATACTCAATGAATCTTCTCCTAATTGTTAGCTCCCATAAAAAGAGGAAAAGGATTAGCAGATTGGTTAAACTTATAAGTTATTATGTTAAACTTTGTCGTATTCATGTTAGTGAATTGTAAGCACAGTAGGTAGGTATAAATAAGAAAGTTGAAAGAGCTAGAGTTTTTGTTAGAGTTAGTAGGTCATTAACTACATCTATAATTGAACTTCCACTTGTACAGTGGAGTCATT
This sequence comes from Combretum micranthum, assembly GCA_024138025.1. Classification (NCBI taxonomy): domain Eukaryota; kingdom Viridiplantae; phylum Streptophyta; class Magnoliopsida; order Myrtales; family Combretaceae; genus Combretum; species Combretum micranthum. The sequence goes on from JAMXBD010000063.1 coordinate 1,919,511, forward strand.
GGTCAAAATGCAAATAAAGCCCCTCTCTCTTTTAGAAAACCACATCACATCATCTCGATGACAATTATCAATTTCATTAATCTGGTTCTAGCAATCTAACGTACATGGGATGCTGTTATGTCCGAACCCCGAAATATCTCATTTTGTCACTCTTGGTTAATAACCAATAGAAACAATATAATTTTCAAGTTTCAAGTTAGTTTCAAATAAATTGAAGAATGACACCAAGCTGGTCACTCATCAGCCTCTACTCCATCTTTTGAGTTCAACCTCTGTTAGAAGAGATACTTGATAGTTGATAACTTGAATTCAATTTTATTGGTTAATGGTGTTCCAACTCAAATTTTACTTACTTAAATAGTAAATAGAATATGAGAGAAAATATATATAAATCAACCCATGGTTAATGGTGTTCCAACTCAAAATTTATTAAATATTCAATAGAATATGAGAGAAAATATATATAAATCAGTCTATATTTTATTACATCCTGTGGGAGAATCTAGTCATGCTAATCCACAACAAATAATTATCAACATTTTAAGTGGAATCAATTTCTTGTTTAGGACACTAATTGAAATTAATTCCTTACATAAGGTTAAAATGAAAATAATTACCAATTTACCATATTAAAATCGCGTTTTTATCACAAGATATACGAGTGAACAATAAATGCACGTATATCACGTCGTACATATCACGACTATAAATCGCAATATATATTTGACGTATGGAACAATATCGTCATTATTAATCGCAATATCCGTACAAAATACTTATATTTCCAATTATTAATCATGATATTGCGATCGTAGTCAAATATTAAATCGCGATTCTTTCAGGCAATTTTTGTATAAAATTGCATATCCTATTTCTTAAACGCGATTTTGCAACTGGAAATTTATAATTTATTTCATCTAAACAATATATTAGTAATTAGTTTATATAGGGACCTTAGACATGTATTGAACTTTCTTAAGTGCCTACTAAACAAGGAGTAAAACATGACCATAAGATATACACTAGTTTTGTACATAAATATAATGATAGGGATCAAGAGAAGAAGAATATCATTTGATTTATACATTGAAGATTGGCTCATGATACTCAGTCGTAGAATTTTCAAAGAAGAAAAATATTGCCTCTCAAGAGATACGCACCTAAGAACACATCCGCTTCTCTTACTCATGATCTTTTGCTTATACACAGCTAAGTGACATAGCAAAGCAATTTAGGGTTTATTGCAAGATGTTGATTCACGCACGAATACCTAGCTTCTGATCTTCAACAGCTATTGATTTTGGGAATTGTTTGGTTATTGTCATCAGAATTTGGAACTTTATGCAAGAATTCAAAATTTTGGGAAAAGAGCAATGACAGCTCCAAAACTTTCTCTAAAAAAAAATGATAAGTGATCATTTGTTTACCTCATGGCATACAATATAAACATACTTAAAGCTACAAAAAATAGAAACATAAAAAAACTATAAAAAATAGAGAAGTCCTGAAACTTAATGACATAAAGTACATAAAAACATGGATAAAATGTGACAGATGGCATATAAAACTGAAGTGTCTATAATAAGTTATTATAAAACTAAAACTTTGCATAATTATAAAAACTGTCCATTTGAAGGCCTAAATGAAGGAATTTACCTTAAAAGCGACGTAGCTCACCCCTAAAGGCAATGACTCCTTGCTGTTGACTCGTTTCCTTTGAGATAATAACCTATATTTAAAGAATTGCCACTGGCCAGTTTTTACCCTATTGTCTCAGGTATCTATTTGCCACTTCTTCTACTTCATCATCCTCTCCAAGGAGGACAGAATTTGCCCTTGAATTCTTATCGTCTAAACTCTATCTAGTGTAAGGAAGGAGATGCTTCACATTAAATATATCATCATTTTGAAAGTGCTTGGGTAGTTTCAATCTGTATGCAATATGGTTGATCTTCTCAATGACCCCAATCGGCCCTAATCTTCCTATTTGAAAGTTTAGTGTGTCCATTTGTAAGAAACCAATCCTTTATCATAATAGCCTATATAAAATCGCCTACAACAAATTCCTTATCATTCCATTTCTTGTCAGTACTCTCTTTGGCTACTTCCTTTCCCACCATGTCAGAAACAACATTTGCATCCTGTAGCTCTTCTTCAAATCTAGCCATAGACAACATACTAATGCTACCACTTTGTTTCACAATTTTGGACACATCAATCATTTTGTTAGGAATCAACACAATTTTTATTCCCTTATACACAAATTAATAAGTATTAGCTTTGTCATCATGCGTCATATTTCTATCATACTGCCATGGCCTCACTAACAGTAAGTAGCAAGTATCTTTATATACAGAGCATATGGAAAATGAAACCAGTACCCGTTTAGAAACAGTTACCTCACTTCCCTTCTTCAGCCATGCCAGCTTGTACGGAAGGTGCAACTTGATTTTAATGCCTAACTTCTGTACCTCTATTGATATGATATTCTCACAGCTACCAGAATCTACTACGAACCTACATACCTTGGCCCAAATTGTGCAGGTAAACTGAAAGATGTTTGTTCTCAACCAATCTTCATCAACAGCTTTAAGAGTCATACAAGATCTCCTCACCACTAAAGTCTCCTTTCCATCCCCGATCAAGATCTCTTTAACAAATTTTGTATAAAAAACTGAGCCTCTATCACCAATGACCTCAAAAACAGCCTCATCCCCCTCTTCTTTATTATCAAAAACAAGGTTTTCATAAGAACAAAGTGCCTCTTTTTTGTTTTTCTACACTTCTACTATTGATGACCACTCTCACCACACTTCAAGCATTTGATCGCACTAATACTAGTACCACTAGAATTTGGTTTAATAAAATGACTAGGGGTATTATTGTCCATACCCCACTCCTAGCACGAACCACTTCATCACTATTGTTACCGCCCCCACTATTGAACACACCACTACAAGTGAAACTACTTCCTGATCACCTCTGTTGTTTCTCTACAATTATTACTCTTTGGCATGCAGCAGATACACTTATAGGATCAAATAAAATAACAGTATCCATAATCTGCAACTTCAATCCTCCAATGTATCTCGCAACTAATTGATCCTCCATCTCCTGAATCTCATTTCTAGCTACTCATTGATGAATTCAAAAGTGTTCTCGTCAACTGATTTGTTTCCCTATTTTAGGTTCTACAGCCTTTGATACATCATGTGCTAAAAATTGTAGGGCAAGAATGCCGCTCGTGGGTGCTTCCTCATCCTTTCTATGAAGTGATTTTAGATTTCCCTAATCTACATTGGGCCAATTTGTCTTCTGCTACCATGATGTGGCCCTACCATGAAGTTGATTTGTCACTAATTGGACTCGTTTATCTCGGGAATACCCTTAAATTCTAGGATTTCCTCCACCATTAGCCAACCAGTCTAAGAATTCCTGTAGTTACAGACTGCCATGAAATTTTAGAATCTTGATTCTTATACCTAACTTCCATTGTCTATGATCTTCTTTAATCTTCTTCCACAATAGAGGTCTACCATGTCTGTGTGTAACCTTATCATGCTGTTCATAATCCTCAATAGAAGAAGAACCATCCTTTACCTCATCCACATCTAGCATTGGATTAAGGTTTCGTCCCTATCCAGTGTTTTCATTCCTTTGGTTTCCCATCAACACACCTATTCTTTCTGTCAACCAATCCACAGCCACCTCTAAACTACGTTCCGACACCGCATTGAGCCACTCTTCAATCATTTACCCGATCCTTCGATTTAGATCACGTGATCATAGATCTCATCCACTACAGCATGACATTGATTAGCTTGCCTACGGAGTGTCATTGTTATTAAGAGCGAACACAACTCTTATACAAACTGACGCAACAAAGCAATTTAAGGTTTATCGCAAGACATTGATTCATGCACAAATACCCGGCTTGTGATCTTCAACACCTATTGATTTTGAGAATTCCTAGGTTGTTGGCATCAAAATTTGAAACTTTATGCAAGAATTTGAAATTTTGGGAAAAGAGCAATGATGACTCTGAAACTTTTTTTGAAAAAAAAAAGAAAAAGATAAGTGACTGTCTATTTATTCGGCATACAATATAAGCATACTTAAAGCTACCAAAAATAAAAAGATAAAAAACTACCAAAAATAGAAAAGTCCTAAAATTTAAGGACACAAAGTACATGAAGACACAAATAAAATGACACAAACGACATATAAAACTGAAGTATCTATAATAAGTTATTATGAAGCTAAAACTTTCCTCATATATAAAAACCGCCCATTTTAAAGGTCAATGAAGGAATTTGCCTAAAAGCGACATCGCTCACCCTTAAAGGCAATGACTTCTTCTTGTTAGCTTCTTTCTTTCGAGATAAGGACCTATATTTATGGACTTGCCATTGGTCAATCTTTAGCCCACTTTCTCAGATATCTACTTGCCACTTCTTTCGCTTCATTACTAAGTCATAGAGTATTCAAAGAAGAAAAATATTGCCTTTCAAGAGATACACACCTAAGAACACACCAGCTTCTCTTACTCGTGTTTTTTTGCTTGTACGCAAGGGTATGGTGAAACATCCCCATGAACATACCCATACTTAAAGAGCATGGTGGATTTTGTGTATTATTTGAAATTCAGATGTTGAAAAGTTCTACATTTATATATACTGTTAAATATAGTGTCTTATCATTTTTATATGTCATTATTTTATGTTTCATAAAAATAACCTATGTATTTTTGTATCAGCAATGGACCAACACAACATGTAACAACAAGCTCATTAAAAGAACACCATAAAAGTAGAATCGAAGTCACAAAAAGAAGAAAAATCTTTATGGCATCCTTATAACTCCTAAACATGTAGGTAAAAGGCAATCTGACTTTAAGATGGATTTTGTAGTTATCAAAACTTTTATAACTCCATTAAAACATAAGGAAGAGGGAAAACATATGAAAAAAAGGAACAAGAAGAGTTGTTCATAGGAAACTAATAAGGGTGGCTCCAGCTAATTGTAGCCTCTGCCTCTTGGGTGGTCTAGTATGGTAACATTGGTGGTGTCGATGGAAGCAGAAGTCAATGTGGTTGTGATTTTCTTTTAGTTAGGTATAGTAGGGTATGAGTGAGTAAGTGAGAGGAAAAAAGATTCATGATGTTAGTATGCCACGTAACTGGATGGGTGGTGGACAATTATATTGTGAGTGGCCCTTGCGCTATATACAATTATATAATAAGCACATAAATGGAAAGCATAATGGGGACACCATGTCGTTGATGCTATTGATGAGAACTGTCCATAATGGATTATTGTTGATTATCTTAGAAGGTGTTAGTGATGTAGATATACATATTTAAGGGAGCTTGAGTAGCCTTCGTATGTCAACCCTACAATTCTTGAGCAAATTGAATTGGAAACCCATATGAGTTACCTTGTTCGATCTCTATGAGTGGGGTCTCCTCTATGAAATGTTTTGTCTTGACTCTCCCAAAAGTTTCAAATTGAGAAGAAGTGACTAAGTATTTATAGACACTTGACATAGATGATGGCTGTCAGATCATCTTAGTAATTGACAAATAAGATGTAGCTCATCGTGGACCTAAGCCAATAGTCAACTCCTGTATGCATGAGCTTACGGAGAAAGATTGGATGAAGTAGACCAGTCTAACGATCATTGTTCTGAGCCCACTAAGCCATATCTCCTAAGCCATCCTAATAAATGAACTAGACTCATTGGGCCTTTTCACTTAGGCATTGCTTGCACTTTTGTGTGGCTTCATCACTACTCAATGCATGCATGCTATGAGACGGCACTACTATTGCCAGGTGTGTTCATGGAGCTGAAGAATTTATTCTTTATAGATGAATTATTAAGTGAAGATCAAGCCCTAACGCTGTAACTCACTCTATTGCATATAATTGTATTATAATGTGCAAGCTTGCAGCACCATTCCGGTTGCACGCATTGCCTTAGCTTCATCTGAATGATTTACTCCTTTGAGTGATCTTGCCCCCATGAAATCCTTTGATATCCATATTGAAAACATATAACTCTTCACATGTTCATTAGGTCTCATCGTATGAGTAGGATAGCTAAGAATACGCAAGGAAGTGTAAAATAATTTTTATTGATACCAAATAGATGTCATGGACCCGATACTCCATTGAAAATGATAACTTTTGTTTCCATAAATTATGGTAAACGGCATAGCAGTTTGGTCCAGGCCATAGATTGAAAGCAGTTTGGAAAATCATCCAGTGGAGTCATAATAAAAAAGTTTTCTAACTCTGTAGGATTTCATATTCAAATGATTAGTACTTGTCTTTAATCGCCATGTCAGCTATAATAAAGCATCACTATTAATCCGTTCTCAATTTTCCATATTTTTTTCCTTTACCTCTTTGTACAAATATATTTCCAAATATTGCAAAATCCATATGATTCCACTAAATCACAATATATTCATCCTTATCTTTATATCTTCTCAATAATATTTGATCCAAACATTTAAACTATTCACATCTGTTGAATCTCATTATTAAACCTCTAATCCATATTATATGATGACTGTGAGAATTCATTCATCAAGTAGATGAACCAATGTGAAAATGTTAGGCCATTTTCTATGATGATCATCACAAAGATGAGACCAATTGATATTTGTCTTTGGTGGCTAGGGTAAACATAGGATTGTACTATTGAAGAACAAGATATTAATTTAAGTTAATATTTTATCATATTTTCCTATAAATTCCAGCCTTTAATAATATGTTAGGCTTAAATCCTGTTAATTAAAGTATTCATCCATTTAGGTATGTGTTATATGAATATTGCTAGGCTTTGGGTCAAACCATATGGGCCTGTAATAAATAATAAAGGAAATCCTAAATGTATTTCATATATATTTAGAAGAAAGAAAAGAAAAAGTGTAGAGAGAACATCTCATAGTATACAAGATAGGAATACTGGTGTGGAAGACATCAAAACCAGAACCTGCGGCAAACAAAAGAGATCAGGAAGGTGATGAATTGATTTCCAGACCACGTTGAAGAATTGTGCCTCACAATTAGGATTGAATACAGTGAAGGAAAAGCACCTTTAAGTAATCTGACATAAAGAAGTCCAATGCATTTGCTTTAATATTATACGAACTTCGAAGGAACAAAAATTCTTTTAGTAGAGTGATTTCAGATCCACAATTGGATGACTTATTAAATCCCGATTGTGATAAAACTTCTTTTATTGAGTTTGTGGTGTGGAGTACTGCAAGGTGATTATTTCTGTTTATTGTTAATCCTTCTTAGTTATCCAAATTGAATAAGTGTTTTCACGTTTTTGCGAATTAAGCAATTTTATGATTTTATCATTATCCATTGTTGTGATGAAAAATTAGTTATCCACTCATATACAAGTGAAGAAAAACATTGTAATCATATTATTGGTTGATAGTGGAAGTTTTTGCGTTGTGGTCTCATGGTTTTTCCCTAATTGGAGTTTTCCACATTAAATTCTAGTGTTTATTATTATTTTGTATTCAATTTATAATATTAGCGATTGCTATAGGCAAGAGGAAAAATTATCTTTTCATTATAGGCCATTAATTTTTCCTAACAAGTGGTATCAAAGTAGGGTTCAAAAAAAATTACTTCTTGTGTTGCAAGCATGACAGAATCATCAGATACCATAATAAAGTTGAATTCTTCAAATTATTCAATCTGGAAGACGATGATAGAAAATATTTTATATTATAAAGATCTATATGTGCCTTTGGCGGTGATAATGCAAAACTAAAAGATAAGTCTGACAAAGAGTAAGCGATTATGCATAGAAAAATAGTCGGATATATCCAACAAAGGATTAATCATAGTGTATATCATCATGTTGTTTAGGAAACTAGAGTTGATGTTCTATGGAAGAAATTAGAGTCTATGTATGAGAGACAGACTGCCTTGAATAAAACCTCCTTGATTAGAAGAGTGGTGAATTTGAAGTATAAGGATGAATCTAATATGACAGAGCACTTGAATAATTTTCAAGGTCTTGTGGTGAATTTGAAGTATAAGCACTTTTGTTATTAAGTTCACTGTCTGATAGGTAGGAGATACTTATGGTGTCAATTAGTAATTTTGCTCTAAAAAGAAAGCCCACTATTACAATAGTGAAAGATAGTTTGATGAAAAAAGAAGCTAGAAGAAAAGAACTTGGTGCAAGTGCTGACACTCGGGCATTAGTTACTGATAAACAGGAAAGACGTGGCAGAAGTAAGAGTAGAGGCTCATATGATAAATTTGATAGATTTGACAAATCCAAGGGAAGATCCAAATCAAGAAGAAGAAATATTAAGTGTTATCATTATGACAAGCTAACACATCTAAAATAAGAATGTAGGATATGAAAGAGAGAGCAAACGAGAGGTAAAAGTGATGAAAAAGTTGATGACACGACTGCTGTAGCAACAGATAGTGAGATTGATGTTGCCTGGGATGATGATTGTGTTAGTCTCGCATGTCACGATAGTGACTGGGTTATTGATTATGGTGCCTTCTTTCATATGACATCACATGGTGAATTCTTCTCAACCTACACTACTTGTGATTATGGTAATGTTAGGATGGGAAACGATGGTACATCCAAAATTATTGGTATTGGAAATATTATTTTGAAGACTAATACCGGTTGCAAACGCATCCTTCAAGATATTAGACATGTTCGAGATATTCGCCTGAACCTGATATCTATAGGAAAATTAGACAATGAAGGATACAGTAGCTATTTTGGTGAATGTAAATGGAAGCTCACCAATGGTTCTCTCATAGTGGCAAAAGAGAAGAAAAATAATACCATTTACTTAATGTTTGCAAAACTAAGTAAACGAGAGGTAAACACGATTAATGAGTCATCCGTGAAGCTTTGGCACAAATGGCTTGGTCAAATGAGTGAAAAGGGATTACAAATACTTACCAAGAAGCAACTTCTATCTAACATGAAAGGTATGCCTCTAAAAATCGATACTGACTATTTTACTGGAAAACAACATAGAGTTGCATTTCATAGAAATTCACCTTCTAGGAGATCTCTTGTGCTTGATATGGTCCACATAGATGTGTGTCATAGAAATATAGAACATTAGGTGGTGCTCTTTATTTTGTGACATTTATTGATGATCACTCTAGAAAGTTATGGACTTTTGCTTTGAAATCCTAAGATCAAGTTCTGGATGTGTTTAAGTAATTTCATTTTAGAGTGGAGAGAGAAACAGGAAGACAGATGAAATATATCCGAACAGATAATGGTAGTGAATATAGAGGTCATTTTGAAGAATATTGCAGAGTTCATGAAATCAAACTCGAGAACACAGACCCCACAACAAAATGACATTGCAAAATGGATGAATCGCACTATTACAAACCAGAGTAAAGTGCATGTTATCTCATGCCAAGCTACCTAAATCCTTGTGAGGAGAAGCAATGAGGATAGCAATTGATTTGATCAACTTATTTCCCTCTTATGCTCTGGATGGTGATATCCCAGAGAGAGTATGGACAGGTAAAAGTATATCCTATGGACACTTATGAGTGTTTAGTTGCAGGGTATTTGCGCATATTCTCAAGGATGAAAGAGCGAAACTTGATGTAAATTCAAAGTAATGTACTTTTCTAGGTTATGCACATGATGAGTATGGGTACAGGTCGTGGGATCCAGTAGAAAAGAAAATTGTGAAAAACAGAGATGTGGTCTTTTAAGAAGATCAGACTATTGAAGATATAGAGAAGCCAAAGATGTCTAAATCCTTAGGCGAGATCCCAGTTAATGTAGACTTAGCGCCATTTCCTAAAGATCCTAATAATGATGGAGGAGATGTGTAAGACTCAGTTGAAGATGATGAGACATCCCAAGAGACTAATTAGTAGATTGAATTAAGAAGGTTTACAAGAGAGAGAAGACCATCCACTAGATATAATGTAGAAGACTATCTGATGCTGATAGATAGGGAAGAACAAGAATGTTATCAAGAGGCTGTATTACAATAGCAGAAAAAGGAATGGGTAAAAGCCATGCAAGATGAGATGAAATCCTTGCATGAGAATCATACATATGAATAATTGGAACTTCCAAAGGGTAAGCAACCATTCAAGAACAAATGGGTATATAGACTGAAGACTGAAAAGAATAGCTCACAAACAAAGTACAAGACAAGATTGGTTGTGAAGGGGTTTAGTTAGAAGAAAGGTATTGACTTTGACGAGATTTTCTCTCCAGTGGTGAAGATGTCCTTCATTCGAGTTTTACTTAGTATTATTGTCAATTTAAACTTAGAGATTGAACAACTAGATGTAAAGACAATGTTCGTTCATGGTAACTTGAAGGAAGAGATTTATATGGAGTAGCTTGAGGGATTAAGTGTCAAAAGGAAGGAGCATCTTGTATGCGAATTGAAGAAGAGCTTGTATGGCTTGAAACAAGCTCTAGACAGTAGTATAAAAAGTTTCATTCATTCATGATTGACCAAGGATATACTAAGACTGCATCAAACCATTATGTCTTTATAAAAAAATTCAACAGTGATGAGTTCATTATTCTTTTATTATACGTGAATGATATGTTGATTATTGGTCATGACACCAAGCATATTCAAGATCTTAAAAAGGCATTGAGCAAGTCTTTTGCCATGAAAGACTTAGGACTTACGTGCCAAATTCTGGATATGAGAATTATTCATGATAAGAAGAGCCAAAAATTATGGTTATCACAGAAGAGATACCTAGAAAATGTATTAGAGAGATTCAATATGAGTAAGGCAAAACCTGTTTATTCTCCACTTGCAGGTCACTTTAACCTCATCTCTCAACATTATCCTAAAAGTGAGGTAGATAAAGAAAACATGAAGAAGATACCCCATGCTTCATCTATTGGTAATCTAATATATGTTATAATGTGCACTAGACTAGATGTTTCTCGTGCTATTGGTGTTGTTAGTCGTTATTTCTTGAATTCTAATGAAGAGCATTGGGCCGCCGTTAAATGGATTCTTCAGGTATCTCGGGGGCACTTCCAACTTAAGTTTACAGTTTGGTGATTGTAAACCGATATTGGAAGGGTCTACAGATGCTAATATAGCAGGAGATCTTGATTCTAGGAAGTCAACTTTAGGTTATCTAATTACTCATGATGGGTGAGTAGTATCTTGGCAATCCAAATTACAGAAGTGTGGTGCACTATCCACCAAGGAAGTCGAGTGGATGAAGAAATTTTTGGAAGATTTGGGCCAAGAGCAAGAAAAAATTAAAATTATTGTGACAGCCAAAGTGCTATATATCTCAGTAAGAATCCCACTTTTTATTCAAGATCCAAACATATTGATGTTAGATAGCATTGGATTCGAGATATATTAGAAGTGAAACTTTTGAAGCTTGAAAAGATCCATACTGATAATAATGGTTCAAACATGATGACGAAAGCTCTATCAAAGGATAAGCTTATTTGTTGTAGATATGAGTTGAAGGGTGAGTTTATTAGGCTTTGGGTCCAACCTATATGGGCCCATAATAAATAATAAAGGGAACCCTAAATATATTTTATATGTATTTAAAATAAAGAAAAGAAAAGGTGTAGACAGAACATCTCATAGTATACAAAATAGGAATACTACCGTGGAAGACATCGAGACTAGAACCAGCGGCGGACAAAAGAGATCAAGAAGGTGACGAATTGATTTCCGGATCACGTTGAAGAATTGTGGCGCACAATTAAGATTGAATACGGTGAAGAGAAATCACCTTTAAGTGCAATTAAGATTGAATACGATGAAGAGAAATCACCTTTAAGTGCTCTAACATAAAAAAGTCCAACGTATTGGCTTTGATATTATACGAACTTCAGAGGAACAAAACTTCTTTTGGTGGAGTGATTTCAAATCCATAACTGGATGAATTATTATATCTCAACTGTGATGAAACTTCTTTCGTTGAATTCATGGCATGGCATACTACAAGGTGATTATTTTCGTTTATTATAAATCATTCTCAGTTGTTCATATTGAATAGGTGTTTTCACGTTTTCATGAATTAAACAATTTTATGATTTTATCAATATTCACTGTTATGGGGAAGAATTAGTTATCTACTACTATAACTAATGAAAAAAAAACATTGTAATCCTATTATTGGTTGATAGTAAAAGTTTTTACGTTGTGATCCCATGATTTTTCTCCAATTGGAGTTTTCCACATTAAATCTTGGTGTTTATTATTATTATTTTATATTTAGTTTATTATATTAGTTATCACTATAGGCAAGAGAAAAAATTATCTTTCCATTATAGGATATTTATTTTTCCTAACAAATATTCCTTCAATATTCAATTGATACATAACGTAGATTTCTTTGGAAAAAGTTTTAAAAATTAAATATGATTTTTTATTAGAAACAGGCCTGATGATCTAATAGCTAAGACCCTATATCCTCAATTTTTGAAAATTAGTTGAAATTTGGATTTAATAGCTTATCTGATTTAAGATTTATTTGTCTAGCACAATGAAAATAATCAAGAGTTTAGATACTGTATTCAAAATGAAATTGCAAAAGCAAGTATGCTTATCATTTTCCTATTCCTTTCATCTGAGTTTATTTCACTATAAATTGTGAATTATCATCTTTGAGATATTGTTAAAAGACAAAGTTAAATAATAAGGGTGGTTCATAAAATAGCTTGTAGGAAAAGTCAAAAGAAAGTCCTACATGGCCTGATGACGGAACTCAGCAAAACATGCTACTTTTTGGACTAACTTACACATATGAAGTCTCGTTTCAGTTATGGATTATTTATTTAAGATGTCAATAGCTATAGATAATGTTGCTTGAGTCTTATTATTACGCTTGCCATCGGGTCTGTATTTGGACTAAGGAAAATATATAAATAAATAGTTCGAGATTTTCTTCTTTCAACGAAAGTGAGCGTGGGACTAGGAATGCACGAACCCAATACCTAGTAGGGTTTCTGAATCCTGTCCCATACCTTATAGGGTTTTTATCGATGAACACAAAACCCACTAGATAAACTCAATAGGCACCCGAACCCGAACCTTGAACCTAATATAAAATTACAGGTTAAAATACTTGCATTTTTTTTTCTTTCTAGTTGCTTAAATAAGTTCATATCACAACATCATATTTAAGTTGATTTAGGAATCATTAAGTATGGATAACATCTTGGTAGCTAACAATTAAGTGGGTCCAAAGAATTCAAGAACAAAAAACCAGTATTTTTCAATGTTTTCCATTACATAACTTAAAAAACATCCTTTTGTTATCATCAATAAGCTTCTATTCATCGTATAATAGAATACTTAAAAACGTCATTATAATAAAACCAAAAGTGTCTTAGAAAACCAAATTGAAGAGAGTGTAATGTTCATCACGCCATTTATCAAATCACAAAACAAATTCTAAAGCAAAATAAAAATTAAACAAAGTAAAAGCAATATTCTCTAACATCCATCTCTCATCAAATCATAATACAAATTTAAAATCCTCATAGATTTCAGTACTCATTTTCATCATCTTCTTCATTCATCTTCATACCAAAAAATATTACTTGGCCATTGTTCCTCCATACGCTGCCTTTAAATTATGGCCATACAATCATGCTTGTTCACTAAGTTTTCTAAGTCAGTTTGATTGACTTCTTTTTTCAGTTAATGATGTTTGTTTTCCTTTTTTTTTTTTTGTAGTATGATGTAGGCCCTCATGTAGGGGACCCACCAACAAATATATCATAAAAAATCTACTAAATATAGTTTGATATAATGGATTGATAGTAATTTTGGTATCTCGATGACTAGAAATATTTTCTAAGAGACTCAAGGATTTGACTAGGTTTTCTTCGAGATTTGAAGGTTTCTCAAACTTTTGGACAAAGTTAAGTTTCTAAATCTTGATTAACTATAAGTTTGGGTAGTATGAGATGCTAGTTGGTGTTTTTAGATTGATAAATGAAGTTGGAGTTGATGAAATGGGCATATGACCATGTTCATGTCACTTCTACAACTATCTCTGGAGATTTATGATCTATTTGATGGCATTATTCATCTCGTAGAGGGGTAGACGGTCTACTAGGGACCAAGTGAAAGCATCCTTGAGTTTTTTTAATATACCTATTTTAAATTCTCGAAAAGGAAAAGAGTTGCTAACTTCTTGCAAAAAAAATGACTCTGAAAAGGATTGGGAGCAGTATTGATATAAGAAGGACCAACCATATATATAGATATGTTACTGTTTCGAACTTTGTAAATGCATTCAACTCCTTTCGAATTAGCCAACAACTTGCTTTAAAGCTTAGTGTCACCTGTGACAAAAAGGAAGCTAATCCAATTGTTCTAATGATAGGAAAAAACTTGCTTTCAAAACGCGAATTGTTTATGGCATGCATTTCCATTTCTTTTCTAAAGAATGGCTGCAGATAAAACGTGATGGGCTAATAACCCATAAAGTTACCTAAACTTTGCTCAAAAGGGAAAAGGAATAAATACTATAAATCTACCATAGAGGAATTTGAAAATTAAGGGGAAAAAGCAAAAAAGGTTCCAGACCAAACAGAAAAGATTTTGGGTTCTTGAATGCGTTGCAGTGAAGGTTTTAATTTGAAAGTGTTTAACCGGGATTAACTTTTTGTGTCAAACAAATTTTTTGTCTTCTGAAAAGTTTTGGATTGGTAAAAATGAAAAGAAAAAAGATTTTCACATGGCAAATGACATGTGCTGTTCAATGATAGGATGGTTTCGACACATAGGATGATGGAGTTAATGGCATAGTGATTGTGCCCTCGAAAAGCTGATCCAGATAGTAAATTGACTCTTAAAAGTTCAAGTAGTTGATTTCTCTTTTGACCAATGTTCAGGTGGCATTTGAGTTATTAAGCCAATCGTAATTCATTCGTCAATGTATTCCAGACCACTGAAATTTATGATCATGTCATTATTTCAAACGCCAATTTCTTTTAGACAGAAATGCTAGCTAGGAAGGTGGAAGATGGACTGAAATTTTATGGAGCACTCTTATTCAGCCTCACGAAATTGATATTCAATGGGATGGCAGAACTTGCAATGATGGTTTCGAGGATTCCTGTCTTCTATAAGTAGAGAGATGTTTTGTTCTATCCATTTTGGGTTCTTGGTCTACTTATTTGCGTACTAAGGGTCCTTTCTCTTTCTGGAATCAGTGATATGGATTTTTCTTACGTACTGCACTTGCTTTTTTATTATCGGCTAGTGTAGTGCGTAACAAAATTCCATATTCCGATTCCAGGAAAGAGAGACGGATCCTTTGTATCCCGATTGGTAGAGCAAAAAGCCCAAGTAGGATGGAACAAGAGATCTCTCTGGTTATAGAAGACAGGAAGCCTAGAAACTGTCATTGCAAGTTCCGCCATCCCATTGAATATCAATTTTTCAAGCTGAAAAGGTGTGTTTCATAAAATTTCCCTCCATCTTCCACCTTCCTAGCTGAAGTTTCTGTCTTAAAGAAAACTGTCATTGTAGATATTGACATGATCATAATTTGAGTGGTCTTGACTCTTGAATACATAGATGAACAAATGACGTTTCATGGAAACCACTCTCTGGAAAAGCTTGCCTTTGAACAATTCGCGGTATGAAAGTCAGTTTTTTCGTCACTAGAACAGCCGGATGAGCGATTTTATTGTCATGCCGATGTGAAAGGCGTTGAATGCATTGATAAAGTCGAAAATTGTGACATGTTTCTTGTTCCTTTTTTGGAGGTCGCTTCTTGCAAGCAGTTAGCAACTCCTTTCCATCCTAGGAATTTGAAACCCGTGTATTCAAAAAGCTCAAGGATCATTTCACTTGGTCCTTGGTAGACCATCTGACCTCTGGGAGAAGAATAATGTCGTCAAATAGATCATAAATCTCCATGTGAATTCTTTTAAGTAAGAAAGCCCTAGTTCTTAAGACCTTTACCCTTAATTCAATGTGGCTATAACTCATCTTCTTCCATAAAAAGTTGAACGCACTCAGAGCCAATCATTGATGATGATTTTGTGGTATAATATGATATGTATGGCGAGACAGGTTTGTCCTTTGGATGGAAGGATGATTTGGGACACTTTGTGCCGATGCTGACTGGCCTAATGGAAAGTCATAATGATGTACATGTACTTTTAGGCATTTGCCAATATTTTGGAACACAACTAAGTCACTTTTGCTTTTGAATCGAGAGAATCCCCATCAAAGATGCTGGGTATATTGAAGTAGCATTGCTCGGATGCTAATAGTCCTTTTTAGATGGCCTTCGCACTAGTGGCTTCCTTTGCAACATTACATTTAATGAAAAAAAAAAAAAAAAAAGTAAAAAGGGCGCGATGCGATTGTAAAACAACCAAATTACTTTGTATCATTCTCCTTTTGAACACTTGAGTATATATTTTTCTTTACTTATTGTCTTCTGCGGCCTGGTTGGTTCGTTCTTTTCAGCATCGTTTTGGTGTCAAATAAATACTAAACCGATACAGATATGATACAATGAAAAATCGATAATTTTACTCTTAAAATAACCAAACTGAACCGATAATGAACCAATATAGATTCAATACCTGACTGAAACAAACTGACCCCTAATCAATGTCCTTATAGATTTTAGCAAACGTGTTAATTGAATATTTTAATTTTTAACACCGTGATAGATTTATAGGTTAAGGTTTCTATTGATCTATAGTTTGAACATATACTAGTTTGACTTTAATATTCGTGACATCTATCAATAAATAATTACATTCATTCCTAAATATTGTACTTATCATAATAAAATCAATAACCCCTTTCAATTCACATCAGATTGGTTTCAAAACGAGAAGAGGTTTGCATCACTATGTTTCACAAAAGTCATTTTTAAGTGTCACCATTTTGATAGTTTTGACTAATTTTTCTCTACTTTTATCATCTCTTAGCTTAACTCACTTATAATATAGTGATTCTTCTTTTTAACCATCTGAAATATTGATATATTAAATAAATTTATTTTTAAATATTAATAATATCTTATGTAATTTACCCAAATAATAATTTTTAAGTTTTAGTTTATATGAATAGTATTAGATGGATGATGTTTGTAAGAGACGTTGCAAGTCATTGATCTCAGCTGAACTCTCATCCTAGGAAAGAAGGAGAAGGAGCTTCATAAGAAAATTAAATAACTAAATCTTTATACCTAATTTTGAAACATAACATATACACGTTGCGCATTAATGCTGTTATAAATTTAAATTATCTGTTTATTATAAAATCGATCGTTTAATCCACCAGGAGGACATAGTAATCAACTATACTAAGATTTTCTTATCTATCGAGTATCGACAACACAATGGTTGTTATGAAACTTTTTTTCCTTTTGAGATTTTTCGATGACACAACGAACTAGCACTTTTAGCATTTAATTTCATCTAACCTAAATTGTCACTTTAGTAAATTAAAAAGTAGAAAAGCAACCGATAAAGATCCGTTGGAACAGTAACTTAGTTTGAATTAAAGATAGATAGATATATATATATATATATATATATATACATATACATCTTAGGTCAGTTTCAACAAATTAAATTTATATGTTAAGATTAGTATCACAATCAACTGATCTAAAAATTAAGTTTATAAATATGATGTGAATATTCATTGACTAAAGAAGATACAATTATAATTGGCTATACAATAATTTTATAGAT
Source organism: Combretum micranthum (assembly GCA_024138025.1). Taxonomy (NCBI): domain Eukaryota; kingdom Viridiplantae; phylum Streptophyta; class Magnoliopsida; order Myrtales; family Combretaceae; genus Combretum; species Combretum micranthum. The sequence goes on from JAMXBD010000063.1 coordinate 1,937,248, forward strand.
GGAGCTAACTAGGCAAGTATTATCTACAGAGGTAGTATTCTATAAACCAACTTTAATGCTAAGGAATTATCTAAGGTCCTTAACTTGCCTTGTCATCGCTTCAAGGAACTCTGCATCTTAAAAAATTCTTCATTTTATTCCTAAGGATCTCTAAAAGGTTCTTTTCACATTTTTTTTAATATTTTTGTAGGTCCCACTATGATTACTTCTACCAATATGTTCATTTTTTTGCTTCTTGATCCCAAAACTATGAAGGTCCATGAACTATATGGAAACAAGATTGTAGCACTTCGAAAGTTCGTTCAACATCATTCCTATATCCTTCTTGGTTCCTAACAAATAATTGCCCCTTTGGACTACACGAATAAGATATAGATTTAATAAATGTTGACCATTATAGATAATATCATTCTTGAGATAATATCCACTATTATAATTCTTACCATGAACGGTGTAGTTGATTGATAGTGCTAGTCCCTCTAAGACATCATCAAATAGAGGGGAACGCTCTAATACATTAATATCTAGCCTGGGACACCAAAAAATGCATGCCATATCTAAGTATCATATGAAGCAATAGCTTCTAACATAATTATTGGATAACCATGACCATCTCGAGAATACATACCACGCCATGCACTTGGACAATTCTTCCACTCCCAATGCATACAATCAATGCTCTCCAGTAGCGTTGCAAACGAGCCGAGCCGAGCCGAGCCGAGCCGAGCCGAGCCGAGCCGGACCGAGCAGAGCTTTTAAATGCTCGAGCTCGGTCGTTTAAAATTTGACGAGCTCGAGCCAAGCCAAGCTTTTACCGAGCTTTAAAATGATAGGCTCGAGCCCGAGCTCGATAAGACAATGCAAGCCCGAGCTCGGCTCGTTTAGGCTCGTTAAGTTAAACGAGCCCAAACTCGAGCTCAAGCTCAAGCTCATTTTGCTAAACGAGCCTAGATTAAGCTCGTTTAGCTTAAATGAGCCTTAAACAAGCTTAAGCTGGAGCTCAAGCTCATTTATGTTGGCACCTCATCTTCCAATCTCACCCAATTTATTGGGATAATAATAAAACAGGGATTTAACACGAAAAAAACTATCATTTAAAGCAGAAAAGCTGCCTATATATATATATATATATATATTAGGGGCTAAAATAAAAATTTTGTTCTATCCGCAGTCCCCTCAGTTTTCTTAGTCCGATTCACCCCGGTTAAAGAAGGAAAGTGTATGCAATTCGGATCCGAATTAGAAGAAACTCTTTACTCAAGATTCTAAAAATTATTGAAGTTGAGACCACAACGAAAGATTAGAACACATCTCGAATCTCAAAAAAATGAGTTTGACGGGAGAGAGACATCTCATGTTGAATCGACTATAAAAGCCATCATCAGATTCCACATGTTCTTATTTCTTTCTCTGTAAGAAATGGATAAGCCTAATTTGGCTTCCTGATGGTTGCCGTTTTGTTTTTAACTGAATCTATAAAGCTAAATGTCTCCTGAATACCTTAATTCCTTCCATGGGGATCCTATCAAAGAGATCCAGCTTTCAATTGACTTTATGAAGCCATCCCGCAGGGTTACATTGAAACAAAACAAAAAAAAAACTAGCTTTTCATTATAACACAAAGATATATAAATAAAATCCCACAAAATCTTCTCCACTAAAAATCCAAGTAAAGTACTGAAAAATCAAATCTGGCATTTGAAAGTTGGCAACTTGATAAGGAGTTGAGGACCCAGTAGATGAATAACAATGGCCAGCAGCTTGAACAGACGCTTGGATGAACGAGGAGTCGGCGACTACGTAGATCGTGGTGATCACATACTAATAGAATGGTGAGCTAATGACTAGTGAAACCATTGTGATTTGGGAACTAGGGTTTTTGTTTTGAGTGAATGAGAAAGGGGTTTTTTTTCCGATGAAAGTACATTATAAGTCTATGACTGTGAGTGTGATTTTTTATGAATTTATTGACTTCTGTTTTCCTTTTTTTTTTTTTTTTACTTTAGGTTTTGAAATTATTTTGAAAAGCTTTTTACCTTTTTTTTTTTTAATTTTTAAGTTATTGATGCCGAGAAGAGAACTTTCAAGTTTCATTAAAGTTTAATGATTAAACCAACTGTGAAAACTGAAGTCTCCATGTTCAGGTTCATTTTATATTTTACTAAAATATATTCTTTTATAATATTTAAAAATACAATCTAGTATAATATATTAAATTACATATAATATTAAATATAATATATATAAAATAACATTATAAATATATACCGAGCTTGCCATCCTATTATCGAGCTCGTTATCGAGCTTGGCTCACGAGCCTATTATCGGGCTCTAAACGAGCTTGTTCGCGAGTCAGCTCGCAAGCTTAAACTAAAACTCGAGCTCGGCTCGTTTAGTTAAACGAGCTTCACTTTAAGCTCAAGCTCGGCTCGTTTAATAATCGACTCGAGCCGAGTCGAGCTCAGGTAGCTCGCGAGTAGCTCGGCTCGCTTGCAGCCCTACTCCCCAGCATATCAGGAAATCCTCATTGTTCAGCAATAGTAAGTAAGCACTAAAATCAGTAGGATTAGGCCTCCATAAATACTTATCACCAAAACAACTAATGAAACCTTCAACAAATTGCTTTACACATTGAATTATTGTGCCTTCAGCCATCCGTAAGTCATCATCTAAAGTATTTCCTGCTACTCCATATGCCAATATCCAAATAGTTGCAATGCACTTTTGTAGTAGTGAAACATTAAGTTTACCTACAGCATCCCTCTTTTATATAAAAAAGGAAGAGTAATCCTTTAATGCTTCTACGATGTGAGGGAATATTGATTTCCTCATTTGGAATCTTCATCGAAATTGTTCAACCATATATCAGGTTGTCTGTGAAATAGTCATTAAATAAACGATTATGACCTTAAAGATGACCTCTGTCTATGTAATTTCTCCTATGCCTTTTCGTAGAGGAACTCTTGCATATCTCTAGAAGTATTTGATATAAGGAATTCATTAGTTGTGCCCGCATCAGCTTTGATTGGATTAATTCTTCAACTTTTGTTTTTTTAGCATTTTTTGTTAGCTTGGAATCATAATCGGAGCTACTGTTGACATGATAATTAGAGAAGTGAAGAATAGCTTAGCTATGAATGGAAATGGGATAAATGAAAGTGAATGATGAAAATGTGTTTGATTGCCTACATTTATACAACTTCAGTGACTTCTTGATAACAGCTAATTTGCAACGGCTACTTTTAAAAGTCGATTTGATAGTTACTTTAAAACGGCTATTTTTTAAACTTTGAATAGGTTGATGGCTAGTTTTTGAAACATAATTTTATTATAACAAATAATTTCATTAGTGGAATCTTACAATAACATTTCATTACTAGAAAGTTGTGCAATAATTAGTTGAGAATACAACTTACAATTCTTTTTTTTTTCATAATTTCCTTACGCATTTCTTCTATCCATTGCCTTTATACTTCATCCATTGACGATGTATCGACGAACATTATTGATCTTTGCCATTCCAACTGCTTCTAACGTTCCTTTTTTTATTAATTTCATTAAATTTACGTATGATCTCAGCTCTTTCACTATCGGCACTATTTAGGTGTTGTAACTTCTTAAACACTTTTGTCATTCCTTCATTACCAACTACCTTTTCTTTTCCCTTCTTTTTAGCCGTCATTCTACCTAATTGACGAATAAGTGGTTCATTTACCTCATCATCTAGCATTATATCGTTATTTGAGGATGAACTAGTATAAGCTCCACATTTACTCATCTTAGTTTGCTTGCTTTGACTTTTTTCAGCATTACTAATTTGAGATCTCCATTTCGGTTCGTTATGTAGCATTACCCAACAATGCTCGATAATGCATTGTTTTTTTTTTTTTTTCATTCTGTTTAAATAGATCATGAGCACCCTTTATGTAATCATGCTCATTTTTTCACTTTGCACTCGCCGTCTTATTTAGTCGTAGTAAGTTCAAATTTCATGACATCCCTAAATTTTTCTATGGATTTTTCTCCTGCTTATAAGATGCTCGTTTCTTAAAACTTTGATGGACTCATTGTTAGAAAGTCTGCAAAGGTTGATTGTTTCCAACTATTGGGTCTTTACGAACTCCTAATCATGTGTGAATAAGAAGTTTATCATCATGTTGCTTCCACTTTTTCCTACGACTTTGACGTCCTTCATTTTCATTATTATCGTCATCTTCTAAATTTAGTTGTGTAGAATATTGTGGATATCATGAGCTTATACTAACGGGTGTTTGGGGTGATTGATCTAATATCGGTTGTGAAGGATTTGTTCCATGTGAAGTGTGTTGTGACATATTTTCGCGTATAAAGTGAGGAACATATTGAAAATACGGTGGTATCATAGTTGTTGGGTTTTGGTTGAAATTACACATGGTTGACTGAAATTTTGTGGGTTTTGGTTCGTGATTAAAAAATTTGAAGAACATGGAAAATTTGGAAGACCTTGAAAAAATGCACTATTGGAAAATAAGAGTTGCTTTGTGAATTTAGAGTCATTTGGCAATATTGTGTGCTTTGTGATATTCAACATATGGTAAATTTTGAGAGTTGTTGGGATCCATATGTTATCTCAATTTGATACTAGGAGAGATTTTTACAGAAGCATAAAATGTAGTAAAAATATGGTGTGAAAAAATATATTTTTTTTCACCTATTTATATAGATTGAAGGGGGGAAAAAATTCAAATGACATTTACAATTTGAGAACGGTAAAAATACAGAACGGCCATCATCTAAATTTTCTGAAACGAAAAAACAGTCATTGCCTTTTTCGTTTTCTTCCCATTGTAAAATGTATATTTTTTTTGCCCAATTTCTTCTGCAAATTTCTAGTCAAACGTGTTTCAGCATATTAAAATATTTCAACAAAATATGAAGGTTCGTATCCTTATAAGAGCAACCGAAAAAAGTGAAGCACCTCACTTTAACGTTGAAGAAACTCCTCAACCGCCCTTTCACAATTGAAAGTTACGCTAAGGAAGCATATAACCACGTTTTCTTTATTCGACGACATTGTGATGAGAAATAGAGGAGTTCTTTTGTTCTAACTTATTTGCACATTATCAAGACATTATGGCCCGGAAAACATAAAAGAAAAAGAAATATATATATATATATATATATATCTCTCTCTCTCGAAAGATTGATTGAGCTTATTTGTTATTATATTTAAAATATGTCATATTCGTATAAGTCATTGTAAGCACATTATTTTAAGGTTAAAAAGTTGAAGGAGCTAGATTAGATTTAGAGTGTTAGTGCTGATCATTGACCACATCTATCATACAACTATTTCCCAGTGAGAGGAGCTTTACAATTTTTCACATACCAAATAATAAATTTCATCAAACTAGGATCTAACAACTGACGCAATTAATAAGTTTGCATTGGGATTATCTCATTTTGCCGCTTTTGGACTTAAAAATGGTCTTAGGATTCTCGTTATAGTACGTTTACTTAGACATCATCATGGGTCGGTTTCCGAACAAACCGACCTGACCCGTCACCGGCGGTTCCTAAACCGGGAACCGGCCCGGCAATGGCGGGTCTGAACCGGTAAAGGACCCGTCAGTTCTGACGGGTCATTACGATTCCATTCCTAAAACCGCATGACCCGGCAGTTTTGGAACCGTCGATTCAAGAACCGGCAGAACCGGCGGTTCTACACCATAAAAATTATTAAAAAAAAGTAAGAAAAAAATAAAAGAAAATTATAAAAAATTGTAATTGTAAAATAAATATTTAAAACTATTTTTTCATAAATAATAAAAATTTTATTTCCTATTCACAATATTTAATGTGTTATTATTAACAACATAAGTAATAATTACATTTGAAATCATATATTGTTAAATTTATGTAGACTTCTAATCAAAGTAGACTTTCTTTCTTAACAATGTGTGATTCATTTTTTGTTATTGAGAATTATTTATATCTTTGAATATTTTATAGTGTCACATTGCTAATATAACTATTAAAAAAGTGCAAGTGATTGTATATAAATAAATACATAATTATAAAATTTCTTTTAACTAATGCCATGAACAATTATTGTTAGGCTCAATGTTATTTCAAGTTAAAAATTTATTTTGTATTTTTTCTTAGTTAAATTAAGTAAATTATTTAATTGATTTTTGATTTTTTTTCATGGTTCCTGGTTCCTCTAGAACTGCAACCGAACCGTGAGAACCGGCGGTTCCTAAGAACCGAGGACCGGACCGGCTCCCACGGGTCCGGTTCTGGTTCCACCATTTTTGGAACCGAAAACCGGCGGTTCGGGTCCGGTTCCAGACCTGAACCGAACCGTGACGATGTCTACGTTTACTTGTTAAAATACATTGGTATATATCTAGGACAACGCATGGTTACTAAACATTAGAAACAACATAAGTTTCAAGTTAGCTTCAAATAAATGGAAGCAGGATGCGAAGCTCATTACCCTCTACTTCATCTTTTATAAAACCAACCTGAGTTTGAAGAGATATTTGATACCTTTACTGTATGTTATTGGTAAAAGATACTGCAACTCAAATTTTACTTAATTAATTATCTAATAGACCTTGAGAGATAACATCATAATTAATCCATATTATTTTACTTTTTGTGATGATCCTAGTACTTCCAATCCACTATCAATACTTATCCAACCTATTTAAACATTGTAAAATGTTTAACACAATGAGTAAATCGTGGCTATAAGATATATATTAATCCTAGATATACCTATAAAGTCTGTTACAAAAAAAGGTGTTAACATCACGAACAACTAACTAATGATTTATACAGAGTTTTCTTGCAACTTATGATTCATTAATTCCTACATTTTATGGTCATCAATCAAATCCTTCTTAGTCCATATTGTTCTTTGCAAAGTGCCTTACTAGGGTTATTGTTAGGAATTTTAGAATATTGTCTTTTTTCAATGGTATCTTTTGGGGGACTACTCATATCCATTAGTTTTGTTTTTTCATAATAAACACAAAACTATCCCAAAAATGCAAAAATACATAAATTTTAATTCCTTGTCTTTGTTGGGCCTAATCAGATTCAAAATCTATCAATAGTAAACACAAGCTAAATTATCTCGTTATCTTCTTGAACTTCCAATTTGGTCAAAATTTCATGCAGTAGAAGAGGTGGCAAATGGATTTATGGGAAAGGGGAAAGAAATTAACTAGTGACAATATTGTAATTTTTGGCAATTTTGAAATTTTGCGTTTCAGGACCTTAGCTCAATAAAAAACGGGTCAAAGGGACAAAATGGTCTTCATCATAGATTGATTGTCAGGAAAAATTAAAATTTATAACATAATCATGCTTGATTGAGCAACCCAAGCCTAATCAAGCAAAATCAAACCAAATACGAGTCTTCAAATCACAACTATTTCAGGCCTAACTTGAACCTTCAGTCAAGTTTGAGCATAGCCCCTACTGTTAGGGTTGGGCAAAAAAACCGATCGAACCGTGAACCGAGCCGAACCAAACCGAAAAATTTGCTTTTTTTCATTTCGGTTCAGTTCACGGTTCGGTTCGAAGGTAGAGGTTCAGTTCGCGGTTCGGTTGGCAATTTCGAACCGAACCAAACCGTCTTACCAATTAAAAAAAAAAAATTCTCTTCACTGCCTAAAGTAAAGGCAGTCGACCCAGCCCCAAGAAATAGGTTTAGCATTTAGGTTTTATGTTTGTAATCGTCTCTCCTGTCTCCTCACCTCAGTCCTCCTCACTCGACAGTCGACACTCATTCACTCCTGTGCTGTCTCATCCTCACACGGTGCCGCACGATCACCGATCACGGCTGGGCTGACAGTCTCACACACACTTACACAGCCGTCAGCCACACACACTCTTGGTCAAGGTGAAGTCCTTTTCTTTTTCTATTTTGTGATTATGAATGATTGTAATGTGAATAATGGATCTTGATGATTGTAATGTGAACTTGATTGGTGGATTTGTTCGGGGGTTGGTTCTTTTTCATTTCCTTTGTGTGGAGTACATACGTATATACATATAAACATTATAAACATGTCTGTGTTGGGTGGGTTCTGTTTCTTCCGTGGATGTCTTCAATTGTTTCGAAAATTTTCTGAGCTTGTTTTCAAGGTATTCTGACATCTGTTGCTCTTGTTCTTGTTCTTCCGTGGATGTCTTCAATCGTTTCGAAAATTTATGGAATAAGTGAATGATAGTCACATAAATAGCATGCTTTTGAACATTGTTTCCATTTTTACTAATTACTGCATCATAAGAACATCAAATTAACTTATACATTCACTTGGTTATATGGTGTTGAATGAGTCAAGTAGGAGTGTAGGACCAAGGAATAAACAGGAAGAAGCAGCCGGTGTAACCAAAATTAACCGGTAATAATTTACTTGCATTGATAAAAAGTGGATGAGCATAGGTAATTCATATTTCAAGATAACTATCATAAATATATGTTATTAGTTTTATAAATACCATTAATATTTTTCACACAAAAATTAACCCAGTATATTAGGAGATCTTTTTTTTCTTTTTATTATAATAGAAGGGGGATTCAAATTGGTAATTGTTATCTCTTGCTCGAAATATCTTGGTGATAAAGAGATTTAAGACGGTTCAAATTTTGCCATGTGAATGGGACAGGCATTTTTGGGGAAAAAATATGGACTGAGATGCATGTGTCAGTGGAATGAGATATATAGTTGCTTTTAGGACAAACTTATTGTCACGGCAAATCTAGCATCATATTTCCTTAATTGACGGATCCATTTCAATTTTTCCGGGATGAACGGGACAAAATAGCAGGCATCAGGATTATTAGATGGACAACCTTTTTCAGTTTTATCATGTTCTTTATGGAATAAGTGAATGATAATCCTATCCTTGTGTTTTGTGATCGGGATCTCATGCAAATAACCTTATCTTTTATAATATGTTTGCTGTTTGGTATCATGGCGTAGAATCAATTTTGTTACTATGGTTTATTTATTTTTTTTATTTATAAATTAAATTATAGTAAAAAATTATTTATAAACACCAATTGCTTGGTTTGTGCTTATCAATAGCAGCAAAGTAGAACATATTTAGCTTAAGGCGTTTTTATACTTTCATCTAATCTTTTTGTTTTACTTTTCAGATGTCTTCGTTTGATGCACAGAGTATGAGCAAACCAGTAAATGTTGATGCTTCGAAGAGCAATCCGATGGATGTGGATGCATCTGAGGAAAAAGTGAATAGAGATGAAAATGTTGGCAAAGATGATCAGAATGATAATAGTGGTCCTCTACCTTCTTCCGGTACAACATGTAAACTCCCTTCCTCTCCATCAGCTTCTAACAAAAGACAAAGGTCTAAAGTGTGGGCACATATGACATTAGAATCAGATGAAAATGGGAACAAGAGGGCAAAATGCAATTATTGTCATAAAACCTTTAAGTATACTGGCGGGAATGGAACTAGTGCATTGCTTACTCACTTGAAGAGATGTAAACAATTTGTTAGCAAAGACACAACGGGTAAGCAGAAAACTCTCTAGTATATTAGAAAATAATCATCTTTCCATTCAACTAAATAGTAATTTTGATGAAAGTCGGTGTAGAAGAGAGCTTACTAGAATGTTTGTAGTTGCTGAGCTGCCATTTAGATTTGTTGAAAATGAAGCTTTTATCAGTTATAGCAATGTATTGCAGCCTAAGTTTTCAGTTCCATCTCGTAAAACTTTAAGACGTGATTGTCTAGAGTTGTACAATGAAGAGAGGGAAAAATTGAGGCAATATTTTGCTAAATTTACTGGTAGGGTGTGTTTAACTACTGATACGTGGACTTCTTGCCAAAACTTATCTTACATGTGTTTTACATGTCACTTCATTGATGAGAACTGAAAATTGCAGAAAAAGATTTTGAATTTTTGTCAAATTTCTGGTCATTCTGGTGAGGTAATTGCCAATGCTGTGGAGGCATGTTTGAAGGGATGGGGTATAATAAAGGTTCTTACAATCACTGTAGATAATGCAAGTTCAAATGATGTTTGTATGCAGTATTTGAAAAGAATATTTCAATCTTGGGGAACACTTATGTTGAAGGGAGAGTATCTCCATATGAGATGTTGTGCACATATCTTAAGTTTAACTGTGAAAGAGGGTCTGAAAGATATGGATGATTCCATATTTAGAATTAGATCTGCTGCTAGATATGTTAGGTCTTCTCCATCGCGATTGGCAAGGTTTAAAAGCTGTGTGGTAGAAGAAAATGTAGGGAGCAAGGCATTATTATCTTTAGATGTTGAAACTAGATGGAATTCAACATATACAATGTTGGAGTCGGCTATGAAATTTCAGAAAGCATTTGAGTTGTTGGAGATGAAGGATGAGAAGTTTAGGGCAGATCTTACAGGCAATAGAATGAGGGGACTTCCTACAGAAGAAGATTGGGTATATGCACGTGGCATATTGCCTTTCTTAAAAACATTTTATGATGCTACTTTGAGCATTTCTGGTTCTTTATATGCCACTTGCAATCACTTTGTTGAAGAAATTATGGGTGGGGAGTGAGATCAAAGAACAATGTGGAAGTGATGATCTTTCCGTGAGAATGATGGCTGAAAGAATGAGAGTAAAGCATGAGAAGTATTGGGGAAATATTAACAACATGAATGTATTGTCATTTGTGGCTGCAGTTCTTGATCCTCGTCTAAAATTGTCTTATGTGGATTGGATGGTGAGAGAGGTTTATGATGATGAGAAGGGAAACCAGCTAATGGAAAAAATTAACTACACCCTCTCAAGCTTGTTTTATTATTATGATTCTTGTATTGAGCACAGTGAGGAAAGCTTGACAAATTCTGAAAGTCATGTGAAAGAACCAAAAGTGGAAATGGTAAATGAAGAGCGTAAAAAGAAAATGAGAAACAAGTTCACTAAAAAAGTGGGAGTGAACAAAACGATGCAAAGGAATGAATTGGAGAAGTATTTGGCAGAAGAACGGGAGGAACTTGATGATGATGATAAAGGTTTTGATGTATTGGATTGGTGGAAAAAATTCTCATGTAGGTACCCCCTCTCTTTAATGGCTAAAGACATCTTAGCAATTCCTTTGTCAACCGTGGCTTCAGAAAGTGCTTTTAGCACGGGTGGTCGAGTTCTTGATGTTTTTAGGAGTTCACTGACTCCATATATGGTGGAAGCCCTCATATGTGCACAAGATTGGCTCAAAAAATCTGCAATTTTGTCCATTGAGGAGGATCTTGAAGCACTGGAAATTTTTGAATCAGGTTTCAGTTTGTTAAATTTTATATTAGTTTCAATTTCTTTCATATGTTGATTATGTGCTAATAGGATGCCTTTTTTATATATTGCAGAAACTGAAGTTGTGAAATTGATGGATTCAGCTACTACAAATATCACCATCAATTAAACTAAGGTCACTAGGTCAGTCCATTGAACCTCAATTTACTACTTAAAAGAATTACTTAGCACAAAATGTTTTTTAAAGAAGGAAATTGATCAATTGTAAAGTTTAGATACTATGCCACCAAAATATCATTTGTGAGGTGAACTTTTTTTATATTTACTTCATTTAACTTTTGTCCTCTCCAGGTATCAAGATTGGGTTCTAAATTTTGTCATCAAGGAGATGTCCCATTTGAGCTGAGGTTGAAAATGAAGAATACAACCTTCTTGTAAGAAGAAAACAAGAAAAGGAAGTTAGAATTATGTAGTGAAAATAGTAGAACCAATCCACCTATTGCTGAATGGTTAAATTGTGAAGTCAATGTATTATTTTAGCCATTGTAATGTTAAGTTTTATGCTCTAATGAAAACACGGATGTTACTTTATTCTATTTGCTCTTAATGTTGTTTGCCCAAATGTGGGAATTGGAAAAGCAGGTCTTAACTAATGAAAACAAGTTCTTTATGTATGCAAACTAAAGCCTCTCTCCCTTATGTTGTACCCATCTGGACACTAATTTGTTCTGTTTATTTATTCTCTCGTGTCTAACCTTCTGGCTGAGAAACTGTATTGTGCAGGACTTCAAGAGGACAGCATGCATGGAGGCGGATCTTCGATGTTCTACTATCACTTTAATCTCTTAATGGGTACATATTCTGTTGCAGGACAAGTAATAAAGGGATGGGATATAGGTGTAAAGACAATGAAAAAAGGAGAAAATGCCATTTTAACAATTCCTCCTGAACTTGCATATGGTGAGTCTGGCTCTCCTCCAACTATTCCTCTAAGTGCCACTCTGCAATTTGATGTCAAGCTCCTGTCTTGGACAAGTGTGAAGGATATATGCAAGGATGGTGGAATATTCAAAAAGATCCTTGTGGAAGGAGAAAAATGGGAAAATCCTAAAGACCTTGATGAAGTATTAGGTATTCTGCATCGTTTGTCTTATCTTTTTTCTCAAGTATGTAGATCATCTACATTGGGTTTTGATGTGCTTCTCTACTCATCTTTATGTACATAGTTAATTATGAGGCACAACTGGAAGATGGTACAGTGGTTACGAAGTGCAATGGAGTAGAGTTTACTGTAAAAGAAGGTCAGGACACAATAGTTCGCATAATTTATTTAATAAGAATGTGATGCATTCTAGGGACCATTCATTGACCTTTGTGCATTCTTTTTATTCTTTATTTAGGTCATTTTTGCCCTGCATTGGCAAAAGCTGTTAAGACGATGAAAAAAGGAGAGAAAGTACTCTTGACTGTGAAGCCACAGTGTGAGTAAAAATATTTTCTTTGTTTATAGGTTATTGGCAATTTAAATTTACTTACTAGGCATCTGTCTACAGATGGTTTTGGTGACAAGGGCAAGCCAGCTTCTGGCAATGAGGGTGTTGTTCCGCCTAATGCTTGTCTTAACATCACCTTGGAGTTGTTGTCATGGAAGACTGTTACTGAGGTAACCAATGATAAAAAAGTGATTAAGAAGATACTGAAGGAAGGAGAGGGATATGAGCGGCCTAATGAAGGAGCAGTAGTTAAAGGTAGCCCATTAAAAATTAATGGTTTCAGTTCTTCTTGGAGTCAACTGTGTTATTTCTGCATTTTTCTTACTATATATGGTTTCAAGCATATGCTTGCTGACTCATATCATGCAACATTGTACTGATGGGATTGTTTTGCTGAGGATAGTGAAATTGATTGGGAAGCTACAAGATGGAACAGTGTTTGTGAAGAAGGGCCATGATGGAGAAGACTTGTATGAGTTCAAGACAGATGAAGGCAATTGTTATTTTTGCTTGTATACTCTTAATTGTCCCCTGATTTGGTATTGCATTTTGCTAAATGTTGATATCTTTATGCAGAGCAAGTAATTGACGGTCTTGATAGAGCTGTGGCAAATATGAAGAAAGGGGAGGTGGCTCTCTTAACTGTTGCACCTGAGTATGCTTTTGGGTCTTCTGAATCCAAACAAGAACTGGTTGTGGTGCCTCCAAATTCAACTGTGTTTTACCTTTTTTTTTTCTTTTTCTAATTTCATCTAACAACTATGGAAACTGAAGCAGCTCCTCAAGTACATGCCGGAAAGAAAGAACCAAGCAAAAGAGCTGCCGTTGCTCGGAAAAAGCCAGCTATCAACTATTTCTCTGCTATAAACAAGTTGTTTTTTCACCTGCCTGGAACTAAATAGGTATGAACGTTTTCCATAGTATTATTTACCTTAAAACAGAAGGTAGAATTCTTTGCACCTTATGATTAGTGAACAAATTGGGTTTTCGGATCATGCCATGTTAAAGTCCTTGTGCTGCTTTTATAATCTATGGGGGTTCACAGGGTGTTGCCTAGGTACATCTATGGGACTCAAATGGTGGTAAATAATAAATATTGTGCTTTTTATCTGTGAAGGAAGTTGTTCACTTAGGTTGAATATCTTAGTGCCTAGCTTACTATGTTGCATAGGAGATACGCAATAAGGAGGGAGTGATTACTAGAAGCTCTCAAGTTTATATTGTACAAAGCTATAAAGTTTGCATGTGTCCTAGGAAGATAATATTACCCATAACATAAGCTCTAATTATCTGCTTTAAAATAATTAAAGCTTTGAAACTTCTTTTATCGCTACTTTCTGCCATGCTGATATCTTCAATTTTGGTCAAAGCGTTTTCTTCTCTTTTCATTATTAGAAGTTATTTATCTGCAAATGGTTATTGTTCGACATAATCAACTTTGCTAACATCTTTGTTAGTACTTTGTTTTTTATGTTGTGCATCTCTTCTCACGGTTCTGTTGTTAACTTTCGATTTGTACAGTACATTCCTGGAACTAAGATGGTGTTCCCCGGATTGAAGAAGCCCTAGGAGCGTGCCGACCTCATTGCATATCTCAAACAGTCTACCGCATCTTAAAGATTTGTCTGTTGATTGGGCTGTTCAATTCTTTACTTGGTGGTTAAAACTGATGAAGCAATTTTATTTTATTTTTTCCTCCCGCAATAAAGTAGACAAAATAGATCTTGCATGCTCCTTGTAATGAGCGTTGCATCGTTATTCTTTTGGGCATATTGCCGTAACTGGGCATTTGCTTATCCTTTCCATTGATATATACGGTTGTGACAACTTGAGGACTTCATTTACTTGTTATATAAAGGGGTGAAGCTATTGCTGCTTGTAATTTTATTCCCCATCTGCATGTTAAAACTCATGCGAAGATGAAGTGCAAAAGATCCAAGGCGCTGTTTCATTTTATTATTATCATTTTTGCGTTTTATTTTTATTGTTTTTAAATAGATTTTTATTAAGAAATAAATATGGATAAAATATTTTGACTTATAAAGTATCAAATAGATTAAATACTGAAAAAACAAATGCAGATCAAATATATAGATAACTAAGATAAGGTAGAGATAAAAATCAGATGATCGGAGCAAATCTCAAATCATCATTTTAAAAGTTTAGCACCTGTCTCTTGGCGATTGTTGGCAACCATGGTTTATCTGTGTAATCACATTACCAGCCTGCTATTATTACTATTATTCCGAAATCAGCCGATAGATAGCTACTCTATGCAAAAATTGTGAGAAACAGTTGGAGGTCAACTACAAAACCGAAAAAAGTGATTTCTTGTTCTTATATTTCTAGAGATAGATGAAATTCAAATAAGTAGTGGACTCTTAACCTGAGGAAACCTCCATTCCTAGAAGGAAGAGATTGGGAAGATAATTTCCTTGCCTTGAACCTCTGTTATTGGAGTAGAACAGGCTCAGTTTGCTCATAATTGCCTCTTTTTGATCAGTAAAGTTATCGTATGCATCAGGACTACCAACAAGAGCTCCTGCGAGTAGATTAGCAATTTAGCATTGCTTGCTTTCCAGCCAAACCAGGTGGCAATGTGGCATAACCACCTCTGCAGCTCATAGATGAGGAATCGACCTTATAGTCCCATCTATAAGATACCGGATTCAATTCATCGTATTGTAATAACTTTATTGGCTACGCTATTATAATCATTAAAAAAATATATTCCAATAGCAAGCTAATTCAAACTTCAAAAATATAAAAACTAAAAACTTAAGAATTACTAATGTGAAGGTTTTTGAAATGAGAAAAGAGCAAATTCTCTTCTTCTTTTTTTATATGGTTCGAACCGTATATCGAATCGTATTGAACCGTTTTTTTTAAGGTTCGAAAAATTAGTGAACCGAACCGTAAGGTTAGGTTCAATTAGGTTCAGGCGACGAACCGGACCGAACCGTACCGCGCCTACCCCTACCTACTATACCAGTCTGACTCCATTGGATTATACCCTTGGTAATTCCAATAATTAATTTTGTTTAGTAATGTGCAATCATAAAATATTTACCTAATATTTTACTGTTGTCTTCAGTTAGTACCGTGGATGTTCTATTCTCTTAAGACCTTAAATTGGTGGGATCAAATCTCACGCCAACAATATTTAATGCTTTTAAGATACCCTTACTAACTTATCCATTATTCCTTTAAAAAAATGGAAAAAAGAAAAAAGAAAAACTCTTGCAATTGTGATACATCAATTGCCAAGAACATATACCCATTTTTTCTTGGTTCATCCAATTAACTCACTCCATTTTTTCATCTGCTTAATCGATACCAGTTGCAGTTTACAACTCCCAGGGTACAACATAAATTCTGCAACAACTACAAGTAAAACAATGCCCATATGAGTATGAGTAGCAATGACACTTTAATGATTAATGTGGTTAGCTGTGATTGCATGCTAAAGCTTTAACTAAAACTATAAATCGACAACCCACCCTAAAATGAGCAGTGATATTGGGGATAAGATGAATAAAAATGCATGTCTTAGGAGCCTGTTTGGTTGCTAACGAGAGCCAATCTTGATTGTTGCTTATTTAATTACTTGCTTACTTACAATCATATTGTTTTGAATGTATTATGTAGACACACTCTTTTTGCCATCTAAAAATTAAAAAACAAAAAATAGAAAAAAAAAAGGTACAAACTAAAAGAATAAATAATAAAATAGAAGAATAAAAATATGATAAAATAGAAAACCCCCGTTTTTAGATGAGTGTATTTTGATAAAACTAAATAAACTAAAGGATTTTTAAAAAAAAAATTGTAAATAAAAGAATTTAATAAAAATTGAATTGAAAACAGATAACTAAAAAAAAAAGATTAATTCAAATTTAAAAAAAAAAAAAAAAATTATTGTTATTTAATTAATTTAAAAACATATGTAATAATAATATATAGAAAATATGTGTAGCAACTAAATAATAATAGTAGGTTTTTTTTTTTTTTTTTGTGGGGGGTTGGTGGGGGGGTGGCCGATAATAGTAGTTATCTATTAGGTTTTCTTGAAAACCAAATATTCATTTTTGTAACAATTTGGGTTGGATTTGTATCAAAATTAGGCTTTGAGTCCATTTTTATCAATGCCCACTTTGCTTTAATTCATATTGGACTTTGAATGAGAGGTTTGCCTGTGACCAAGCAAGTTTTATCTATGAATTATACTATGCACCAATAGGTAAGAATTAATATTCACTAGCCGTTACATTTGTGTTTATTATTCAGTGTTTCCTACAAAGTTTAGCTCTATCTTCTCACTCTTGTTTGAAATTACCATTTAAAAAAGAAGACAAATCTGCCATAACACTGCAAATCCTCGGTCCTCCACTTTGACACATCTTTAGTTTAATCATCCCATAATAACTCTTACTTTTTTTTATTTATTTTAAATTTATTATAGTATTCCCAAAAAGATACGAGAATAAAACCACCGCCTCTTGTAATACCTGCTTCGCTCTCCTCTATCTGTTAAATCTCTTTCATGAATTTTGTTGGCTCGCTCCATAAAAACACCTGCTTCTTCAATGACGTGTTTCTCTTGTATGGGTCTTGATGGATTTTAGATTGAATGAGTAAGCGCTTGGGGTTGGGGTTGGCGTTGGCATGAAATGAATTCAATCTGTATGTGTTGTCTTGTGACTTGTGAGTAAGAGTAGTAGTATTAGTAGAGAAAGTGTAGTTGGTCAATTTAATCATCAAAAGTCAAAACATCCAAGTGGTCGCACTACCCTTCTTGGTCAAGCTCTAACTTATACCCATATTGGTCACATTATAGCTGTGGTTAAGCCTATAACAAATCGAGTCCATTAGCGCACACAACGGAAACGTAGGTCCGTACTTCTACTTGGTAAACACCGCGTGTGTTCTGATGCAGCCTACAGCAACTTCTGCTTCAATTTTCACATATTGTGACTACATTTACGACACTCAAAAGGTATTTAATATAAACTTGATAGATAATTAAATAAACATATGTATATTGATTATCTTATTCTTGCATGGTCTTTGGTTGATTCTCATTAAGATTATTCGTACCATAAAAAATTTTCGCAACTGACATGCTCGACACCAAAAGACTCGTGTATACGACGCACAAAGAGTATATGTAACATCGCTCACATTTTGATGAACTACATTATCCCATTCCAATGGTGTAGACTGCAGTCGTGCCCGAGCATATGTTTGATAATGATAAATTAATCTTTTCTATGTGTGTGTGCGTGTGTGTGTTTTCCTCTCATATTTATCAAATACACTTAATTTCAATAAACTGATGAATCAATCTGTCAGACAATTAGAAAAAGCAACATGTCAATTTCTAATGAAATATTTGATGGATTTAACATAATGACTCGTTTTCACTTCTTTATATTATATTTTTAAAAGTACAAGATTCCCAAAAAAAAGACGACTTACTTGAAAAACACACATATGTTATGGCAGTATGGCTACTTTTCAAACATCTTTTTAATCTTTTACTCACATATCCATTAATCATATATACTATCATATATCAGTATATGATGGGTCTTTTGGGGACCTTAAGGGAGCTTTCCTTACCGACACCCCAGCAGATGCAGAATTTCATTTAAATTAAGATAGTAAACCATCTTGAATCCAAGCTTTGATCTTATATCAAGAAAGAGATGGAATAATGCAGGCATGCAAGAAATTCCATATTGGATACTCGGCCAATTGACATCTGAAGCATGGCTGGAAGAGTCCCAGAAGGATTGGTGACAGGTGCCGGCTGTGCAATTCCTGAGCTCAAGTTCAAAAACCTGAAATGATAAAGGGAACCGCCATAATCAATAATTCTTTCCAGATTATCAGATTATTCTATTGACACATTTAAACAAAAAAATAAAAAAATCATTAGGCTGTAGCATGTTGAGTAGCCACGGAGGACGTAAATTTTTATATGCATGTACTCATGCATGCTGTATTGAAGAAATGAGAAAGCATACGTCTGTCCAAGATTGCTCTCACCAAAAATATTCTGCATCCCAAGAAAGCAGCTTGAAACAGCAGAGAAAGCCATAGCAGAAAAAGTAACAGCATGGTTGGGTGATCCCTTTATTCGAGAATGGTTATGGCATGGAATTACCTGCTTGTGTCTTTCCAAAGCCAAATGCACCGCCAGTCTGAGCAGGCTGAGATGGTTCGAATGGCGTAGAAAAAGAGGGCTGCAGCTCCCAGAAAAGGTGAGATTTAGACTTGCAAAAGAAATGGGGCAAGAAAAAGTATGTGCAAGAACACATGCTCCAGACATGCATAGAGAGCACTATTCATCACCATTACTAAGATCATATAAATTATCCATCTCATTGTAGCTTTAACAAAGGATCACCCCCTAAAATAACCTGCAATTCTCTGCTTGAAAATAAATGCAAATTAAAGAAATTTCCCAGAGGATTGGAAAAAAAAAAAAAGATGGTTCATGCATGGCACAAAGTTTGTATGAAAATTCTTTTGGTGGTCTATACTTACTTTTTATGTTAGTACATTTCATCCATAAATTTATAAAATGTATATATTTTCTTGAATAATTAGAATAACAAAATGCTAAACATCAGGACATCCGATAATTATCTGTCCGCATGACCATGACCATCACAAGTAACATACTATGTGAGATCTAAATCTTCTAAGAAGCTGTGGGGAAAGAATCTCATCAATCAATATAGATGGCTTCAATCAAGGATGCCATTTATGCTAAAATCAATAGATGCTTCATCCTATAAAAGTTTCATTAACATCAAAAATGCCTCTTTTTTAATGCAAGTAAGAAATGTAAAAACTTTAATTACCTAAAGAATATAAAATTGTTTTCATCCAACAAAGACTTACAGTTGTTTGGCTGAATGCAGCTGGGGTTGAAGAAGGAAGCATGGATGGCATGCTTGAGAATATATTTCCACAAAACCCACTAGATAGCGTTCTAAAGAGATCGGATTGGCCAAAGGGAGGAGCACTAGTTTGACCAAAGGGAGCAGAAGTCTGACCAAAAGCAGAACCCGTCTGCCCAAATGAAGGCGTAGTAGATGAGAACGATGGTGGGGACTGAGTTGTAAAACCAGAACCAAATGCAGAGCTTCCAAGAGTTGGAGAACTGAAAAGAGATGGAATTGACCCAAATGCAGATGTGTCTGATGAAGAAAAGATGGATGATGATGATGAACTCTGCCCAAAAGCCAGGGTCAGTGCTGATCCAAACACTGAAGTTGTTGCTGATGAACTAGGAGCCCTAAATATAGAACTTGAGGATTCAAAGCCAGTGTTACCAAAAGGTTTTGGAGCAAATGGATCAGAGGCTGTGGTGGAAGAAAATGTATTGGAAGATGAGGTGGAGGAAAAAGGATTGGTAGCGGCTGTAGAGGAAAATGGATTGGAAGCTGTCGTCGACCAAAAGGGAGATGACTGTGCGAATAAAGGTGAAGGAGTAAGAGATGGTGCTCCAAATCCGACACCACCACCAAGCTGACCAGCAGGATTTGGTCCACCTGAAATTGTTTTTCATAATTATGTATCTAATTAGCAGAAACTGAGAAATGAAGAAATTTTCTACATGAAAGAAATAAAAATATACCTTTGTCTCCCAACTGATAGTCCTCCCAACGAAGCTCCTCGTGGCTCTTGTCCTTGTAAACAGGCATTGCAGATATTGACTCCAACTTTCCAACGAATTGAGTACCACTCCCACAATCTGCCTCAGCAGTTCGATTGTAAGAAGCAACTCTACTTCCTCCTCTCTGACCCCCAAAAGCTGACAGCCCAAATCCAGAACTGCCAAAAGTTGGGGTTGTGGCCTGTGCTCCGAAAGGAGATGATGCAGGATCAAATGGACTGCAGCCAAATGCAGGTGTTGATTGCCCAAAAGCTGGAGATGAATCAAAACTGAACGAGGGGCTACTAGAAGCTCCATATGCCAGAGTGCCTGAAGCCCCAAAAGCTGGAGAACTAGATACCCCAAAAGCAGGAATGCTTGATGCTCCAAAAATAGGAGTGGTTGATGCTCCAAAAAGAGGACTGCTGGAAGCCCCAGATGCACCTCCAGAGCCAAACATAGGAGAACTCGATGCACCAAATGCAGTCCCTGTGTTCCAAAAAGCAGTGGTTGAACCAAAGGCAGGGGTACTTGATGCTCCAAATGCCAGCGCATCTAATCAGCAGAAACTGAGAAATAAGGAAATTTTCTAGATGAAAGATAAAATTATACCTTTGTCTCCCAACTGATAGTCCTCCCAATGAAGCTCCTCGTGGCTCTTGTCTTTGTAAAAAGGCATTGCAGATATTGACTCCAACTTTCCAACGAATTGAGAACCACTCCCGCCATCTGCCTCAGCAGTTCGATTGTAAGAAGCAACTCTACTTCCTCCTCTCTGACCCCCAAAAGCTGACTGCCCAAATCCAGAACTGCTAAAAGTTGGGGTTGTGGCCTGTGCTCCAAAAGGAGATGATGCAGCACCAAATGAACTGCTGCCAAATGCAGGTGTTGATTGCCCAAAAGCTGGAGATGAATCAAAACTGAACGAGGGGCTACTAGAAGCTCCATATGCCAGAGTGCCTGAAGCCCCAAAAGCTGGAGAACTAGATACCCCAAAAGCAGGAATGCTTGATGCTCCAAAAGCAGGAGTGGTTGATGCTCCAAAAAGAGGATTGCTGGAAGCCTCAGATGCACCTCCATAGCCAAACATAGGAGAACTCGATGCACCAAATGCAGTCCCTGTGTTCCCAAAAGCAGAAGTCATGATTGAACCAAAGGCAGGGATGAGCAGAAACTGAGAAATGTAGAAATTTTCTAAATGAAAGAAATAAATTTATACCTTTGTCTCCCAACTGATAGTCCTCCCAATGAAGCTCCTCGTGGCTCTTATCTTTGTAAACAGGCATTGCAGATATTGACTCCAATTTTCCGACGAATTGAGCACCACTCCAACCATCTGCCTCAGCAGTTCGATTGTAAGAAGCAACTCTACTTCCTCCTCTCTGATCCCCAAAAGCTGACTGCCAAAATCCAAAACTGCCAAAAGTTGGGGTTGTGGCCTGTGCTCCAAAAGGAGATGATGCAGCACCAAATGGACTGCTGCCAAATGCAGCTGTTGATTGCCCAAAAGCTGGAGATGAACCAAAACTGAACGATGGGCTACTAGAAGCTCCATATGCCAGTGTGCTTGAAGCCCCCAAAGCAGGAGTACTAGATACCCCATCAGCAGGAGTGCTTGATACTTTTTTGGGTAAGGTCGGATTTTCATTATTTTTCAAAATATAAAAGGAAAACTTAGGAGTGCTTGATGCTGCAAAAGCAGGAGTGGTCGATGCTCCAAAAAGAGGGCAGCCAGAAGCCCCAGATGCACCTCCAGAGCCAAACATAGGAGAACTTGATGCACCAAAGGCAGTCCCTGTGTTCCAAAAAGCAGAAGTCATGATGGAACCAAAAGGCAGGGGTACTTGATGCTCCAAATGCCAGCGTTATCTAAGTAGCAGAAACTGAGAAATGAAGAAATTTTCTACATGAAAGAAATAAAACTATACCTTTGTCTCCCAACTGATAGTCCTCCCAACGAAGCTCCTCGTGGCTCTTGTCTTTGTAAAAAGGCATTGCAGATATTGACTCCAACCTTCCAACGAATTGATTACCACTCCCGCCATCTGCCTCAGCAGTTGGATTGTAAGAAGCAACTCTACTTCCTCCTCTCTGACACCCAAAAGCTGACTGCCCAAATCCAGAACTGCCAAAAGTTGGGGTTGTGGCCTTTGCTCCAAAAGGAGATGATGCAGCACCAAATGGACTGCTGCCAAATGCGGGTGTTAATTGCCCAAAAGCTGGAGATGAACCAAAACTGAACAACGGGCTACTAGAAGCTCCATATGCCGGAGTGCTTGAAGCCCCAAAAGCTGGAGTACTAGATACCCCAAAAGCAGGTGTGCTGGATGCTCCAAAAGCAGGAGTGATTGATGCTCCAAAAAGAGGAGTGATTGATGCTCCAAAAAGAGGGCTGCTGGAAGCCCCAGATGTACCTCCAAAGGAAAACATAGGAGAACTCGATGCACCAAATGCAGTCCCTCTGTTCTCAAACGCAGAAGTCATGGTTGAACCAAAGGGAGGGGTAGTTGACACTCCAAATGCCGCTCTACTTGTAGCTCCAAAGGATGGTATGCTGGTAGCTCTGAAGCATGGCGTACTGGTAGCTCCAAAGGCTGGAGTAGAAGTAACACCAAAAGCAGGCTGAGATGATGCACCAAATGGTGTGGAGGAATCAAAGAGACTACTTCCGAATGCTGGTTGTGATGGCTGACCCGTACTTCCGAAAGGACTTGTTTGAGTAGGAGTAAAACTAAAACCTCCAAAACCAGGCTTTTGACCAAAACCAGGCTTTTGACCAAAACCAGAAGACCCTAGTGGAATATGAGAGAGGCTGTTAACAAGAAGTCATTCATAACAGTATACATTAACCCAAATTTATTAACAAAAGCTATGTGAACCAAAAAGAATATCAGAGAAAACTCAAACTCTGGGATACAATGGTATTGACCTTAAGCAACAATTTCAGTACACAGGCAAGCCAATTGCTCAAACGAAACCATTTTTCCTAACAAATTTTTCTGATAATAAAGTAATCGTGCTGATTTAGCCTTTCTTTCATCCAACAATTTGGAGTCAAAGGAAATGAGCCTCTCCCAAATCCAGTTTCGAATTACTTTCCCAAGATCCCTCCAGCATTGATTATTCGGCAACAAGAAGTTGGTTCAGTTTATAATGTATTATAAACTATATACAGTAATTACACTGGACATGTACATTATTGTTAGAAAGTTAACAATACGATACTGACAAAAGCTCATTCATTGGGCTGATTTTTGCCAGTAAATCTCATTTGATTATTTCTGCCATTCCAAAAGAAATTTAACATGCTTCGTGTCTGACAAAATCATACATTAATTCATGTATACTAGAGGTATAGGTAAATTTGCAGAATAGCAGTGACATGAGGCATAAGCAAGGTCCAAGTCTAATACAAAACCAAATCTGTCCTCTTGTCTACCCATAAGGAATGCTAGGAAATCTAAGTCAGAAATGATAGACAGGACCCATCAATGAAAAAACAAATAAATAAATATATAAGGGAAATATCTAAGAACCTTATAAAGTCCGGGTTCCTTTGATGATGCATAACTCTTAAGACAATATCTGAATTTCAAAATTGACTCTCCTTTGGCTTGCCTTAAATCAGCCTGCAGGAAAGCTTAGTGTAGTGGTTGGGGCTCCAAGCAATAGCAAATTTCCTTGAGGCCAAATAACAGAGGTTGCAGGAAAATTACAATGAATGGAAACACACTAATACATAAGAGTTCTTGCACATACAACACTAGTCAACCAGCAATATTTTACACTTATTCAATTCTCAATTTACGACTCCCAGAGATCCTTCCTGAGGTAGCTGTGGATATCCTTAAGAGTCCTATGCTGTAACTGGCTACACATAAAAGGTGTTCAAAAGCTCAAAACCAAATGGCTGAGCAAGCCCACTAGTCAAGCTAATCAAAATACTTCAGATTTGACTTGCTTTTATACAGCTAGTGAAGCCCACAGCCTAAGCCCAAAGCCCTAATAATCCCAGTTTCTAGGAATCCTGATTCTGGCATCTTTATCCGAACCCTAACTCGGTAAATGTAGAACCAGCCAGCCTATCTCTTTATTACACTCCAGGCCAGCCTCACATATCACTCATGTCCCATCGTACTGGCATACTTCTCCAGGCATTGGCATTCATCTTTGTCAATTCACTCAGCCACCCACATTGCCCACAATCCACATGTTGGCAACAAAGTGTCGCCCTATACATTGGAGGGTCAAACACAGAGGTAACAAAGTGAACAAGTATGCCCAGGTAACAAAGCTCAAAGTGAACAATATGCCCAGGTAACACGGCCCTAGCCCATGTTCCTATACTCATCATACTGGTTTTAAAATGAAATTATAACTAACTCAAACGGGCATACATATAATTCAGGGAAAGTGAAACTTATACCCCTAACAGGAAACAAGTATGCACAAATTAATCTATTAATCTTGAGCAAGAAGAGAAGACATCTAGCTTTACTTGCCCCCAAAAGCTGATGACAAGCTCCCAAAAGCAGGGATTGAAGATGCTCCAAAAGCAGGTATAGATCTTCCAAAAGCCGGAGAGGCTGAAGTAGAGGAAAAGGGTGAAGAAGATTGAGTCGCTCCAAAAGCACCAGTTGAGGTTCCTCCAAATATGGATCTCCTGTTTGTGAGCCAAAAGGACGTGTACTACCATAAGGTTTGGGCACAAAAGGATTATTGCTTGCATTGGTAGTTTGCCCAAACACAGACTGCAAACCAAAAGGGCTGTTGGACGACTGCCCAAAAGCTGCATTAGAAGTTTCAGGTACCACAGTCACATTAAAGGAAACCAAGACATAGTAATTTGCAATAATAGGGAACAAGAAAAATTCCATTATAATATAAATTGAAAGAATGAAACATTAAAACTTTATATTTCAATTTGAAAAAAGGAATGAGCCAGAAAACAAAATGCTTACGAATGGTGGAACCAAACATCCTTGATTGCAATCTCTAGAACAAGCCCAGCAACAAAGCTCCAATTAAAAACTGAAGCAAGTGAAAAGACAAATCAACAAAAGCAAAACAAGAACAATGTCCAAAGTCTTCTAACGCAATTCCTCACATCAAAAATATAAAACATAGGAAAATAAAATTGCATTTTAAGACTGCAATAACATAATATCAAAAACATTCTTCCCAAGAACTACAAGTCCAACACAAACTCCAATTCAGACTAAAGCAGGACAGGAATCCCAAGTCAATGAGAGTATACAGAGTATCCTAGAGCTTTAAATACATAACTAGTTTTGCACATCAAGAACAACGGGGGGAAAAATTAACAAACCAAGATGAGGAAACATTAGGTGAAGAAACTTGCATTCCAGACATCAACACATTAAAAAAATTAAAAAAAAAAAAAAACACAAACCGTGTTAAAAAACCCTGGAATTAACCAGCTAAAACTAAAAATCTGCACTCTCCAAGAAATGGTGCAATAAGAAAAGGAAGAAAGTTGAGAAACAGCTCAATTAAACATAGAGTTCCGGACCATGCAATTCAGTATGCAAAACTCCAAGCTCTAATTGTATCAATACAAAACATCACAAATCACAAAATGACACAAAGTTCACAGCTTAATAACAAATCAGAACAAAAAGGAAAAATCAAACAAAAAGAAAAACGAAAACGAAGCAAATGAGTCAAATTTCTCATAATTAAGTAGAGAACAGCAGATGAAAACACAACCAAGGCCATGGTTCAGAAAGATTTTCAGAATATTTGCAATAGAAGATACAATGGCAAATCAAAACAATTTCCAATAAAATGAAAGTACCCTACTACTCTATGTGAATCACAATAAAAGGTTCAAATCTTTTAATAGGAAATCCCTTAGGATGCTAACCACCACTAGCCACTACACCACCCAATACCCATCTAACATATCTAACAAGTTGCTACTACTAGTCTAGCACGTTTTCCACTGATTAACACCATTATATCCAGCAAAAACCTTATGTTCTTTTTTTTTTTTTTTTTTTGTGCCGCCGGGATGGGGGAGGTGGGTGTTGGGGGTGTGTGTGGCGGCGGGGGAGGCACTTTAATAAAGCACTAAATTAAACAACACAACAACAAAAGAACTCGAGATAAATTATAGCAGCACTCAAGCCATAATCCCAATGTGCACGTCTCCAATAAGGATCGTATTCTCTACCCATTACGCTCTATCCTAGCCATATCTTATCTAACATATAGAAATGTCATGACCGAAATTCAGGGCAATCGAAATCAACACAATCTCAACCAATCCATATTCAGCAATGCAAAACATAGCCAGCCACAAAAGCCTCAGATACGAGAAAACACGTTACATGATAACCTAAAACCCACATCACATTACATGACATTGCATTATAATTGAGCCAATACAGTGGAGGTAGGACTAGCTAGAATCAATAAAAACCCTAAATGAAATAGTATTAAACAACAAGAGAGAAACTAGGATCACTGTCCAAGATAGTAATTTTAAGTTCGTTTTAAAAGTAGGGCATGTTCGAGTGATGAAGCAGCAGGTGAAATAAAAAAAAAAATTACCGCAGACAGTGATGATTTTTTTTGGCCGCTGAAGGACTCCATTTCCAATGTGGTTGAACACGTTTCGAGTGATAAAGCAGTAGATGAATAAAAAGAAACTGACCGAAGGCAGTAATAAAAGCTAGGGTTTGTGCACTGTGACAGAAAAAGAGGAAAACATGAGAATAACTCCTTGATTGAATTAAACTATCATAATATACAATTTCGAAAGTTTTTCTTATTTTTATATTTTTTCATATCATAGCTTTTTAATTTCAGTTTTAAACTATTGGAGACTGTAACATATAATTTCCAAAGTTTTTTTTTTCAATTTTTATACTTTTTTAATTTTAACCATTTTTTTTCATGAATTTTAACTACCTAATACCTTTTTGTTATCGTAATTACAAATAATTTAGAGTACTTTTGCGCAACCAATGACAATTTAGGATTGAAGGCTACTAGCCTTGAGCCCACTTATTAAGGAAGGAATCAAAGCCGTCGACCTATAATCTATCAGATAGTCCCCTTTGTTTTTCCTATAAATATGTCCTATGTTGTTGTTTTAGGTATCTTTCGTATCTTTTGGAACTTTGAGTCCGTTTTGAAAACTTAAATTAGTTTTGTTGAGAGAAAGATTTTTCTTATGACAATTGTGTTCTGATTTGAGAAGCCTTGGAATTATCTTGGAGGATTGAATACCAGCTTTTGTGGAGTTTTGCAAATTAGGGTTTTCATATTCTCATCTTACTAAATTGGTGATCTCTAGACTTTTATTTATTTATGCAATTCAGTGTTTGGTTCTTCTTGTTAAATATGAATCTCATTACAATTGCTCCTACTATTTATTTCATTGTTATCAATTCCATGGTTTTCTAAATTTTCTTTGTAGGAATATGATGAAACCCTATAATAACTAATATGATTGCAGTCATGTTATAAAATTTATAGATATGTGGAAAATTCATATTGTAATTCCTACTATAAATCATGTTCTTGCTTGAATTAGGTTTATAGGAACTTTAATTACTCGGAAGGGAAATTAGGGTTCAATAGGAATTCTTAATTAAGATTGAATAATATATGCGGAAGCAGCATTATAGTTAGTGATTGTGCCCTAGGCCAATTACTAGATATTGTCATTTGATATTTATATATATATATATATATATAAACAGAGGCATTTCTTTTGTATTGTTTGCATATTTATTTTATAATAGAAATCCATGAATAATTCATTATTCTAAATGTTCCTAGATGCTCATTATTATAGGAATGATAATGAATTAAATCTAGTATGAGTTTTTTTTATTTGGTAAACATGGGATGTTTATTTGTATGGTGATACAAATGAAACTCATAGGCACATATTAGATGACTGTGTGCTGAACTGACCCACTATGAGATCACTACATGGAATATTATCATAAGTGGTTTTCATAATAACTATATCAACGTATTCTTAGACCTGAAATCACCATAGGTTCCAACATGAGAAACATTATGTTTCAACTCAATCAAACGTTGTCTTTAACCGAATAATTATAAATGTTAAGTTTAGGCATAATGTATATCATGAAGAGGAAGCTGAGTGATTAAGATGGGATTTATCCCTCTTGTTATGAGAGAATATCTCTGGGCCCCTCGATAAGTGAGACTGAGAAATGCATGGCCATGCTCAAATGAATTGATAGTGTGATCAATTTCATTTGTATTATCAGATCACTTTGAAATCGAGAAATGATAAGATTGAACAATATAAGAATGACACTCTCCATGTCTTATGTTCAATCTAGATATCATGTGACAAAAGGATAATGACATAAATTATAGATCAGACAAAAATCGGATTATTGATATTCACCTAATTTGGGTGGACATAATGTCTTGCTAGAGACCAATGGTATCTTGTAGGTCTAAAAAATGTTTAGACCTACTGTCAACATTAGGTGTACCTACAGGGTCACATACAAAAGAACGAATGAAATATATTATGGGTTTATATTTAAACCTATAGGAATTATTATATTTATTATTTTTAAATAGTTTAAGAATAATAAATGATTATGACAGATAATTAATATTTAATGAAATAATGTATTTTATTAAATATTAAATAAACATCTAATCATATATATCTTCTAGGGTTTCCTACATGTCTATATATATAGATCTATAGACAGCCTTTTAGGTCAGACTCTTTGACATCACATTAGACGGTAGAGAAATTCTGCAAACCTAAAAGAGAGAAAAGAAGAAAAATAATTCTGACACGAATTGGATTCTTGTTCTTGAGTGCTACCACACAATCGTTCGTGTGTGGATACCGTAGAGGGGATTGCGAGACTGCGGTTCCTACAAATCCGATCCGCCGATCGTTTTGAAGCATCAATATAAGGTATATTCAAGAAACCTTTTTTGTTCAAATCTAATCAAGAAATATGGATACTAGTATAGGGTTTTCGTTTTTCCGCTTCGTTTTAATAAAATTTTTGAAACTCCGTATCAATAAAACCCTACAATTATTTGATCTTATTAGAAATTATCCTAGGGATTTATTTAATGCTTCTAGTTAATTTCTCGCTAAGGGATCAGAGAGATTAATTTAGGGCATTAATCAACCATAGAACTAGAAGGCTCATGATTGTAAATTAGAATCTACTGCTAATTTGTCTAGCAGGGGCTAATGGGTTGAGTTATGGTTTTAAGACTTTAAAACTTGGAAAAGCATTGAAGGCATAAACAATTTCACATGAATCCCCACATAGCTAAGAATTGTTATAACATTATGGCAATCTAATTAGTGAAATTAGGGTGGATTCTGTTTTTCCCACTCTCAACTGATATATTTTTCATAACAAATCTCCCTCTATTCTTTGTGACAATCTAGGTTAATTAGTTGTTGATTAGTTAATTCTCTTAGTTTAATTGCCTAAATAATAGTAGAAACTAATATATGTTTAGTACTTAAGTAATCCTCGAGGGACCAACACTCTATTCACTTTATATTACTTCATCGACTAGTATACTTACTGGAAATCCATTCATTAAAATTATAAGCATCTTTTTATCGGATTAGTTTCTTTGAAGCCCAACTTATGGCTCCACCCCCTAAAGTAAATATCCATCCAGAGTAGAACTTCTATTAATAGCATTTGTTAACCAACTTGCATCTAAATAAACTGCTAGTACAGTTTGAAAGTTATCATAGACCAATCCAAAATTCACAGTTTTCTTCAAATAACCAAATACTCTCGATATAGCTTTCCAATGTTCAATGTTAGAATTACTTGTAAATCTTGACAATTTACACACAACATATGCAATATCAGGTCTAGTACAGTGCAAAACATGCATTAAACTCTCTATATCACTAGCATATCCTAACTGTGCTATTGCTCTTCCTGTGTTCTTTTGTAATTTAGTTTGAGGATCATAAGGAGTTGTATATTCTTTCTTTACCAAGCGTTTAAACTTTTCAAGAACCTTTTCAATGTAATGTGATTGTGTTGACACAATGTTCTCATTTTGTTTCAATATTTTAATGCCCAATATTGTAATTGCTTCATTTAAATCTTTCATTTTAAATCGTGAAGTAAGATATTTCTTGGTCTTATTTATTCCAGTCATATTTGTTCTAAACAATAGCAAGTCATCAACATACAAATAAATTGTAACACTATATTCATTTATAAATTTCAAATAAATGCATTTGTCGGCATTATTATGAACAAAACCATTGGTCAAGACTACGCTATTAAACTTCTTATGCCATTGTTTTGGAACTTGTTTAAGTCCATACAATGATTTAATTAATTTGCAAACTTTCCTTTCATTTTCGATAAGCATAAAGCCTTTCGGCTGTTCCATATATACTTCTTCTTCAATGTCACCATCTATAAAAGTTGTTTTGACATCCATTTGATGCACATATAATTTACAAATGAAAGCAATGGCCAACAATACTCTTATAGATGTCATCCTTGCAATAGAAGCACATGTATCAGAATAATCAATTCCCCCCCATTGCTTGAATCGTATCCTACTAATCTTGCTTTGAAAGTTTGCAAAGAACCATCTGAATTATATTTACATCTAAATACCCACTTACAACCAATTACCTTAAATCCTTGAGGTAAATCAACTAAAATCTAAGTATTATTATATGATAAAGAATCCATTTCATCATTTATTATTTTTTTCCAAAAACCGCATCACAAGAAATCATAGCTTTATGATACGTTTTGAGATAAATATATACACTAAGTATAAGAGGAATTTTACAACGTACAAAATCTCTATTGCTTCTACTAAAAAACTAAGGGCTTGAGAGTCAATAAATTCATGATTTAAACTTTTACTTTTCCTTATCTTTTTTCTTCTTCAAGGCTCTATTGTAGATTCTTCATTGGTTTCGACATTATGCTTTTCCATAGAGCTTCTTGTATTAGTATCTTGTTGTGTGATTTCATTATCAACTTAATCACCTTATAATTTTTTTTTCCAAGAATTACATCTCTATTTTCAATTATAATGTTGGATTTCAAATCTAATATTCTATATCCTTTAGAATTTTGTTCGTATCCTACTAATATTCCTTTTAAGTCTCTAGCACCTAACTTTGACCTTTTTGGATAAAAAACTCTATAATAGGCTATACACTCCCACATTTTAAAATATTCAACATTTGGTTTTTTTCTTTTCCATTTTTCATACAAGGCGAATCCTAAAGTTCGGAATGGAATTCTATTCAAAATATGAAATTAAGTCAATAAGGCTTCTCCCGATAAATTAAAAGGTAATTTGGAATTAATGATTAGCAAATTAATCATATCTACTAGTGTTTGATTTTTACGTTCCACTAATCCATTCTGTTAAGGTGTATAAGGAAAAGTACATTGATGCATAATTCCATCTTCTTTACTAAATTTATGAAATTCATTTGAAAAGTATTCACCTCCTCTATCACTACATAAGCATTTGATTCTTTTATTATGTATATTTTCTACGTCTACTTTGTAGAGTTTGAAATTTTCTACTTCTACTTTGTAGAGTTTGAAAGACTTAAATGCTTCATCTTTATATCTTAATAAATATACATAGCTAAATCTTGAACTATAATCAATGAATGTTATAAAGTATCTTTTACCTCCTCTAGTTAAATGTCCATTTAACTCACATATCTCACTATAAGTTAAATCAAGAATATGAATATTTCTTTCTACATGAGGAAAGCGTTTCTTGGTGATTTTGGCTTGAATACAAATGTCACACTTAGTCATGTTATCCATGTTGTTCAATTTTACATATCCATTTTTATTCATATATTTCATGGTTTACAAATTAATATGTCCTAATCTAGCATGCTATAAATTATAAGAGTCAATAAAATAAACAAAAATCGTTCAATTTATTCATTTCAATACTTAATTTAAACATTCTATCATAGGCATATCCCTTCCCTGCATAAAGATACCCTTTCATGAGTACAAGCTTGTCTGACTTAATTACAACTTTGAATCCCTTGTTACATAGCAAACCTATAGAGACTAGTCTTTTTTTCATATCTGGTAAATATAATACATTCATTAGACTCAACTTCTTTTCATTTAGTTCACTTGCTTTTCTTTTCCTTTTGGAATTCTTATTTTCTCCATTTTTCACATAGTTCACTTTAGAACTATTTTGAAAATTCATTGCATCATGCTTTCGAGTTTCTTCCTCTATACATATATGCCTTAGAATTTTCTCAATGGTGAAATCATTAGTCATGCGAAGTAGTTTCTTCCTATAATCATTCTAACTATGAGGTAATTAAAATTGCCCCCACTTGAAGTGATTCGAGAATAATTATATGCAAGTCGTGTAGTCAATTGATAAGAACTTGCATATCATGAACTTGATCCAATATAGGGATGTAATCAATCATACTAAACTTAAAATATTTTAACATAAGAAATGTACTCGTACCTTATCTTTTAGTATTATATTTTTCTTCTAGTGCTTTCCAAAATTCCATGGGAGACCTGATTGTCATGTAAAGATCATATAAATTATCTGACAATGTATTAAGGATATGACCTCTATGTACAAATTCATCCTCCACCCTTTTCTTCTTGGCCTCCTCCAAATTTGCCTTCTCTTCTAAACTTGTATTTTCTGTCAGATCTTAAATAGGTTGTATGTTTGGATGAAGCACATAGGCTATGTTCAGCCCAGACAACAAAAATAACATATTTTCCTTCCAACGATTGAAGTTTGTTCCATCAAATCAATCCAATTTGACAAAATCTTAGTTCATGACTTTAAGAACAACATTTGTTTCACTAGCCATCTTACATTCTCTAAGATTATTAGGTTTTGAAACTAATAAAATGGGCTTAAAGAAACAAATTGCAAATAAGGTTGACTTAGAGACACGAATGAAATTGCTTTTCTTAGAGAATCTATGCCCCTCATACAAAGTTTGCTATGAAAGATATTTTGTGGAATTCCCCCAGGATAAAAGTGAGTCTAAATACTTGAATACCAAATATTCAAGTATCAAACCACACTTAAAAGAATTTGAGATATATGTGTACATGTATTTGCCAAGAAAAGAGAAAAACAAAGAGAAGAATTCTAATTATCATCAGTATGTATTTCTACTAAATGCAACATATTTTATATAACGACTAGATATTATAACCATAACACCTTTCTCCAAGAGTCACATTGTTTGGACATGGGTTGCATCATTTGAATTTCAAGTTATTTAGTTATTAATTAACATGAACCATCATCATGAATGGACACAATCAGAATATATAAAACTCTTAAAAAAATTAATCAAAAGTTGCAATCTTTAAAAAATAACCATTGAAATAAAATTAAGAATACTGCAATGAATATCACAGGCGTGATTAAGCCCGTGAAACTCACTATGCTAGACAAATCAATGATCATGGCCATGATACGGCTAGTGATCTTGGCGGACTCTCAAGAAATTCACCATGGCCTTGATCACGGCCATGCTTGTCACAAACACCATAATTCTATTACATTCTTCTTTTTATTTCAAATACAAGATCTATATTATAGATTGCATAATTGACAATCTATTTTCACAATATATATATATATATATATATATAATTTGTGACAGCATGTAACAACAACCTTAATAAAATGATACAACTCTCAAAAATAACACCGGACCTCCTATAAGATATAAAATCATCATAATTGCACGCCTCGAAGGGTACCCTAAACGTGGCAGTCCGTCGTACACAATATTAAAGCTTAGAAATGATCGCCTCAGTCACGCGAAGGCTTCCATACTATGTATAAAGTGTTTAACACATGGAGGAGACACATCGGAGTGATACATTTTATATCGATACAAACTTGTGTAACAATGTAAAGGAAATGCAATTCACTATACTTTAATCACAATTCATCAAAAGATTTCATTACACAAACTATTATAAGACAATTCACAAATCCTAGCTAATATCTTCAAGTATTCTTACTTCCTGCCGGAATCCCGAAGTCATATCCAGCTCCAACCATCTCGATCCCTACGTAGCCTTCTTGAGTTGATTTGTTCATTCAAATATTTATCGGGGTATAAGCTACATTAGCTTAGTAAGAATTCCCTTAATTTCGTACCATAACAAGCAAGTTATGAATCATTCATATGCTATGCTTGAACAAACACATGAGCAAATAATTATGTATGGGTATCCGGAACCCATACACAGAACGGATTCACGCCCTCCGTGTCAAGAGTTAGGGATGCTATTGAAAGTCTACAAGACCGCTGCTAGTCTCTGAAGCCTCCCAGGTTCATAGCACTCAACTCGGCTAGGCTCACACATGGAATGCATCCCCAGTGCGCCTTAATTCCCTTTAAATGAGCTCTGATACCAGGTCTCATTATTCAAACGAGTCCTCGGACCATACCAATCGACCTGCGTAGGAGTAGCACGCTACCAAATGTAATATGTCCGATGCGATACATGACCAATTTGTTTTTTCTTAGGTCAAAATATTCATACATTTTTTAGAGTGACAAACCAATATTATACACATAAACAGAAAAATAATACGAATAGTGTAGTTATCCAATCGAATCATGGTTTCGATATGCTTTAGTATTCTTGAACATACATACATCAAAGTCTCATTATCTATCTCATCCCCATTCATATCGGTTTTTATCTTGTTCCTATAATTCTAATGCAACTAGCTACAAGCACAAACAAGGTAACAAATAAGAGGAAAACTCACTCGGCCATAGGATCACCGATCTCTTAGTAAAAGTAATCCAGTGGTAGGGAATCGTCGATTTCGGGATCACTAAAAATGAAGAAATACCCTAATAAGTATTTCATCACTTAAATAATTCAAACTATTTAACAAAACTAGAAAATTCGTAATTCTCGTCCTATGCGAAAATTCCAACTTAAAACGGCCATAACTTGGTCGTTTTAACTCGAAATTCAGCAAATTATGTACCGATTTCTATCTACTTCGAAAGATCTATCTAATTCTAATATAATATTTAAGTTTTGAAAACTTTGAAGCTTCGAAAAGATCTGATCAGTTCAGATCAGTAGCGAAAACAATTTTAGAAAATTAATTTTGTGAAAGTTCATGAAGTTTCAACTATCCAAAGCAAGAATTCATGCAATATGAACAAGTTACTAACATAAATGATATGTCATGAGATGTATATGTACATGTTCTCGATGATATTTACTAAAAGAATTTTTTAGAAAACTTTTTCCTTGTAAGACTTTACGAAAAATCAACTTAAAAAGACTAGTATTGTATTCTTGATAATTCCCACTTGTTTTTAGAAAAATTCATTGATAAAATTTATTTAGTCTTGTTAAAATTAAGCCTTCATTATGTATATTCCTTAAGGCCTTTGTTTTTCAATAAAAATTCCCATTTTACACTTTGTAAATATGCTTTTAAATATGGTTCATCCCAAAATTTGAATTTTGTAAAAATTGTTTTTGTGGTGATTCCTTTAAGTAAAAATCATTTGATACTTAGAAAATTAAGGCTCAACCTTGCCTAGCTACTAAGGACTTCATTTCTTTAATAAAACTTCTATTTTTAATTTGGAAAGTAAGTGTTTTCATGTTATTACTTCATTATTACGAATTTCTTAAAATGACAAATAACTCAATTTTTCCTACTTTATTTCTACTCCTTGTTCTACATGTTTTTCTTAGCAAATCTCATCTTAACATATAAAAATCGTTACTTGATGATATCTATTATATATACTCTTCATTTTTTATATAAAACACAAGTTTTGGAGTTGATAAAAAGGTTTTTAAGGCATGGTCTTGAAACCATCCGAATTTCACAAAGTTAGTATAAAACGCAAATTTTATACTTTGTAATCTTTTCCTATTTTGAGAATCTCTATTAGTAGATCTACCATTTACTTATAAAAAAATATCTCCTATTGATACCTATTCCATAAGCCTTTCATTTTTTAAACAAATCATTCGTTTTGGTGTTGAAAGATGGGTTTTCAAAATTGATATTGGTTGAGATCCGAATTTACATTATTTGTTTTTGGACATAATTTTTGATAAAATCCATCTAAACTTATGAAAATTCATCCCTTATATATCCTATCTTAAGAGCCTTCCATATCTTGAACAAAAACTTCATTTTTGAGTTGGAAAATATGTTCTTAAGTTGTGTTTTTGTCTAGATCCGAAAATAGGATTTTGTTTTGAAAAATAATATTTAAAAATTACCTTTGAACCATATAAAATGAAGTCTTGATAATATATATACACTAAGCCTTCATTATCTCAAATAAAAATTCCATTTTGATACTTGGAAAGTGGTCTTACCTAGATACGAATTTCACCATTTTGTTTAAGTTCAAAACTAAGATCTACATTTTCTATTAACATAAATGCAAAAGAAATCCATGGTAGTAAATCATAAACTCATAGATCTAAATTTTACTCATCGAGATCATTCATTTATGATATCTATTCCCTAAGCCCTTCATTTCAAATGAAAAATACACATTTTGAAGTTGAAAAATAGCTTTTCTAAATATGGTTTCATTTTTATCCGAATTTTCAAAAATAATTTTTGTTGAAACTAAAATAGATCTTGAGCTTCCTAATACTTTCCTACTACCATCAAGCTATTATAAGTTATTTAAGAACATAAAACAAAAGTCTAATGCATGTATGAACTCAAAACAACTAGATTTGGTTTACTATACTAGTTATAAATGCACGAACACTATGATGGTTATGTGAATGATATATATACGCACAAATCATTAGCAATAATAGCATAACTTGAAAATAAAACAAAATAATAGTAAAATAACTCAAATAACAAGCTCTAAAACATAAACAAAATCAAAGCTACAAAAAAAAGTTAGATCTACAAAATATAACTACTTTTAGCAAGAAAATAATAATAATACAAGAGAATAATCATGAATAAGAGGAGTGTTTCATTTTGGCATCATCATCCTTAGCTTTTAAGCTTATGGAAGGTCATTTGATGCATGAAACTCTCACTATACTTTACTTATATCAACTATGGAAGCTTTGGACAAGAGTTTTATCAAAGGATCTTGAAGAAATAAGTATGGGAGCTCAAATATAAAATAGGGGCAGCAAGGTTTCTTGTAAAAACAAGAGAAAAAGAAGAGAGAAAGAGAGGAAAAATAAAGAGAAAAGGTAAGGAATGGTAAATGATTGAAGGTGTAAATGAGAGAGAGAGATAGAATGAGTTGAAGACACATTAAATGAAGTAAAAAATAAATAAATGGTAGCCAATGATAGTACTATAGCAGGCGTGAGTTTGGAGGAGAGAGAAAAGAGAGTTTAGTTGGTTTTTAACTTGAGATTGTAATGTGTAATTAATGTGTATGTGTTGCTACTTAAAGAAGAATTGAAAGAGATTTATTTTAATCAATTTAGGAGTAAATCAAAGGACAAAAGGCAGCAAAAGAAGTCAAAAATTCTGCCATGAAGTGATAATGAAGTGTAGAAAGATTGAAGTAAAAAAGAAGTGATGTGTGATAAGTGTAATTAAAGGTATGGGTTGTAAGAGTACTTTCTTAATAAAATAAAATAAAAAAATAGAAAATTCATTCCAAATATTTGTAGCAGGTTTTTCATAATTAAAATAAGATAATTTATTTATTTATTTTAGTGAATTATCAAATAAGTTACCGATATGATCAAAATATGCGAATA
This sequence comes from Combretum micranthum, assembly GCA_024138025.1. Classification (NCBI taxonomy): domain Eukaryota; kingdom Viridiplantae; phylum Streptophyta; class Magnoliopsida; order Myrtales; family Combretaceae; genus Combretum; species Combretum micranthum. The sequence goes on from JAMXBD010000063.1 coordinate 1,975,472, forward strand.
CGAGCTATAATTGATATTTTTGTAACTCAAAAAATTATAAAAAATTATTTTACTAAAATAAAAATATTTTAAAAATATTTTTAAATTATTAAATTAATTTATTTTATTTTTAGTATCGGGTCTTAAACAGAATATGATCTCGTAAAAATCCGAAACAAACTAAATTTTGGGAAAAACCGAATTTTCTATGATATATGAAATATTTATCTAAAAATATAAGGGTTTATAAGAATAATAAAATTGTGTAATGAATAGTAGTGAGTAGTGCAAAAGACTAGTTAATTACTGATAGTAATGAAATACGAATATAATCGCAAAATCAGATTTTTTTTGTAATCGAAAAACTATAAAACTGATATTTTTGAAATCCTTATGAAAATACGAATCTAACGGTATTAATGGTATATTTTTGATATCTCGAGCCTCAGAACACGCTTTTCAAAGTCTATATCCAAACGGGTTCGAAATAGGTCAAAAATCTACCAATATGATATTTGTAAGCGACCTTATATTACTACGAGTTATTCTACACACTTAAACTACACCTCAGCCTCTAGGGTTAAGAGCGCGAGATTGCCAGACTTAAAATACTATATTCTACTTAGGGTTCATGTGTAACTTTCCGGTTTGGATCTTTGCCAATTTGGAAACTGGAGGTTTATGTTTATATAACACATTTAGTTTGAGAAATTTATTTTAAATTTTATTTTTGTAAGTATTTTACATCTATTAACGTTTTCGAAATTCTTGAATTGAGTTTTATTTCTGAAGGTTTGTCGTTATTTACTTTTTAATAATTTGTTTTTGGGTTCTATATTACTCGATTTTATAATTCAGAGTTAAGTATGGAATTTGTCGTACGTAGTGGTTTTGAATTTGAAGACCCTTGAGTTCTTATTTTATTTTCAAGGAATCTTATTTTCTCAAGATTAAGAAATTTCTAGATTCGGTCGTGATTTAGGACTAATCGAAGTTCGGTTTTAATTTGGAGTCATTTTTAGAGTTTATTTTCGATATTTATTTTGGAATTATTTACTGAAATTTTATGGGGCTTACAATAATACCCTTATAACCCCTAAACATATCACCAAGACATAATTTGACTTTGGATTGAGATTTGGATTTATCAAAACCATAACATCTCCCAAACAAAAAAAAAAAAAAAACATAACATCTCAGCCCCTTTAGAACATAAGGAAGGAATAGAGGCAATAGAGAAAATAAGAAATAAGACAAAATGTTGTGAGGATAAATAATACAAAATAAATTGATTTATTATCAAAGTAATTAAACCAAACAACCAAAGTATTTCTAGTTCCATCGTATATTTTTGTCAAGATTGTTGTTACATATAGTTTCCACTTCATGGATAGCCTAGTGTGGTAGTACTGTGAATATCAAATCACATTACTTGGGTAAGCCTTCAACTTTAAACAAATAGACCCATAGTGGAAAAAAAAGGCCTTTCATTTTTTTGCCAATAACAAACTTATATTAAATCTGAATCAAGTCTAGTACGTGACAAAGATCATCGGTATCAAATCAACCAAAAAAGAACAAGCTTCTTTTCTAAAATGAAGACAAGAGGATTAGGAGGTACAAAGAACCAATCTTTAGGACAAAGTCTCAGTCTAGCTTCACAATCCACTTTGCTGCCCTATTAGCTTGTCTTCGAACTAAATTAAAGTGGAGATGATTGAAACGAGACAACAACAATTTGATCTCTTGTAAATGGATATGAAGCCTCCACGGTGTTGCAGTTGTTGAGCGGACTATGCTATATACTATAGAGCTGTCCACCTCAAAAATGACATTCTTCTATTCTCTCCAAGCGGCATATTTTACTACTACATGCAAAGCAACAACTTCTGCTTCATCAGCTAAATTAGCTAGGCATAAACTAGCACCACCACCACATACCATTCCCATTTCATTTCTTGCAATAAAAGCCACGACACCTTCAAGCGTATTAGGATCAAAAGAAGCATCTGCATTCAGTTTGATAAAAGTTCTTGGAGGAGTATGCCATCTCTGATTACTGATGGATAACACCTCAAATGAAAGGGGATAAAGGAATAAGCGCACCTACCTGCTGAGTTATATTTAATGAAGCATGATTTGTGCTTGATAGAAACTGTTGATTAGGTTCCATTTGAGTATGATTGGATGTTGTAATGTTTTGCCAAAAAGAATGTGAATTGTCTTCCAGCTAATGAACATTGCCCAATTCATAATCTTCACTCCAAGGGGATGGAAAGTGTTCATCTGCTTTCGTTTTGGAAGCTATTAGCTCTACTTCTACTAAAGCTCTTTTTGTCAACTCTGAGATAGAATTCACATTAGGTTTTTTATCATTAAATACCCCATTGCATCTTTCCTTCCACAAAATCCAAGATAATGTGCATATTTTAGCAAATAGCAACTGAGACTCCTGCTTACTTAATCCTTCCTTCTACACATAGCTTTTCAACCACGCTTCCAATCTAGATATATTATAGGAGTCTATCATTAACCCAAAATAGCAACCAAATCCTTCTTGTCCATTCACAACATAAAATCATATGTTCCACTGTTTCCTCCAATCCACAGAAAATGCAACAGTCCATCCTCGTCACTTTGTGTTTCAACAAATTACTTTGAGTAGGAATGACATTATTAATTGCTCTCCACATAAAGTGTTTCGCCTTAGGTAAACAAGGACAATGCCAAACTAAAGTCCATACCTCTTTGCTTACTTGATGAGAAGATGAAGCACCTGGAACATTTTGATCAAAAGAACAATTTATGAAATTGTACGCTGATCGGACTAAGCATGATCCTGATTTTTCATATGGCCAAATGATTCGATCTTCAAAGCTTGTAGAAGCTAAAGGAATACGACAGCTTACCTTAATAGAATCATCCACAAACCACCATCTTAGTACATTGATCTTCTAAGTGTGTAGCTTCTGATACCAGCAAGTCTTGGTTGTATCTATTGCTTCTGAATATTGGACGGTTACTTTCAAGATCTGGTATCCATTTGTCCCGACTTGCATTAATGGACTTGCCATTACCAACTTGCCACTCCTTTAATCAAGCTTTCCTTGCCATGTAGGATGCTTGCCCAACCCCAGGAATCCTTTGATCCTTTGGAAGCATGCAAGAAATATGAGTGGGGAAAGTATATACCTTTTAGAACTCACACCCATAAGACGTTTCAATTTTGAGCAACACTTCATGCCAACTTGGTTAAGAGGGTTGAGTTATAGTCCGCCAAGTTTTTAAATCCAACACCGTCTCTAAATTTGGGAAGTGTAAGTTTCTCCCATGTTTGCCAGTGTATCTTTCTCTCATCTTCAGCTTGACCCCACCAAAAGTTGGAGATCATTGAATTTACTTTTTTACACCATTTTGAAGGAAACTTTAGACAACTCATTGTATAGGTTAGGATAGCTCCTGCTACGGTTTTTAGAAGAGTTTCCTTTTCTACATTTGATAAAAGACATCTCTTCCAACTTTTCAATTTGGCTCTTATCTTGTCTTTCACAAATCTCAAAGCCTCAGATTTATTTATGCCCCATAAAGTTGGCAATCCAAGGTATTTACTTGGGTTCAAAGTTGCAGGTACGCCAATTGTTTCGCAAATTTCTTTCACACTTTTAGATTGGGTGTTGTTGCTGAAAAATGTGCTTGATTTCTGATAATTCACCTTTTGTCTCAAAGCAATGCAATAATCTTGAATGATTCCTTTTAGTACCTGAATGTTATGAGAAATTGCTTCAACAAAGAAAAGAGAGTCATCAGCAAATAACAAGTGTGAAATAATGGGACATGTTCTCTTGATTCTCATTCCCTTGATCCGACAATCCGTAACTGCCTTTTCTATATTAGGCGATAAAACATCTACCACCATAAAGAATAAGTAAGGTGATAAAGGATCACCCTGCTTAAGACCACGTGTTGGATTGATATGATCTGTATTTTTGCCATTCACTCTGATGCTATAAGAAACAGAAGTTACACAAGCCATAACCCACCTTATCCATTTATCAAAAAAGGCCTATTTGAGTTGAGCCCATTGCTTAGGTCTAAGCACATTCCTTAGGCGAGTCTTCGACTTTAAATTGAATTGCATCTTCAATTTTTTGTTTCAATTGCTGGGAAATCTATGTTCTGCTAGTGGTAAATTGATAATTTTTTTTTTGGCTTTGGTAAATTGATAACTTAAAAATTTAGTTAATTAATTGCAAAATTAAGCAATGTTTAAATACCACATGTAATATTAATGTTTTTGGCCTTTGTTTGTTTTTTTTTTTTTTTAACGTGGAATCAACATTACTACACGAGTTAGTTTGGCACGTGGTGTAGGATCTTGTAGTTGTATCCAAAGTTAAATCCCCCGTAATTTTACTAGCGATCGCATTTCTCCACGTACTATGATAATTTCCTCCTTTTTGTTTTGAAATATATATATACACTATTCTAACTCCCAAAATTTCCGGACTATTATCACTCGGCTTTTATTTTCCTCCATTAAGTCGTCTGTCATCTCATCTTCCCATAACACTTCTTCTATCCTACTGCTGGTTGGGGATTCTTTTTAAAAAGATATATTGGCTTTCTGAACCCTTGGTGAGTCGGGGTATGTTGACGTTTCATCTCCTTCCATCTGGTGTTTCTTTCTTAACATACACTGTTATGTGATTATATCCAAGATTGATTAATGCAGTGGTAGATGAGGGCAAGAAAGGTGCAAAAACGGCAAAAAATAAAATAAAATTTAGAGGAAGGAGGGTTATTGAAAATTTATCACTGTATTCAAATACCATTTTCAAAGTATGAACATTCGAATTGCCTCATATATATTCAGCTTAAAATAAAAAATAAAAAAAAAGAAAAGCATTGAAAATAGGAGAATTTCTATGTAATATAGTCATCCCACCATTAAAAGGATTATTTGTAAGTATAATAGGTATCATTGCTTCTTATTCCATGAATTTTTTTCAGTTTCCAGTCCCACACATAGTGATCTCAATATATTCTAGATGAAACTCCACTCAAGTTAATTCAAATTGAAATAATTTGAGTTTAAACTTGAGCTTAGCTTGAACTTCAACTAAGCTTAAAATTTTGAACTCAAGCTTCACCCATGGCAATATACAAATTCATGCTCGATTCGATTAAGTTTTATTTTTTTTATTTGCTCAATCATCAATTTTTAAAAATTTTAATTATAATGATATTAATATCAAAATTCAAAATATTGATATTTAATCAAAGCTCGATTGGGCCCATAAACTCATGAAACTGAGCATTATGAAGTTTAAGTTCAACTCGATAAACTAACTTAAGATCGACTCGAGTAATTTTGAATTAAGTCAAATTCGAATAGTTATAAATAGTGAGAAATAAAGTTAGTATTCAAGGAATATTAGGGCTAGTTAATAGAAAAAAGGTAAAGAACATAATAAAAAAATGATCTTTTATTTATTTATTGGTAACTGACACTACCATATGTATGCTACCTACCATCACATACTAATAAAAAATCGGTTATATCAATAACCATTCAAGATTAATACAATAAAATTAAACAATTTAAAACTAGGAAAAACACAAATACTCTTAAACTTTGACTTGGTGTAGATATATCCTAAACTTTCGAAAGGTTTCAATCCTCTTTAAAATATGATAATTAATCCCTAGAGAATGCAAATAATTCTCTAAATTTTGACATCAATAAATTTCCTTTTTTTTTTCTTCAAATGAAAAAGATCTAGGTTTATGTTGTCATTTGTCAACTCTTTGAATTCTGTGGGGTTATTTGCAACTTTAACCGTAAGTAATAAAAGGTTCAAAATCTTTTTTTTTTTTTTTAAAGGGCTGTTTACTAGTTTCCCAACGAAGATTTTTCCTTTTTCCCTCACAAACAAACATCCTTAGTCTTATGTAAGAGCAGCAATCAATTACTTATAACTTCATCGTATTTTCGGATTATAATCTACACGGTAAATTGACTAAAATATGCCTCCTTATTGCTAAATGAAAACGTATTGCACTACATACACTTTTGTCCTATTGAAGCCACATGCACCTGCAAGGACCAGCCAGAGTAGGTGGTTGAGATCTCTTGCCTCCTGGAAAATATCAATTGATTCTCCAAGTAAAGTCAACAAGCAATCACCTCATTGGCTTTTGAAAATTTTCTATGACACAGAAAGGAGACAACCCGCATAATAAAAGCAGCCGCCTTGTTACAGATAAAGCCTAAGGGACAAAAACCCCATTGCAAGGAAAGCTCCTCTTTTGGCCTTTATATATCTGGTAGATAATTATTTATTATATTATGTTCTGATCAACTTCTTGAATCACAAGCTTTGAATTAGCAAAATTATTATTTACTCTATTCTTACTACCCTTAATATCATCATTTGAAGTTTTGAAGTTACAAGTGCTATGAAAACTGTAGAAAAATGGGCATTAAAAATTAACTTAGGAAGCCCAATATATATGCCAGAACTTCCTGCTATCAAAACCGGAAACACTAGCTTATTCTTACAGTTATGCAAATAATAATTACACCAATGGATTAAGTTTTTGTAAATAAATACAGTCATACTCTAATTTTTTGAAGGCCAAAAGTCATTAGATCCTACAATTCTGATAGGATTGGAACTTTGTATTTAGAAAATTAAGGATTGCATGAATGTGCGGCATTGGATTTATATATTAATTAGTATATAATATTTAATTGAAAAAAGATACATGACTGAGAGATCGAGTTAGTAGGCAATTCTTTTATGACCGTATATTTACCCAAATTAATACATTAGAACATCTTTCATTATCAATACTACTTAAGATTAAAGAGAATATAAAAAATTTATTCAAAACTATTTTTCTAAGAGAAATTGCAAATAATACTCTTTTAATTTAATAGGAGTATAATCTCTAAACTTTCAAATTTTACAAACAATCTCCCATGTTTTGATAAAATGGAAATATAAAGGATTTTTTTTTTTTTGTAATAAGAACATGCACAAGATTTAGGGATCAATGTCATGATTTATAGTTTGTAGCTTAACTTATGCGTTTTTGTAATTATACACCTAAAATTTAAATTATCAATTTATACACCTAATTAGATATTTAGTTACTACCATTTACACCTCATCTCTTTCTATTAACAGCCACTACTACATAAAGGAACTTGTGCAACACCATACATAGCATTTAATATATAATGGTTAAAGCAACAATTTATTTAAAAAAAAAAAAAAAGCATTCCTTTAGTCTACTAAAGCAATGGTTTGCTAGAGATGTTGCTTAATTCGTATAAGAAGCAATGGTTCATAACATTGCCCATGTTTAAAAAACAGGTGCTTAAGGGAAAAGAAAAAGGCATCAAATAAAAATTCTTCCAATTGTCACTTTCTAGTCTCTTACTAAGCAAAGAAGAAGAATGAATGAATGAAACCCCAGTCACTACTTTGTCACTTGCATTCACTATTTTCTCTTTCATTTACTTCTTAATATTTTTTCCTTTTCTCATAGACTCATCACATCTTTCCATAGATTAATCCATTTTACTTTTCACTTTTTCAATTTATATCTTGAATCTTGGTTGCACTTCTCACTAAAAGGTAAAAGAAGAAAAAGGAGGAGGATGACTAATCTTAGGTTAGTCTCTCTCTCTCTCTCTACACACACACACACATATGCTTAGGTGTGTGTGGTTTATATTTTTTCAATTCCTAATTATGGAATGGATGGATTTAAGGTTTCAATTTGGTTCTGACTTTAACTCTCGATTTTTGCAATATTATTACTAAAAGAGGACAAAAGCTTAATTAGTTCTACTTATTCTTACCAACAGCTCTTACTTTATTCCTAGAATTAGAAAAGAGAATAGATTTCGTAGCATATTTTTTAAAGGTTTTGATTTGAGTTTGGTTAGTTTTTCTAATTTTACATTACCAAACAATGTAAGAGAATATCATGGGAGAATGACAGCTACACTAAATAAAATGGGGATGTTTGTATTATTGAATTAGATATTTATTCTATTTTAATTTATGGACTATCTATGACATATTAGCAAAATTTATAGTATTTTTTACAGAATCATGAATGTTTTGCTAATTACAGTCAACCAATACCTGTTTGTCATAGCCTTTTAACTAACATGTGTTACATGATGTTTAGAATTATGCAAACAAGTTATATCAATGACAATTACACTAAATGAAATTGTAGATCCCTCAATGGTGCTACTGTAATTGAATCTGTCTCTTCAATCAATTATATCAATTCAATAAAATCAGCCCATATTGGCTTAGTAGCACTGTTGAAATACAAATCAAATCAAGGGATATCAATATGGTGATAAGTAACCTCTAGGCAAAATATGAATAAATAAGTACTATAAAGCAAAAAAATAAAAAATAAAAGATGTGAATTTGCCGATGTGCTTCTACTATCTAAAGTTCATTTATTAGAAAGACTCCATAAATGTCCAGCCTAAAACATCCTTTAAAGAAATTAAAGAATAAAAAAGATATATGTGTGTGTGTGTGTGCATCTCTTGGAAAATTAAAACTATAGTCGAAATTGTTAAAATAGAAATCTCTAAAGAATTTGCTAGAATGATATAGCTTAACTGCCATAGATAAGCCTAAAATAGAAATCACTAGGTATGGTTGGTATTTCTTACATACATTATACAACGCAAAGATGCATGGAACATTGTTTTTCATTTTCCTTAAGAAGTTCATCATTGAATTTAATAATTGATTTTGCACAAAATAAAAAATAAGACCTATGCAAAGACCACAATGGAAACTAAACTTCCAAGTCAAGTCGAAAAGAATATACCATATATAAAGAAGAACACATCATGTTATGATATGCTCAATCTTGGTCATTTCATGTATCAATCTTTTTTTTTTTTATTTTTTTCTCTTGTTGATTATGTGCTTTGTGATTTGTAATTTAAATTTTGCATCAGTCCCAACAATATAAAATTTAATCACCATATATATACACCATTGTCAAATAGTTGAAATTATACTATACCTAAATTCAACCAAAGTATCTATCATAACTATCTAAGTATCCAGAATTTCAAGATAAGGAGAGTCTGTAGGTCATTACATTATCCTTGGCATACTTCCATTTGTATATAAACTTGTCATTAACCACCATTTACTTTGCAGTATAATATCTCAATGTTAATTGATTTCACTACTAAATCAATTAAGAATATTTTACATCAGCAGTCATCCAAGTATATTATAGCGAACATCCCCCCATCGTTGCATGTTGGTATATGTGATTCTTCTCATCCACCCAACATGTGTATCCAGTTAGATATTAAATTTATTATGTATTCAAAGATTCCCTTACACAACTTTGATTTACCAAGCACAAAAACACCAATTTCTTTAATTGACTCTCATAAACTTGAAATGCATTTTAAGAATATGTGGCAATATGTTAGAGCTTATTGCTTTCATTTTCCATTTCATTTCATTATGTCAATATAAGAAAAAAGAAAAATAAATTTGGCTATAATATTCAACGGCTATTATGCGTAATCTAATCTTAATACTTTGCAACTTATAAATTTTGGAGGGTTAATTTCTCTCATAGTACTTGAACATTTTTTATTTAAAAGAATTATACCCAAACAAAATTTTCTTATAAGAAAATAATTAAACTCTTTAAATCTTTACTCATGGTCCCTTTGAATAAACTCTATCCATTTTTCTATCTATTTGCTAACGTGGCAAGTAATTCCAATAAAATATTAATTCTTCATCCACGTCAGCTTTTTTATTTTTATTTTTTTACTTTCTTTTTCACCTCCCCCCCTTCTTCTTCTTCCTCACGCTTCCTTCTTCTTCTTCTCAATACCGCCACCATTTCTAACCACAAAAAAAAATCATCTTCTTCCTCTCTCTCCATCACATTCATAGACGCACAACAACACAAACACCGACTTCTAATCAAACCTACAACAACACAAACACCGACTTCTAATCAAACCTACAACAACACAAACATACCACTGACATCCACAGACACCCTAATGAACCCTGATCACCATCAACGAACACCATCCAAAACCATATACCCATAACAACAATCAGAGTCTTATGATTTTCTTTCCAATTTCAATTAAGATATTTTCAAATTGAAAATTTATAGTTAGTTTAGTATGGTAAATCCAAGCTCCAATGTATATAATGGATGGATCATCTTTTTCATTTTATTAGCAAGTAAGTCAAGAATTGAATCTAAATAAAAAATTGAATGCAAATTTATAGAAAACAATGGTGACTAAGAACAAAAAAAAAAAAAAAATCTTCTTTCTTAGACCTTTTCTCTCTTACCACTCTCTCTCTCAAAAACCCATTTCACCTTCACCATCTCCATCTCCAACTTCCTATGAACCTAAAAATGGAGCTACACCACCAAAGAAACTCAAGAACTCATCACCGATTTGCATCTTAAACCTACGACTCAAAATCCAAACCCAAACACAGTGCATATTGATTCTTACTTTTTCATGTTGTTCAAATTTAAGTTGCTTTGCTTCCCTTGTTTCACAAAAAGAACCATTGTTTGTATACATAATTTTTAAAAGGATTCGAGTAACTTTGTTTTGTGGAAAATGTTTTTTGATTCAAGTAGAAAATAGAGTAGTGTTAGATTATGTGTAGAATTCTAAATGAGGAAAAATGAGAATCGTATTATTGTTTTCTTATTTTATTTTTTTAAAGTGAATATCGACTGGGAGCCATTGCCATTGCCTTCCACACGTTTGAAAACCGAAGTTAAGTTGCTACCATTTTATTTAGAATTGCATGAGATGTTGGAGAAGTTCAAAAAACAATTTTTCGTGAAAAAGAACAATTTTATGTGGAAAACGTTTTATTATTTATTTTTTAAATTTGGCTAGTTGTTGATGATCATGGTTACTGATAGCTTTTAGTAATTCTTGTTGATGTTTAGCTATTATTATGGATGGTAGACGTATGAAAATTATTTGTATGAGTTCTAGGAAAATGGATTTTTGCGAAGGAGGGCATGAGAAGAAGAAGGGGAGAGAGAGAGAGAAGAGGAGAGAGAAATAGGAAAGTGAAGAAGAAAGTAAAAAAATTGCTGACATGGATAGAGAATTGATATTTTAATTGGATCTGCTTGCCACATTAACAAATAGACGGAAAAATGGATGGATTCTGTCTAGATGGACCATGAGTGAAAGATTTAAAAAATTTAAGTATTTTCTTGTAAGAAAATTTTGTTTATGAATAATTCTGTTAAATCGAAAAAATTTAGTTACTGCGAGAGAAATCAATCTAAAATTTTGGATAACACGAAGCATGTTGAGTTCCTTATTGGTGGCCAAGTCAATACACATGATACAATAATGCAAATGCATATCCCTACCTAATACTAAAATTAAAACGTCTCAGCAAAACCATAAACTTGAAGACTTCTTGAAGAAAGAAGCAAATTTGGGTTATGGGTTTTCCAAAAGGAACGAAAAACAAAACATAGCGCTGGCGGTAAAATATAGCCTTAGGCTTACTTGGCCTTTTAGGGGGCCAGGAGCCTTTGCCCTCAGCAGCCCATAAAAGAAATAGCTCAATTCACCTCGGAGAACATAACACCTTAGCTATACGAGCTCGTGTGGGACTTGACCTCAAGCCCACACCTCAGAACACCTCTTCGAGCTCATCAGATCGCTGGGTCAATCAGCTCATCCTCAACCCAGCCCAACCTCATATCCTGATCTCACGACCTAGTCACATTTTGTGATCAGGGAGACACCAATAGCTCAGTCGTGCTCCATGATGCCAAGCCCTCTTATTCGGGTATCACTTCTGTACCTAGAACGAAGCCTTATACTAGACATCCTACTATGATCCTGAAACCCTATAAATACCTACCTACCTTTTTGGTAAGGGAACAAAAAGAACAGAGGGTGAACATAAAAATAGCATAGAGTACAAACAGAAAAACAACATATTTGACATTTTATTTGTACCATCCTTATCCATACCCACAAGCTGACTTAAGCATCGGAGTGATTGCATTAGGCAATCCCTAGCGCCACTCTGACCTATCTTTTGATGTTTGCAAGAGCAATCTCCATTGACTCAGACTTGGCTTGTGCAATACATAAAAACCAAGAAATTTGTAATGAGATTAAAATCAACTCTAAATTAAAATCTTAATTGATATATCATCAATATGTTCAAGAAAAAAAATAATAAAAATTAGAGATCGCTTACCGAGGCTAAGTTACTATGAAACCAAGCAGACAAAGATGAGAGAGAGAGACTAAGTGTGAGAGACTGAGAGGTCACAGGGCGGGAGTTTAGCCTGAGATGAGAGAGGAAGGGCTTTTCATTTTGCATTAGGTTTTGATTATTTATTTTAATGTATCTCAAATAATTCTGTTCGAATTAACGATTTGATTGGAATTTCGATTAGAACCAAACCATAATCCATTTAGAAAGACTCAATACATACTACAATCCATACCATTTATAAAAGGAAAACATAAATTCAACTTGATTTGATTTAGTTTGTAGTTTTGTTCAATCAGTTTTTCCCCCCACCCTACCTAGGATACACTAGTTATTGCATGCAAACGCATTGGCGGTACATGTGCCTCCGATGAGTTATCAAATCACAAACGAAGAGTTGACGTACGAACATGGACCTTTTTGTTTTTATCTCTTATTTGGATAACTGGCCAATAGACAGAATTAGTTGGCAAAATCTCACTAGTTCTACAACCACCGAGGTTTAGGTACGCACGACATGACTACAGAGTGCATCATGTTAGATGTGATTGATGCCTCTTTGTCAGTGTCAAGGACATATACATGTGGCTTCAAAATGGGACAATTTAATACTTATTATCTTGGATTCCATTTAAAAGATAAACTTATAAATAATTTACTTTGACTCTCCATTATTGATAAAAATTTATGGCCATAATAAATCTTTCTAATCAACCACTCTAATTTTCACAATCTGCCTTTTTCACAAGACGGAAAGCCAGAGTTCAGTTTTATATTTATGTTTCTCTCTCTCTCTCTCTCTTTTTTATAACCCCTTTCATCACCGTTGTGTTGTGTGTCTACATATTATTAGGTAGTTTCTATACCATATAAAAATATTATAGGGTACAAATCACTATAGTATGGTTTAAAATAACTATGGTACGGTGTCATGCGTCAACTTCACTAGGATAGATTTTGATCAATTGCTTTGAAAATGTTTATACATTAATATATATGGGACTAATGGGAGAATAAGCACATAATTGGAGAATTTGGTATATCTATATCGTTGATTACGATATTTAGGAAAAAAACTAAAATAATTGTGGGAATATTATTGTATCGGAGAGCTTTACATCCCGATGCAGTCATCAGTATTATAAGGTTTCTACACCCTCAAATGAGGTCCTAAACGAGAGCAGACGAAATTCCATTTGGAAAGAGGAAACTTGATGCCTCTATGGGTTTTGTATACCCTAGCTAATAACCGCTGGACGCTAACCGGTGATGTCTTCCGACCGGTAGCCGATATGCAAGCAATAACTCAAATGATATTTAGATAGTGAAAAAAATATATACCTTAAAACTGTTTTGATGTGATCGAAACAATAAGATATATGGAATGAGATTTGAATTTGGAAAATGTTGAAACGTGATCTTGATGTCTTTTAAAAGTAGCTGTTGACAAAAATGGGAAAAATCTTCTAGTAATGCAATCATTATTAATATAATGTTAGCATATGTATTGACAAAATAATGAGAAAAATGTCATTTATGGACAAAGCAATGCATAATCGAATGCAAAGGTAAGATTAATAAAAAATAGATGTATTTGCATAGTCATATATACGTATACTATGGATATTGATATGTATCCTATATTTTATAAGAGAAATAGAAAGGAACTAGCTATCGTTTATATATGTATGATTACAAGGCTTTTTTTTTTTTTTCCCCATAAAGATATATCCTTTTATGCAACTGATAGAATTTTGAGAATAGTCGCAACTTTGCAATATAGCTTTTTTAAAAATATACAAGTATGGATTTCATTATAAAGGTTTTATGTCTGATTTATTATTTGGATTTAACTCTCTGAGTTAAAGTGACAGGGCTTAGAGAGTTAGGCTTAATTATATTGGGATGATCATGGGAGTTTTGGCATGGTAGGCTTGGCTTAGGGCCCGTTGGAATTGGCCTGCCCAATTCCAACCTTTCTCAAATTGGCTCATACACATTATAATGAAGGCCTCAATGGACCTGGGTCCATAAGGGAGCTCACATCCATATCCACTTTGAGAAGTACTCATCTTAGCCGTTGGTCGTTTGTCTCATCTGACGGACGATATCGACGGCTAGATTCTCTATAAATACTCTTAGTCCTTACCTCATTTGGACATGTGAAATCTTAGACAAATGCTGTTGTGCTGTCGGATTTCCATTTTTCTGAATCGATTACTTGACTCACTCAAGAACACACATGATATTCGTGGTACTTAGTGAGGTTGATGCTCAATAGCTTCCTCACCTGTCACACGTGTGTTAGAGCCTATTGAGACTACCTATTCCTTCTCCCTGCACGATTCTCTCTTGATCATCCTTGCACATGTTGTTTCCCTAGGTCACGTGTAGCGTGATAGTCACGCGACACGCACGTGATCGTTGCATCTAGACTCATACCCACACACATATAGTGTTCCTTTGTATGTTTTATATCAATATATATTATATTATATATTAATCTAATAACTCAGCATAAGGGAAAATCTGCGGTTCCAATTCCAATGACAACTCATGAAATTACTGGCCCGTTCTTATTTTTTTTGGGCGATTACTGGAGCGTTCTTAAGTTGAGCTGGATCTTCTTTCTATGTCACATGGTTAACTACTAGGTTGAATGGGAAATAACAGATTATGGGAAAGAAATTTTAAAACTTTTCTTTCTTTTTGCGAGAAAAGAATTGAAAGATAATTAATTAAAACGCATATAAATCCGAACATATATATAATAGGAAAGAACTTTCTAAATGCGGGTTTATTTTTATTTTTATTTTTAGTCGCGTGGCATTTGTTGAATAAACCCATAAATATATATATATATATTGTGTGTGTGTGTGTGCCCTTCCGTTCACTTCACGGGCCGTAAGTCAAGTCAGGGCAACGTGAATGGTAAAAGCACGCAACGCAAACTCCAAACTTGAGAGAAAAATCCCCGTGTTTCCAAGGTACAAAATATAGCATCTCTCTTTACACCGAATGGAAGAATAATTACGATTAGGTTAACATCGTTTAAAGTTTGCTTTACTATTGTTGTATTATTTCCTTATCTTTTATTCGATATTCCTGTGACACTTAACATACAACAATCAGAAATGAATTTGACACTCTATGTATGTTAAATATGCGATGCTAAACTCTTTGATACATGCAATAATTTTATTATTAGTATTCCCTGATGAATTTTTTAAATTATATCATTACGCTAAATCTTGAGATAGATTGTAATTTTGTAAACAACATTCCAAGATAAATTGTTATGAGTTATGCTATCAAGTTTGTAATGTATGCCTTCATGAGAAATATATGATTAAAAAAAATATATGTGTGTGTGTGTGATAAAAAAAATTTGTTGTAGATTACTAGATTAATTAATGTGCTGTTACAAAGACAAAAAAATTGACAAATCATTCAAATAACTTACCTCAAAATTTTAACATTATTAAAATGAAATAGAAATTTTTCATAGGTTCCACATAATACATATTTTGAGCAGAATCTATAGAGTATTGTTTTGATGTAGCTTCTACATAGGGTAGATTTCGGTTCCAAAAATATAAGAAAATGTAACTATTGAATATGGTATAGACTAAATCTTATATCATATCTGTTGGTGTCTTAACTTACCAATAGGATATCTTGAACCTAAACCTCTAGGTTGATGATCTTGCAAAACAACAATAGCTCAGTAGGTACTAGAGTATTACTTGATGCAACCACTTTAATTGTCGAATTAGTAAGATGTATGAGAAAGTAAACAAAATAACAGGGTAATGTGAAGAGACAACTACACTTATCGTTAAAGGATATTCCAACTAGTATTTATAGATCATCACAAGTAATAATTACCTGTTTGTAGAGGTAGTGAGAATTGCGAATGTTACATGCTTGGTGGCTAAGAGACCACTAAGCCTCATTTTGTCTTTACGAGAGATTGAGGTGATGTGAGGGATCAGGCCAACCAGTGAAGACCACCAAGTGAGTCAGGGACGATTGATTGTGTCTAAAAGAGTCGACAACATATTCCCTAAGTTAATCAATTGGTGCCTTAATTGGATTATGCCAAGCTTAAGGAGCCTTGTGTGCAAATATGCTTATCTAAACTCTCAATTTATACCGTCTCACATCTATTAATTACTGCATCAAATAATAATTAAACATGCATTTAGTGGAATATATATTTGCTATTTTGTTATATATGCATGTGTGCGCGCATGATAACTCTAATAGGTAACTTTTTTGCATGTGTTGAGTAAATTGTAAAATATTTCTCTATTTTTCGTTAAGAGCCTTCTTGTATTATTATTATTTTTTATTTACAATAGGAGGAAAAGTTAAACCCAGACAATTCCATTTGAGAGAACTTATTTATATTACTAAGCTATAAAACCATTTTCCTATTAAGTTTTATTTGAATTTCCCAATTATGAAAGTTAATTTATTGGCAATAGTTGATAAACAAATGCTTAACGGAGAAAATGTAAGGGGCAAACTTGTCTTAAAAAGTTGGAGTATTAAGAAATAGGAAATTATAAGAGTTGGAACCAATTTATAAATATATATATATATATATATATCTTTTTTTCGCCAGAAGAAAAGAATAAAGTGGAAGCATTAGTTTTTCACTTTTTTCCGAAAAAAGAAAAGAAAAGAAAAAATTCAGATAAAGAATGCGTTATAGGAAATAAAAAATACAAGTTAAATTCCAAGAGATGTAATTTGGTCACACAAAGGAAACAATATCATTGACCAGAGAAAAGGAAACAATATTACATATTAGACATTACTTATATGAATATGACATTCAACGGTAACTAATAAATTATTCATAAAGTTCACTCCTCCTGATCCTCACTTCCTCAGTATATTACATTATTACATAATGCATATCTCGCTCTGTCTCCTCTCTCTTGGTCTCTCTCTCTGAGGCTGTTTATATGTATTATGTGTATGCACGTAACGTAGTCATTTCAACTCTCCCTATGTCTCGTCTCCTTCAATGGATATGAAATTTCTGGGAACATATGTCATGGTTTAATCCACATCACCCCCAACCCAATCCAAATTAAAACACCCCCTCCTTGTATTTTTGTTTTTTTTTTTTATCCACAATTATTAGAGTCTCTTGATTTTCAAATTCCCATGGCCAAAATTTGTCAAAACCTATTGTCATACTTACCATTCAAGACCAAGAAAGCAAATTTATATTACGCTACTATCCTCGCTATACTTTGCACCTCTTTTTATCTTATTGGCATCTGGCAGAACTCCCGGGGCAGTGTCACCGCAGTCTTGCCAAATCCCATTTATTTCGATAAGATCCCGTGTGCCCTGCCCCGAAACGCCACCGCCACCCTCGACTTTGAAGCCCACCACCGTGCCGATGATGACCTTATTCCCACCACCGCACACCAGCTTCACTACCCACCTTGTGACCCCAAATACAGTGAGTACACCCCGTGCGAGGACGCAAAAAGGTCGCTTAGATTCGATAGAAACAGATTGATCTATCGGGAGAGGCATTGTCCGAGGATGGTGAGAGGCTAAAGTGCAGGATTCCGGCGCCCTACGGGTATCAAGTGCCGTTCCGGTGGCCGCAAAGCCGGGACACGGCGTGGTTTGCTAATGTCCCACATAAGGAGTTGACCGTGGAGAAGAAGAACCAGAATTGGGTCCGGGTGGAAGGGGACCGGTTCGTATTCCCCGGTGGCGGCACGATGTTTTCGAATGGAGCCGATGCTTACATTAATGATATTGGGAAGTTGATCAACCTTAAAGATGGTTCCATACGGACCGCCATCGACACTGGTTGTGGGGTACGTTAAAAATTTTCATATATTTAATTAATTATTTATTATATATATGTGTGTGTTCAGTTCAGTTTCAGACGTTGTTTTTTCTCGAAGGAACTGGACCGGCTAGGTCTGGTTCTTTAGGAGAGGCTGGTCCGGCAGGTATTTTCATATGTTATTTTATTTGCATACATACATACATAAATATATATAATAATCCAGATGGGTGATTGTTCAATATTAAATTAGTAATATGCGTGCATACTTGTCATTATATTATATATATATATATATAGAATTGTTTGAATTATAGTGGGGGCTTTTCTATTCCTAATTATGTTATGTTATTGATATATTAAATAAAAGGATAGGGGCTTACGTAAAACCAGTTGGATAAAGATATACAGGTATATACTATACATAGAGTGTACCAATGGGCTAGAGATTAGAGTTGAATTTTCCATATTAAATAAACAGATCGAGACTCTTTTGGAGGTCGAATGTTAAATAAAAAATTATATGTATATTTCAACCTTTAAATGTGCAAGATTCGCAAGAAAATGGTGATTATCGTAGATTTAGAGGCGCAGGACGCATAGTTATTATAGAAAAAAATTTTGCAAGATGAGCAATTGGACTTTTCAGTCTCTCTCTGAATGCAAATTAGATATTTTATTAACAAAGGCAGTTGATTTGCATAGGATTTGAATTTTATAAGCTTCCTTTTTCCAATGCTATTAGCATTAAAAATTTTGGATGAGATTTCATTCCTTTTGGGAAGAATGAAGGGGGAAAATAAATTACCATAAACCCTAAGGTAAATTTAATATGTACTAAATCATTGTGAAAATTTACAAACTTATAGTATTTCTAGAATATCATATTTAAACCCTTTAAAAAAAATTAACAATTAAAATATTCTTCTTCATCACAATATACCATTTTAATCTTCTTATATTAATATATGAAATTAAATTTGTATTTTGGAATAAATTTATCCCCCAATTTAAATTAAAGTAACCACTGAAATATCAAATCAATTATGAGAAACACCAAATAATTTTTGTTTTATGTATATATAGATATATATTTTTTCAGTGGTGAAAGTGGGATAGATGTTTTAAAAATTCTGGGTGTCTTAATAATTTTGATATATAGTTATGGAAACGCCACAGTAATTTGTTCTTAAAAATTTTTGGTAATTTATACTCACATGAGATAATGTCAATTGAGAAAAGGTCATAGACGGTCCAAATTATACCAAGGAAAAAAAAAAAAAAATGGTCGGTTGAAATATTATGGTACCAAAGATATTAGAGGCAGAAAACCTTGACTTTTTTTTTTTTTTTTTTGTAATAACAAAAGATAAATGTTTGTTTGTTTGTTTGTTGAAAGTTGGTGAGAATTAATTATTAGAACGCAGGTAGAATATGTGTTTATTTGAGTTGAGACTACACAAAATGTCTAATGATGGACCATATTTCTTACTTTGTTCTGAAGCCACATTCAACCGCAGCCACCAACCTTAACCAAACACATTGGACTTCTTAGTGTTTTTCTTTAATTTTGCCTTTGCTTTGTCCCATTTTATCTTACGATTGTATTATTAAACATAATGTCCAAAGTTGGTCACTGACAATTTCTGGTTTCGATGATTTCTTTTATAGTAAGCATGCATTGCATTCCGCAATAATTTAGGTAATTTTATCATTTCACTTTGCACATTTTTCCTTTAAAAGTACACATCACATCGTCGAATCATAATTTTCTACTTTTGTGTGGCATCTCTCTCTCCTCTCTCTATATATATATATATATATGTTCCTTTTATATGTTTTAGAAGTTATTACAACTGGCAAAAGTAAATTTAAAAAAAAAATAAAAGGAAAAAAAAACGGTGATAAAATGGAATCAAACGTATGAGAGAAACGACTGTTTTACTAACCTCAAGGTTGAGGTTCAAATACAAACGTAACAATTTAGAAAAATATTTACTAGCAACCTCTGTTTGGATTGTCTGTTTTTTATTTGTATCTGTATTTTTTTTAAAATGATATGTGTAAATATATCCGATTTATATCTAAATTTTATCTATATTTGTTCTATTGATCTTTTGATGAGAACTGTCAATTTTTTTTATCTATATCTATTTCTTGATAAATAATTTATTAAAAAAAAGTTTAAAAAAAATCTGTATCTGTCGAAAAAAAGCTAAAACAAACGCACTTATTATTACGATGTCGATTTTTGGGGGGGGGAGGGGGGTGGGGGGCGGCGCGGGGGGGGGCCACAGCTATAAGCTAAATTCCAGGTAATAGCAATTAGTAACCTATATATGCTGGAACTTTAATGAAACGTATGGGACTCCTGGGCTTTGAAACTGAAAAAATGAAAAATGAAGTTATTTGTTCTTTAAGATTTTGCTATCATACCATTTGCTAGCTGTTAACCGGGCATTTCATCTTTTCTATTCTATGTTATTAATTTTCCTACATTTATTTGAAATGTTAAACGGCGTGCTATATAAAAAATTTGCTCAAGATATACTTATATTGATGAATATTAATATAGAAATAAAAAAACAATCATAACTAACATATTTATAACATATATTCATAAATTGTTATAAAATCTAGGTATAGTGCCCAGTATTTTTGTATCATAATTTTATTACTGTATATTGATATTGAAAATTAATAAGCTAGCTAAATTATGGTATAGTTCAGACTTCAGATCATGGATCATCAGTAGTATTTTTTATAAATTGTAAAATTTTGTAAGGAAAAGATTTTGAATTTTAAATCTTGACTCCTAAATTTGTTCTTGGTTGAGGTTATTTGGTAGTTAAACAAATCTGTGCACATTGAGATGGTGAGAATGGTTATTCTTTGATAATTTGCGTTGTCACTAATTAAGATCTTAAATATAAAATTTGATTTGAATAGAGTGATATATGTATGCATGCAATTCAAATATTACTGTACTAGTTTAATAAAAAAGATATAAAGCTTAACAAAAAAAAAAAAAGAAATATAAAGGGAGAACATGGAGATGAATTTCTGCCATCTCAATGAGCACGAATTTGTTGACTACAATCAACTTAAACAAAACCAAATTCGGGGGTGAAGAGTCCAAAGAAAATTTCTTTACGAATTCCATTTTTACATCCATAAAACCTAACCCTGATGGTCACTGTCACTGGTTAGAACCAATTTTCAATAGTTAATTAATCTTCAGTATTTCATAAATTACCTTTTTTTTTATTAGTATTACTATTGAAAAAGATTAGTATGTTTTCATTTATATATTATAATACGTTGGTAATGTTTTTGTCATCAGATTGTGCCTACCAGAAAGGAACTTTATATCGTGTATGCAAAACTTCGTGAACACATATAAAGCATTTGACTTTGAATACCGGAGTGTCTACCGCACCCAAATTAAAATAAAATAATTATAAATCGCAAAAGGTAATATTAATAAAAGTTACAAGTTGATGGAAATTTCCAAGTTATAAATATATATTATATATACACATTTGTTGATGGTATATCACAGTTCTCGCAGATCTCTGTATCCCAGGATTTGGAATCCCACGGCACGGTGCAGCATATTTGATGCGTTTGATTTTAATCTTTTCTTGATATACAAAAAAAATGCAATTACACGCTCTTTAATAAATTTTTAGCAGTCCAAATTGCATTAAGTTTCTAAGGTATCTTAAGGCCTGTGTTTTTATGATTTTCTTAATTTTACACGGTCAGCTAGATAGCTAGGGTCGTCATGCAGCCTTCGTCAACTTTGACCGCACACTGTTTTGACCCATCGATACCACCACTTCTTTGAAGTTTGAGGGTAGTTGACTTTTATCAACAAATGCGCTGAAAATCATTTTTAAGAATATCATGAATATTGGGATTAAATTTTTCTAGAACATGCATTATTAGGTTTAATCTGTAATATTTTTCCGTGCAAATGCCAAATACCACGGGTTTATAGATTTAATTGTACGTCTCTACATAGATTAGCTTAGCCCCAATGCAAAAAAAAATAAGACTTTAGAGAAATGCTTTCAAAGGTGAGTCAATACATTTGTTGTTAAACTGAAGAAAAGTACATAAAATGGATATTAATATGATTATCAGGAAGATCCTAGCAAATTGGAGCAAATAGGGTATGAATAAAAACATATAGTAAAAACAAATGAAAATATTATTAAATAAATAAAATAGTTAAATTTGCTGTATGTCATTGGTCAACTTTAAGCACCCACAAGTCAGCTATCATGCCTCATTCTAGTTGAATAGCTTTTTATTTATAAGCCTTATGCTAGATTTAAAACTCCTATAAATCACAATCCAAAGGTAATTTAATTGAAAAATTGAACTAGTTAGGAAAGACTATTAATCTAGTTTTCATTTAACATGTTGCAATCTCTTATCTCTCATATTTATTTAGGGCCCTACGTAATTCAATTGTTGTTTGTATATTTTGGTAAGTTAATTTTAATTTTCTTTTTTTTTTAATATACTAGAGCTACAAGGTGAATAGGGCTCATGATTCATTAATAATATTGTTATTTTTGGGAAGGTGGCAAGTTGGGGAGCATACCTATTGTCAAGGGACATAATAACAATGTCATTCGCACCAAGAGACACCCATGAGGCCCAAGTTCAATTTGCCCTTGAAAGAGGAGTCCCTGCTGTGATTGGAATCCTTGCTTCCAAAAGACTCCCTTACCCTTCTAGAGCCTTTGACATGGCTCATTGCTCTCGTTGCCTGATCCCTTGGGGCCAATACGGTAAAATTTTTCAATCCCATATGTACTAAATGACTCATGACAAATCCAAACATACAAGGAAAATGTTTCATATAAATCTTGCCTTTTTTTTAATCTGTAAAAACTTAGTCTGATTGCAATTAGCATGCCATATAGCATTAGAAGCTACACTCCCCTATAGGATATTAATTTTGCTGACCAAGCAAAAGAATGTATTTGTATAACGATTGCTGTCCATAATGCTTAAGCTTAATATATTTATTGAATTAATAAAAAAAAAAAATGGATGATCCAGATGGGGCATACTTAATGGAGGTGGATCGGGTGTTGCGGCCGGGGGGTTATTGGATCCTTTCAGGGCCACCAATCAATTGGGAGAGGCACTGGAAAGGGTGGGAGAGAACAGCTGAGGACTTGAAAGCAGAACAAAACGTGATTGAATCTATTGCAAAGAGTTTGTGTTGGAAGAAACTCAAACAAAAGGGTGATATTGCTATTTGGCGAAAACCTACTAACCACATTCATTGTAAGATCAGTAGGAAAGTTTTCAAGATCCCCCCATTCTGCCCACCTCAAGATCCTGATAAGTCCTGGTAATCTCTCATTTGATCCTATGTATGACTTAATAGAATCTGAATAGAAGCAAAATCATGCGTTCATTATATATAAAAGAGGAGAAAATTTTATGAAACTTTGATTTCAACTAGAGCAAAACTAGATGAGAATTAAAGGTAAACCAGATCAAACCAAAAAAAAAGGTTTAGAAGCTAGTTTTTTTAAATTAAAGAAATCAATCATCTTACATGTTGGGCACCCATGTTCCTTGTTATTTTTTTAGCAACTGGTATTGGATAGCTTAATATGCCGAATAATTGAATTTATGTACTCAGAATCCTATTTCTCTTTTGTACTCAGAGTCCTATTTCTCTTTCTTCCCTCATGATTTAGCAAAAAGAAACAACAAGAACATTCTTGCAGGAGTTTGTCGTCACTTTTTTAATTTGTAGATTTGGTGTGATCTGCTTATTGCTTGTTCTTTGAGTATCCCTTTTGAATGCAAGAGTAGATTCTCTCCTCTAGCAAGCAACTAGTCCTTTTGGAATGATACTCAAACCCATGGAATGATAAAGGCAGCGGATGGAGGACAATGTCTTCTTTTGATAATTGGTTCCACAGCTGTTAGGAACTTAGGACTAGGACAGTGGTGATTTTGTCTATTCATATGGCTGGATACAGAATATGTATATATACACATACATATGCATATATAGATAGATGGAAACTATTGTTCAAAACTTAGTGCATTAAGCTATATTCCTTGAATCTTTGGATTCATCCTGTTTCTTGAAGTAGAAATAGGATGGAGTTAGATCAAAATTCTAAAGCCCAAACTCACTTACTGCTTTGATCAACCAAAATTTAAACCAAACCACAAACTTAATTAACCTCGTTTAGTCTTATTTATATTGGGGTAAAAAATATTCTTTCAACTAAAATAATATTAACTTCTAAACACAACCTGAAACTATCCTATATTTAAGCTCAATTTGGACTCAACTATGCTTGTGAGTTCAAGTCAAATATTATGACGATTAAGGTTCACCTGATAAATTACCTGAAATAATTTGAGTTCAAATTCAAGTTAATGTTTTGTTAAACTAGAGTTGCTTGCAAGTCTTTAATTCATGGACGCCCTTAGAACTAATTGGCTTTATCAGGTGGAACCGGCAAGGGAAAAAATCAGCTTCCATAATTGTGCAAGCAATTCTATCTTGCACTAAGTTTTGTGTTCTGAAACATAGAATTCTGTTAGAAAACTTTCAAGCCAGGCTAAAAGGTTTCCTACTTAATTTCCACCAGGTACACCCCAATGGAAACATGTCTAACTCCACTTCCTGAAGTGTCAGACCTTAAGGAAGTTGCAGGAGGGTCTCTAGCAAAATGGCCAGAACGATTAACATCTGTGCCTCCTAGAATTAGTAGTAGAAGTTTGGAAGGGATAACAGCTGAGACATTCAGAGAGGACACAGAGCTATGGAAGATTCGAGTGGCCTACTACAAGAAATTGGACCATCAGCTAGCAGAAAGGGGCAGATACCGCAACTTGTTGGATATGAGCTCTTACTTGGGAGGTTTTGCAGCTGCATTGGTTGATGATTCAGTGTGGACAATGAATACTGTACCTGTTGAGTCTAGAGTCGACACTCTAGGAGTCATATATGAGCGAGGATTGATTGGAACTTACCAAAGCTGGTATTGCATTCTTGCCTACACATTTTAGATGATTTTTACTCCTTTGATGATTCCAATATAATTAGAATATGTCAACATATGCTAGCATTTTTGCATTCGATGTTGAGATGAATAACCATTTCACTTGAAAAAGCAACTCGGTCTGAGCTTCCTCAAATCAATGTTAGCTGACATAACATCTTGCAGGTGTGAAGCCATGTCTACATATCCAAGAACTTACGATTTTATTCATGCTGATTCAGTTTTCACACTTTACAAGGATAGGTGAGAATTTGATTTGATCTGCTATAGATGCTTCCAGATTATGGTCTCACAGTTTTGATGACAACTTTAGTACTCCTGGCAGGTGTGAAATGGATGACATTCTCCTGGAAATGGATAGGATATTAAGGCCTCAGGGAAGTATAATTTTCCGGGACGATGTTGATTTGGTGGTGAATATTAAGAACATCCTTGATGCAATGCAATATGAAAGTAGAATAGAAGATCATGAGAAGGGGCCTCATGAGAGGCAGAAGATTCTGTTGGCAGTGAAACAATACTGGACCGCACCGGCACCTACAAAAGGAAAGGGAACTTCTTAGAGCTTTCCTTCGAATAGCAGTTTCCTTTTCATTTTGTGTTATTATTGTTTTGTGTTTTACCATTATTCTTTGAGGGTTGATTCTTTTATTGCTCATTCCTAGGAAATTATCCCTGTAAAACTAGTAAATGCTGACTGCTTATTTTATAGAGATGATGAAAAACCTCTGCAATCTCCTTAAGTACATAGCCGAAAAGGCTGCAAAACATTTTGTTCTACTGTTTCTTGACTCGAGGACTCCAGAAATGAATTTCAGCTAAGACTTCTGCCTTTGGAAACGATAAAGACATGATATAGCAATACTAAGACGTTGGGCCAACTATCTAGAATTTTCATATAAGGATTGTAGCAAAAAAAGGAAGGCATGAAGGAAACTAACTGCATCATACAACATTATCGCCAAGTAATCCACATGTTTCTGTATTTACAACTCAACTGCTGGTGATGAGTCCTCAGAAGGATCTTCTATACACACAAATAAAGACCAAGATGCATGTCGAGCAAAACACAAGATTCCAAAATATTCGGATTAATATTTTAATTCTGGTAAATTGGCTCCAGAAACAGTGCTGCATGTTTGCCAGTCAAGCCCAATTCCATAAAACTTTGGCACATGTCCTCGTCGCTAAACGCTTCGCGGGGGTATGGCCTTATCTGTTCATTACACAAGCCAGCAATCAGTCATAGGGGGGAAAATTTTGACAACTACTGCAACAAAGCGCTGTTCAACTAGATTGAAATTAGCTGCCCATGTTTTTTATCTATGGCTATCTGCCTAGGTCCATTACATTGTTGCCTAATATCTACTTTTTCTATACCATGAAGTTTGCATTAGAGTACCACAGAAAAGTTAGTTATGCTACCCAGATATATTTCACAATGACAAAAGATTTGATCTTATTCTAAAGATACCAACTTCCACAGTTAAGACATCTGATAAAGAGAAAGCACCAAAGAAAAACCCGACCTTGCTTTGACATTATAATTATGAAGCACATTCCATTTAATTGAATTACAAGAGCTGAACATAGTATGCCTAGAATAATTAGTAAAGCAAAAGCAGCAGATGTGACTGAACTAAAACTCACCAGTCTGTAACTTCCAGGTTTTGCCCATCCACCACCATCAATAAAGTCGTAGAGAGACTGACAAATAGAAAGGTAGTTGTTAGTGGTAATTATGACAAGAAAACAAAGAGAGAAAATAGCACATCCAGAAAACACCTGAAGTTTATTAGACATAAGAAAGCGACGACCATAGCGACTGCCATCTGGCATTCGGACAACAAGAGCTATTGCATCTGTATCATCTACTGGTGGTTCTGGTGGCAGTGATGCTCCTGACACCAACTTTTCACACGATTCCTGTAATCAATGAGAATCAGGAGACATACATGCATACATATATATATAGAAAACGCTTGGTATAAGTCAGGACTAACCAGACAGTAGATATATGATGCAAAGATATTCTTTAAAGACAAACTGGAAGTCCATGTTAATTCAATCAAAATGGAGGTTATCTTAAGATCAACTAATTCTAGTAGAGGACCTAATTTGTTAAATATTGATTATGAGATACAGAGTATAACATTCATCATCTAACAGCAAGCAATTACCATTCAACTGATCGAATCATATTTAAAAATTGGGAATGTCTCACTTCAATATTAATACACATTGGTGGTGCAATAGCCATTTTGAACTGAAATGAGTCAATTTGATTCTGGTTACAATTTCATATGAACAATCATTTTGGTGCATACAATTTTTATCAAAAGTTTTGAATATTTATTCATAACGCTGAAAAAAATTGTTCATGCCTAGCTTTAAACTACGCAACATTTTTTCTTCTACTTTCTTTTTTTAATCAAAAAACTATGCAGCATTTCTAAAAATAATCTTCATGCATTTTTTCCAATTTATAAAGGAATGGACGAATTCTGTTGGAAAAACCACCGTATTAAAAATTTTATATAAAAGGATCTTTATAATTTAATGAATGTGTAAGTGAAGTCCTTATTAGACAGTTTGAATTGAAATCAAAAGGGAAAACGATAAAAACATGACCGGTATTTAGCCTTTTTGCAAACATAACCTGTGCTTCTTCTAACAAGGAACAACCCATATTTCTTCAGCATGTGTTGATACTAGTCAAGAGTTTAATACAGTAATATTATAATATAAAAAAAAATACCAATAAGATATAACCCTTGATCCACTTCGAAGGCCACCCCAAGGCTTGGGAAGAGCCAGCCACCACATTGGGAGGAATTGCAAGGTGGCCGGCCAAGTGGGTTTTGTAGTGGTCATCTACCCCAAATTGGTGGATTTTACTAAGCACAATGAAAACTAAGGGGGGAAAAAATAAGACCTCAAAACATGCATAATCAAGTCACACAACTTAATGGGATTTCAGGTGCTCTTTCATTCAGTTTTTGAGGTGGTGGGCGGCCATCTAGGTTTAAGGGGGCTGGGAAACCCCCATAAGGTGCTGGTTAGCCACATACTACAATGGGCTAGTCACAATCCATCATATTGACTAGGCGTGCCACCCACCACCTTGGTGGGTTTACATAGTGGGTAGCCATGAAACACCATGGGTAGGACGCAACCAACCACTCCAAATCCACTAGCTTAAACATCTTAGGGTGGCCATCTAAGTGGGTTGAGTTTTATATCCAATTGGTTATTTTATATATTCTGCAATTTTTTCTCTTTTTATCCTATTTTCTGTAATATTTAATTATTATCATTATTCTATTTAATTAAATTTGTTAAATGATATTATTTTATTACATTATTTATTGTGAACCAATTACGCACATATCACTTGACAAGCATTAAAGTTAACACAAAGTGAAGAAGGACAAGTTATGTATATGTCAAGACAAAAAATACAGGTGATGAGTTTTCAAAAGGTCAAAACACAAGTCATGTTTTCATAATCTTCCTAAAATAGTAAAATATAGTTAGTCTTGGCAACATCACTAGGTATCAGTTTGTCCAAACTCTGTATATTACTTTTCAGTAGCGTAATGTAATTTAAAAACATTAGAAATTTTAGAGCCGCAAGTTGATAGTATACAAAAAGAAATGACAAATTGGAATTTCTTCACTTCAAATTTTACTGACCACAACAGTACCAAGCCACAGTGATTATTCTCATCATTTGCTGATACTTTTAGCATTATATGAAAGTAGGCATTGTGCTGATATGGTAAAAAAGTAGAAGCTTCAAAGTTAGGACTCTTAATACATAGTGGTTCAGAACTGTGAACTAAATCAGAGATATTGATGATGATGTAGTTTCTGAGTAATCTAACCAAAATATGCATATGGATGTATATATATATTTGAATGAAAGAAGTTTCTGAGCAACTGTGTCGAAGAAAGCCAGGCATCACAATGCCAAGAAAACATTTTATGAACATGACAAGGTGCTTATCACATTTAAAAAAAAATATATTACCTTTGATCCATCATCTCTAGTTTCACCTGTCTTTTCGTTTGAAGCGCTGGTTTGCAAATCATGATTCATCTCTTGCTCATGCTCTGCTTTCTCTCTTTCTGCAGTCTGTTTGTAAATCCACAATGTAAGTTGAAAGACTCAAACACAGAACATCCTATGAGTAGCCCAGTGATTAAGAGGCAGGATTTGGTGCACCAAGTTTAGGTGTCAAGTTTGAAACCAGACTTGAGCAGAAAATCCCTCTAATGAGAGTGGTCTCTAGGGCTAGGTCATCCCACAGATGTGGCAAACGCAAGAGATGGGCAAGTGCACCATAATAGAGAGAGAGGAAATTCTAACCATCAATGACAATGAAATCGCAAGATCGAGGTCATAATCTTCAAGGTTGTTTTCCTCTTGCTGAAGCCTATGGCCAGATGCACCCTGCATCAAATGTATGCCTGATATTTAATGGCCACTTTCAAGGTTATTGGAAATGCACGTCAAACCCTGTTAAAGAAAATCTAGTACCCTTGTTGAAGGAATGTGTGCAAATATCAAGATTTACACTAATTTGGAATCTCATATCATAGACCCCATGCTAACAACAGAGCTGATACACTGGTGAGGATAATAGTCTACTTATCCTGGTTACAGCAAGCTTGAGCATAGAATGAATAACTTGTTCTTGTGTGAACTAGATTTGAATTTTCATGAAATAACTCACCCTGAGATCCCGCTTTGATGCCTCAATAGCAGCTTGAAGCATTTCTTCTTCTGAATGATTGGTGTATGGGTGAACGCTGCTCTGTTCAACAGGAATGCCTGTATACAATTCCATTCCTCTGGGACCTGGGGTGGTGTGCCCCATTCCCGAATAATAGGGCTGCTCAAAACCAGTTGCATATTGTGAAGGAGAAGCAACAGGTGAGTGATTGCCAAAAGCAGAAAGACCAATCCGATTGAGAAAATTCCTTCTGTAGGTAGGGTCAAGAAGAGATGATGGCTTGAAGCTTCTAACAGCAGAGAGTAAAGGTAGAAGTCCACGGTTCCCAACAGGAGTCTGATTATTTGCTCGCGCAAAGTTTTCATGGGGAATGTTTGCAGAAGTTGGATCAGCTCTGCCCAAGGATGATAGAAGGAATATTGAGAACTGAAATATATCAAAAGCCAGAAATTTGAAGCAAAACACAGATCATAGACTCAGCATACACATGGTAGAATCCTTCAGCAAAATGTGCATTCACGGCCTCATTGAGGTTCCCTCCATATTCCTGGGAAAACCCAAACTATATATGAGACACGTGAAATTTTAGCATCGCTTGAGACATGGGACTGCACGAACACAATCACATTATTACAATGGTAAGCACAGAGGAATAATCATGTGCTCTCAGTAATGTAGACATTCCCATAATGCATTACCAATAATAAAGGTTCAGATTTGTCACCTAGCTTCCGTTAGGTTTAAGCCTTAAAATTTGAAATATTATTCACAGGGAAGAAAGCATCTTGGTACGAAACCATCATCCTTGGAGGGAGATGATAAGAGGACACAGATGACATGATATGACGGTGAATCCTCATGGCTTTCAAACGAACCAGCAAGTCAGAATGGACCACTTAATAGATAGAGAGAAAATACAGATCAGGCAAAAGGCCTATATAACAAACAGAACTGAATTATGCTTCATAGTATCTATTTTAACAACCCCAACAAAATCTTTCACACAATAGTACATGGTTAATAAGAACGTGGCTACCCACAAACATCTCTGTCATTTAGATGAACAATATAAGCTTTGAATTGCTTAGGCCCATATGTCTTCTAATAACACAGAGCTCTAGGCCCAATTCCAGGGCATCCAATTCTTTGTTATTTTGTAATGATTTAGCAAAAGAGCAACAAGAGAAAGAGAGACAAAGAAAAAGCCTTATAAGTACATGAGGGAAAGCAAAATCAAAATTAGAAATATCAAGGAGCAGGAATCCAAAAGCATCTTTTTAAATGCTTTGCCATCTGCTTTGAAGCAATTTCATTAATATAGTAACTTCTGAGCGATTGGAAATGCACTCAAACAAGGTTAAAATTGCATATTATGCAGTCAAGTATAGCAAATAAATAGTGAAATGGAACCGAATTTATATGCCATTTCTGAAAGACCACTAACAATCATCCACATGGAAACGTACACGTGATAGAAATCTTGACAAACCAAAATGAAGGAAAACTTGTAATGCATAAGAATTCTTATCAAGCTGTCTTGGAGATTGGGCATTCATCATCAAAACCTAAGCTTATTACAAGTATCAGGTACGACAATGATACAAAGGTAAGGTCGAAAATGATTGGCAGGATAGAATATTCAAAAAGCAGCAAATTAAGTAGGGAATAGAAAAAATCTGTCCAGATCCAGCTTACCCCTTGCCTCAAATTAGCACAACAATGCAAGTGCAAAGCTAAAAAAAATGGAAGCAACACAAAGAGACCTCATTAAAAAATAAATAAATAAAAGATCATCGAGCAAAATTGTGGATAGGATAGGATAGGGTGGTGTTGAGTTACCTCCAGTTTGCGAAGGGCGATTGATTCAGAGGCGCCGGTGATGCTCATGAAGGTGTCAACAGCCTCTCTCGTCGGTGTTGCCATTCTCTCCACTCCACTTAGTACCAGAGAGAGAGAGAGAGAGAGAGAGAGGTTTACTTTACTTCATTTATTTCCAGCTTTGGATTCCTGAATCTTTTGGCCTTTTTTCTGCGGGTGTTGAATAAGCTGCTCAGTGCATTTGCCATGTCTGTCACCGCACCCACACAAGGAAAAGAGACCGCTGTCTGTCTGTGTCACACCGATTCTGTTTTGTCCTTTTTCCACCTGTACTATTGTTATTATTATTATTTTTTTTTTAACCAATTGAAGGTAAGAAGCATCTGATGCGGGTGATTATTATTATTAGTTTAAAAAAAGCATAAAAAGAAAAAGGTTTTTAACATTTTTAAAATATATTTATATAACTGTGAAGGTTTTTATTTATTTATTTTCCTCCTTTCACTTTAACAAATGCCCTTCATAGTTAAAACTTCTTTTTCCTAAATCAGAATGATTAGGTCATGTGGATTTAAATGATTTCGATTTGTCTCTTTTTAACTAAATGTGTAAGAAAAGTATATAATAGTAATTTTTAGTTGGCATTCTCAAGGTATTCAAATAACCGAAAATCATTGTTTACCAAAAATTGAACCCTTTACATGGATATCATTTAACATAAATTTGTTAAACTCTTGGGATCCTTTCAATCTAGGTTTTAACAAACAACAGTTATCTAGACTTGTCCAATTATTATTGGATAGAGCTTAGGCCAATCATGCATGGTATACTCTCTTATTAGAGTAAAAAAAATTTCATCTCCTTAAATGGCCATCAGATCATTGTCTGATTTTATTAATCTATACATAATGATCAACTGCTCTTTTCACTTTCAGTCCATGTGGACTAAACATCCCACTTGTCTATTGTTAGTAG
This sequence comes from Combretum micranthum, assembly GCA_024138025.1. Taxonomy (NCBI): domain Eukaryota; kingdom Viridiplantae; phylum Streptophyta; class Magnoliopsida; order Myrtales; family Combretaceae; genus Combretum; species Combretum micranthum. The sequence continues at coordinate 2,008,191 of JAMXBD010000063.1, forward strand.
CAAGGATATGGAGGGAAAGTCATGACAATTGTCTTGAAGCTATTCAACGACTCTCATCTCAGTTTGGAAAGTGGAATAAAGAGGTTTTTGGGAATGTAAAATTTTAAAAGGCCAAAATTCCCCGACACTTGCATCAACTAACGATTGGTCTGGCCTATAATCCTTCTCCTCGATTGCTTCTAGAGGAACAAACATGTCAATCCAACTAAAACTTTTTTTGGATCGAGAAGAAAGTTTATGGAAAATGAAATCTAGAACTAAATGGATCATGGATGGTAAACGTAACACCTGATATTATCATGCTTCAACACTTACTCGAAGATCCAAAAATCGTATTCTAGATATTAGGACTTCTGTTGGTGATTGGCTTTATGAGCCCAAGTACATCTCTGATGCTTTCTTATCTTTCTTTCAGAATCTCTTTCATACTTGTAAATTGCAATCTTCATGTCATAAACTATGTCCTCTCTCTTAGCAAGGTAGCTTTATGGAGGACCAAGTCAGGTCTTTAAGCCAGCCAATCTATGATCTTGAAATCAAAAGTGGCTTATGATCTATTGGCTCTTGGAAAACGTCAGGCAAAGATGGCCTCCATTCTTTCTTCTATAAAAATTTTTTGCCAACAATTGGCCGCTCGATGAAAAAACAAGTCCAAGACATTCTCACCTCACTTCATATACCACCCAAGATAAATCAAACTTAGTTAATTCTTACTCCTAAACATCCATGTGCAAATCAATTGCATCAATTTCAATCAATAAGCCTATGTCAAACCCTATATAAATTAGTTGTCAAAATCTTGGTCAACGAGTTAAAAGCACACCTTCACACTCTCATCCATCCATCTCAGGCAGTTTCATTAAAGGGAGGAAGGTAACGGACCAGATAATTTTAATAAATGAGGTCCTTCATTCCTTTCATTAGAAACACCTTGTTGGTCAATGGATGCTAATTAAATTAGATTTGGCCAAAGCTTATGATCATGTAGAATGGGATTATATTCGTTGGGCCCTTAAAAACTTACAATTCCCAACTTGATGGATTACTTTGATTGATAGTTGTCTTTCGACAACATCAATAAAAGCCTTCCTTAATGGTACTGCCTCTTATGCTTTCAATCCAAGTCGTAACCTTTGATAAGGAGATCTACTCTCTCCTTATTTATTTATCCTAAGTCTAGAATTCTTGAGTAGAGCTATTGATTGGGTATCGAATCTAATAAATTAAATTCCTACTCTAAATATTCATATAACTTGTATATAGCAATGAGTAGGGTTGAATCCACAGGGATTGATAAAACTTTATTTTATTTAAAGATTAAATGAAGAAAAGAAGAATGGAGGGGGTGGGGGGTGGGCGTGGGTTGTGAAATCAAAGAAAACTAATTATATCACAAGAAAGTAATCTAGTTCAAAAAGCAAATCAAAATCAAGGTGTTTCAAACCAAATGTATCATTACAATTCAGTTCACATAATTAATCAGTGATACAAAGATTTTTGTTCTTTATCTTGGATAGATTAGTTATGGTCATTAATAAGCTCTAACAACCTATCTCTTCTTACTTTTTCAATAATCAAAACAGGCCTTTGATTATATTCCTTAGTGATTAAATGACCTTAAACAAGCTCTTGGGATTTAATTCACCAATAGCATGAAGAATAAGAGTGATTACCAATTCAAGCTAACAAATCATAAGATGATCTATTTAGACTATGTTATATATCTTCATAACACAAATCAATTATCTATCATATAATCAATCATGTTATTATACCACACAAATTAGAATAATCGAACAATCAAAGATTCAACGTTCTAGTTGACAGTATATTATCTTACTAACTGAAGAAATGGGCTCTAATTTGTATGAATTAAGCAAAATAACAATATCAAAACAATCAGAAGATATATAAGTACCCAAACATAAAGAATAAAACAATGATAAACCAGTTAGATCTCACAATCCTTGAAGAACCAAACTTGTAAATAATCCTTTGGCTATAATATGGAATTTAGCCACTCGTATCCATGAATTCCTTTTTCTTGTTATGATCTTCAAATGTCCAAGAGAAGCAAAAGATAAGAGATCTTATTTCCTTTTAGGTTCCACGAGTTTTGATAATACAAGATGGATTATCTGTATAGCAACAGGATATTTGTAGAACAAAACAATGAATTTGATATATCACAAATTAAGCTAGTTCAAGGCCAGCAACCTTGAAATTGAGCTAGCCAACCTTTAATGTTTCTAATTAAATCCGAGACGAGGTGGTTGTCAACTTTCATGCTTATGCTACCAGCGTAGCTTAAATACTGGTGTCAACACTAGCAGCCTTGATACAATATTTGCCAGCGTATATTGATTAAATAATATTCCAATACAAAATCACTGGCATTGTTGGTGGCAGTATGGAGGCAGCCTAAATGTAAGTCGGCCAAAGCCAACGGCTTTGATTTCCCCAAAGCCAGCATACATTGTTTGAATTAAAGGCTAGTAATGTTATTTTGTTATAAGCTGATGGTGTAGTAAGCAGTGTTAAAGTTTTCAATTATGTGAACAAGCAAGGCTGGCTTAAAGCCAGCGCTATAGACTCTACTTTAGCCGGCATACAGATGTTACATTGAAGGCTTATGAATTCTGCTCGTAGTCCAGCTGTGTCAATTTTAATCCGATGATGGTTGGCGACTTTTATACCTCATTCGCCGACCTACTTTTTTCACTTCACCAAATTTGCATAAGACTTCTCTAGATTGCTTCCATTTGCATTATAAGTCCTTCAAGACGTAAAATGTCAAAATAAACATACTTAAGTACAATTTCTCTAAAATCAATAATAAATTAAGTACAATTTATTCAATAAAAAGTGAGTATAATATGCTTTGATCAACTATGGAACATTAAATCCAGCTGGGCAATTAGGTTCCTTTCCAAATACATACATCATCTTTTTTCCTCTCGCATGTCATGTTTGCAAATGACATCATTTTTATCGCCCAAGTCAATGTCCAAAATGCCAAGACAATCCAAACTTTACTTAGTGAATTTGGCAATATGTTAGGTGTTCACACTAATTTGGAAAGTACATCATCTTAGCATGGCAAGTCGACTTGTGTTAGCAAAATCAATGCTTGACTCTCTTTCTACCTATTTTATGCAAGCTGCTCCGTTGCCTCTCAAAACTTTAACACAGCTAGAAAGACTAACAAGGAATTTTTTATGGAATGGAGTAAGTGAGGAACGCAAAACTCATTGGGTGTCTTGGAAACAGATCACTAATCCCAAGGACAAAGGGGGACTTGGATTATGTAACCTGATATGAATCTAAGGGGGGACTTGGATTATGTAACCTGATACGAATCCAAGGAGGGTAAAAAATTATTTCCTTCAAGATTTAGGGTTCTTCAATATTTTTAGGGTTTTCCACAAATAAAACTATGAAAACATAAAGATATGGATGAAATCGTAATTCGATAAAACATACAAATCACAAAATCAAACTAACCATTGATCCACATCATCTTCCCGTTTGAGCCTTGATACTCCATTTTTAAATCAAGTTTGCCTAAATTCATTCAATGTTCGATCCTTCCCTAAAGTTGAATTGAATTGCACTTGATGCATTCACATCATAACCTGAGGACACGAAACCAATCTTGTGCAATACAACAATGGTATACTTGGAAGCATCAAAAATTAAAGTAGACCCACTTGATTACTGCAACACATCACCGGCTTCAAAATCCACTTTGTCCATCTACTCCGATAAGGGCTTCTTCTTAGGAAAGGAATTATTTTATGCTCATCAACGGCATAAGGACAATGGATACAAAATTTTGGGAAATGGATCTTCAACTTCGTTCTGGTATGATTGGTGGGTGGGCCATAGTCTATTGCAAAATTTCATTGCTAGTCCTTTATTACAAGGTTCAGACTAACTTAAGGTAGCGGACTGTTGGATATCGAAGACACAATGGAATGAATCACTTCTTGGTTTCCCCATTTCAAATGCCATTGTTTCATATTGTGGACCCATTCAGTTAAGGCAAGCCAAATTGGATGATAATGGGGCTTTCCTCGGACTCACGTCTCATACCAAGTCTAAGAAATATTTATGATACACTACATTTTCATGCTTATGATTCTCACGCTACACAGACAAAATGGTTGTGGACATCCACCTTTATACCAAAAGTTAAAATCTTTTTGTGGAGTGTTTATCATAATTGTCTTTCAACAACCACAAATCTCCGACACCGTAAGATCAAATTAGATGTTGTATGCCTCGGCTGTGGAACACTAGATGAAACATTGATCTATGCTTTTGTCATGTGTCCTTGTCTCAAATCCATTTTTGATGCAATGCATATTTCTCCGCCTTTATCTTTTTCAACATGGTTTTCTTTCATTTCATGGATGCAGCACAATAATACTATTAAAAAAGCTAAACACCATGATGTCCATTCACCCATAGGCTTTACATTTGTCATCACATTATAGCGAAGTAGGTATTTCCGTAACAAATTAATCTTTCGACAAGCAAGCCTCACTGATGACACAGTCTCTACTGCTCAAATCACAACACATGAGCTATGGACTTATTCACGACACAAGAAACTGTACGACATTCAAATCACCAGGTTATCTTGAATCCTATCATCACCTAGATTTTACAAACTTAACACGGATGGTTCCTATCTGAATTCTGCAGCCACGCATCCATTGGGTTAGTCCTTCAAGACCATAGGGGCACATGGCTTTTTGGCCACGCTCAAAAAATGGGTACCATGGACATCCTCCTTGCTGAGCTATAGGCAGTACCCTATGGACTCAAATTTTGCATTGATCACCATTTATTGAATTTAGACATAGCCATTGACTCAAAAATTGCAATGTCTTTGTTGACTTCATCTTCAAATATCTAAGTCAAATAACTCCATGTTGTTCCATTGTGCAGGGAAAGCTTAACCCAATTGCAACATTTTAGTATCAGCTATCAACCACGTGAAACAATTCAACTAGTAGATGCTCTTGCACACTATGCACAGGATATGCAGGAGATGGACACTTTTTGGACAGCACCTCTGCCATGTTTTAAACAGTTCTTAAACTTGGATGTAAATATGGTGAATCCTAGAAAGGCTAGACATGTTGTGAAGCAAAATGTTGGCTTTTGTCTTAACTCCTTACCAAGGAGATCTACTTATCCCCTGGTTAAGCTTTTGTATTTTGTTTTTTGAATCATAATCTAATATGCTTTATTTACTGAAAAAAATGGATCTTTTCATGTTGTGAGTACCATGGCCTACAAATTGAGCTTATGTAAGCTAAGAAATAAAACTTAAGACTATTAAGTCAATGAGGATTTAAAAGAGTGTGAGGATATGTCCATAACAAGATACCATAATCTATTCTCAAATCAAGTGAATTAATCAATGTAGAATTTAAATTTCAATTTAGGGGGCTAGCTATAAACGTGTTTGTTGTAACAGAATCTGAAAAATAGAATAGCTGTGAAGATATGGTAGTTAGTAGTAGTTATCTATTTTAAGTACAACTCCTCTTGTATAAATATCGTGTAAAAAGGAGAATGAAATACAATTGAATCATTCAACAAATATTCTGGGTTTCTCGTATCTACATGGTATCAGAGCAATTCTAGCCATATAAACCCTAAAATATTTCTGAAATCGAAATACGAACATGAGCACCGAAACTGAAACACCACCACCACAGCAAATCATCATCCAACAAGAGAATGTTGCGTTTCCAAATAGGGTCATTCTCGACGAAACCAACTACCCTTTATGGTCTCAATTAATGGAGATGCGAATCGGAGCGCGGAATAAAGCTGGATATCTCACTGGAACAGAAGCAAAACCAGCAACTGCTGACTCTAAATATGCCACATGGATTACTGAAAATCAAAAGGTAAAGAGTTGGCTTATTGACTCTATGTCTCCATCTCTTATGCAGCGATTTATTCGATTGCCAACAGCAAAAGACGTATGGGAGGCCGTATCGAAGACCTTTTATGATCGATCCGATGAAACGAAACTGTTTGAACTCAACCAAAAATCTTTTTCCACTCGGCAGGAGGGCAGACCACTATCCACATATTTTTCTGAACTTATGGCTATCTTTTAGGAGATCGATCATCGAACAACAGAACACGAAAATACTGTGAATGGTGTAATCACATTACATTCAGCAATGGCCAGACTACGCGTCCATATTTTTTTAAGTGGATTGGATCCTGAGTTTGATCAGGTTGGAGGTGAAATCTTACGAAAAGATCCAAAGTTAGATTTGGAAAGTACATATGCCTATGTTAGGCGTGAGTATCAACAGCGCAAAACTATGGGAGGAGTTCCTGAGCACACAGCATTGCAGATTCGTCAAGGATCACCATCAGGAGCTGGGAGGAATCGAAAACCATCTTCAGGGAAGACAAACAATCTTGTGTGTGACCATTATGGTGAGAACGGTCATTCCAAACAACGATGCTATGAAATCATCGGGTATCCTGAGTGGTGGGATTTTTCCAAGAAGCCAAGGAAGAAACCTGCTGGAAAAGCAATGATCAGTGATGCTGTTACAAAGGGAGATGAGGTACCTACAGTTCATGTTGCACGATCAGGTAATGCAGGTAAGGAACATGCTTTTACTGCCTTTTCTAGGCTAAACTCTTGGATAATTGATACAGGTGCATCTGACCATATGATTGGAGATTCAAATAAATTACAATCTTTTTTTCCATCCTCTCACACAACTGTATCCACCGCAAATGGAAATGAATGCCCAGTAACGGGTGAAGGATCTCTCGCTTTATCTAAAGATCTTAAATTAAACACAGTTTTAGTAGTTCCTTCCTTGGAGTCTAATCTTCTCTCAGTGGGTCAAATCACATCCTCTCTTAATTATACCGTAACTTTTTGGCCATCCTTTTGTGTTTTTCAGGATATTCTGACTCACAAGACTCTTAGTTATGGTGTTAAACGGGGCAAGCTGTATTACCTAGACTTGACAGAGGATGGAGATCGAAAAGTCAGTCGGGTACATCTTACGGATCGTAAGGCAAAAGCTCAAGAACTTGTCTGGTTATGGCATCGTCGTCTGGGGCATTTGTCTTTTAGTTACCTTAAGAAATTGAAACCTCAACTGTTTCTGAATTTTGATGAATCAATGTTTGTTTGTGATGTGTGTGAACTGGCAAAGAGCCATCGTGTTCCTTATTTGCCTAGCTCTAATAAAAGTGTTAAACCATTTGCCGTAATACATTTGGATGTTTGGGGTCCTGCAAAATTTTCTTCCTTATCCAATGCAAAATATTTTGTTACATTTATTGATGAATGTACTCGTATGACTTGGATAGCATTGCTACGTAATAAGAGTGGTGTTTGTGATGCCTTTTATGAATTTCGAAATATGGTGCATACTCAATATCAGGTACCTATTTTGGTATTGCAAACTGATAATGCTATGGAGTTTATGGATAGTTCACTTAGGAAATTTTTGACTCAACAAGGAATTAGGCATCATACCTCATGCACATATGCTCAACAAAATGGCTTGGCAGAAAGGAAAAACAGACAAATACTTGAAGTAGTTCGTGCCTCTTTATTTGGGATGAATATGCCAAGGTTCTATTAGGGAGAAGCAGTTAAATCTGCTGTGTACCTCATAAATCGTACACCTTCACGTGTGCTAGACTTCCAAACCCCGCAGCAAAAATTGAACTCTGTCCTTAAAACTCATCATATGCCGAATCTTGAGCTTAGAATTTTTTGCTGTACTGTTTTTGTTCATGTTCCAAAACCCTTGCGCAATAAGCTGGATCCATATGCTACCAAGTGTGTGTTTGTTGGATATTCAGATTCCCAAAAGGGTTATCGTTGTTATGATCCATAGTTACGAAAATTGCACATCAGTATGGACGTATCCTTTAGGGAAAATGAACCATATTATAACAAAGACAATTCATCGTTTTCTCTTCAGGGGGAGAGTTGGAGTAACGGGAATATGTTCTTGGAATGTGGAGCAGATAATACTGCAGGTGACACTGAAGTGGAAACAGCTAGAACAGGCATTTTTTCAGGTACTGAAAGAATAGTAGAAGTCGAACCAATTCCACCTGAAGAAGCTCAGCTGAACATAGATGATCATGGTAATATTAGCTTATCTCCTTTAACACCAACTAATGAAGAGGTGATTCAGAATAATCAGGTACCTTCTGATCTTACTTCTCCCATATCTGATTCTGATGTTTCTGAGCCTGACATTTCTATTATTGAACCAATGCCTGTTGTGTCTACCTCAAAGTACCCACAAAGATCCAACAAAGGCGTGCCGAAAAAACAATATGAGCCTGACCTGAAAACGAATGTTAAATACCCCATTAGTAATTATGTCTCCAATCAAAATCTGTCCAAATCATATGCATTTGTTGTTGATCAATTGTCTAGTATTTTGGTTCCTAGTAATGTGCAGGAAGCATTACAGGACCCGAAGTGGAAAAAGGCGATGAATGAAGAAATGGAGGCTTTACAAAAGAATGACACTTGGGAGCTTATATCATTGCCGGAAGGGAAGAAAACAGTTGGGTGTAGATGGGTATACACTGTAAAGCTTAATGCGGATGGGAGCATTGATAGATACAAGGCTAGGCTTGTTGCTAAAGGGTATACTCAGAGGTATGGAGTAGACTATCAGGAAACTTTTGCTCCGGTAGCAAAACTCAACACCATAAGAATTCTGATTTCTATTGCTGTAAATCGAGGGTGGCCACTGCGACAGTTTGATGTGAAGAATGCCTTCCTAAATGGGGAGCTAGAGGAAGAAGTATACATGGATTTGCCACCAGGAGTGAGAATGGATTCATCAAATGGCACCAAGGTGTGTAAATTGAAGAAATCACTATATGGTTTGAAACAATCTCCCAGAGCGTGGTTTGGCAGGTTATCCATGGCAATGAAGAATTTTGGCTATGAACAAAGTGGTTCAGATCATACTTTGTTCACTAAGCATAAAGAAGGTAAAACCACAGTCTTGATCGTTTATGTAGATGATATGGTAGTAACGGGCAATGATTGCAACGAGATGAAACTACTACATAAAAACTTGGCAGCCGAATTCAAAATGAAAGACTTAGGGGAACTTAAGTATTTTCTGGGAATCGAGGCAATGAGAACTGATGAAGGAGTTTCACTGTCTCAACAGAAGTATGTGTTGGACCTCTTGAAAGAAACTGGAATGCTTGATTGTAAGCCTGCGGAAACACCTATGGAGATAACTCATAAACTAGGAATTTTTCCAAATCAAAGTTCAGTTGATGTAGGGTGCTATCAAAGGTTAGTTGGGAGATTAATCTATTTGTCTCACACGCGACCCGATATATCGTATGCAGTGAGCGTGGTTAGTCAGTTCATGCATTAGCCGAGTAAGGAGCACATGGAAGCTGTCTATAGAATTCTGAGGTATTTAAAAGGTTCCCCTGGGAAAGGTTTATTTTTTGCAAAGAACAGAAGTTCTAATGTCGAAGGGTATATAGATGCGGACTGGGCAGGAGATAAGACTACGAGAAAGTCCACGGCAAGCTATTTTAAGTTCGTAGAAGGTAATCTTGTTACTTGGAGAAGCAAGAAGCAGAAAGTGGTAGCTAGATTAAGTGCTGAAGCTGAATTTCGTGGAATGGCACATGGAATCTGTGAATTGCTTTAGATTTCTCGTGTCTTGAACGATTTGAGATAGAATTCACTAAGCCAATTAGTCTTTACTGTGATAATAAAGCAGCGATTGAAATTGCGCATAATCTTATTCAACATGATCGTACTAAGCATGTAGAAGTTGACAGACACTTTATCAAGGAAAAGATTGATGAAAATGTTATTTGCTGTCCTTATATGAAGTCAGAAGACCAGCTAGCAGATGTACTTACTAAAGCTGTGTCAAGTAAAGCATTTCATAGAGTGATTAACAAGTTGGGCATGACAGATTGTTATACACCAACTTGAGGGGGAGTGTAGAATTTAAATTTCAATTTAGGGGGCTAGCTGTAAACGTGTTTGTTGTAACAGAATCTGAAAAATAGAATAGCTGTGAAGATATAGTAGTTAGTAGTAGTTATCTATTTTAAGTACAACTCCTCTTGTATAAATATCGTGTAAAAAGGAGAATGAAATACAATTGAATCATTCAACAAATATTCTGGGTTTCTCGTATCTACAATCAAGATATTGAAAGACAGGGCAGAGCTTGATTAGGTTTTTTCTAATATTATAGACTATAGAAGAAGTTGACCATTATTGAAGTGAACCATTATTGAATTTGTCACTGTATGTATGAGAATGATTTAGAATGGAATGGATTGGAATGAAATGAATTCTAAAATGATAGATTTATTCTTTGGAAGTGTAAACAAAATGGAATTAAATGGTTATAAAATGTATTTGTCATAAATGTCTCTAGTAATAAATACAAATCATAAATATGTAATAAGATAAAATAGTAATTAAACTATATGTAATTAATAGAACTAGAATGGAATCGCTACGGTCCCATCAACGGGACCATCCAATGAATCATCTAACCATTAAAATAACTCTAGCAATAAGAATATCAACTATTTTAGTAATTCGATCACGGTTGGGTATGGTATGAGCTTTTGGATGGTGATGGGATTGGTCCCATCAAAATTAATGATAGGACTATAAAATTTTTCTCGCCTTTATGGAAAAGAAATCTAATTCCTCTTCAAATCAAAATCATTTATTTCAAATAATCATGATTTCGGCTTGTAAAAATGCATCTAAATATAAGGAATAGAATGAAACCTGGAATTACATTCCATTTTAAATCTATTCCTACATACCGAACATGACATTATTGATTCTCTATTCCATGTCAAGCAATAGAAGGCAAATCTTACAAGAGGGTTGCTCTTTTGTACCACTCATGGCTTGTTTGGTATGTAGGAATGGATGCAATGAAATCACAATTCTAGCTTTCATTCATTTTCTATGTTTAGAAGCATCGAGAAATCGGAATCACAATTTTTTGAAATTGACAATTCCAGCTTTTAAGGTGGAAGTGACAATTTTGATTATAAGGTAGAATTCGATTCTAGCTTTAAGAAGGTAGAGTCAAGATTCATTTTTGTTCTCCATTAAACAATCTTTACTGTAATTACCTTTCTATCTTATAGGAATTTATCATCTCATTTATTGTAAATGATATTTTTGCTAAATTCTAATGTAAAGTAATGTGTTTCCATTTCATTATGCGTTTCCATCTAAATAAAGGAATGAATTTTTCATTATGTTATTGATTTCATTCCATTCAAAACAATTCTTATGCATTAGGTTTATTTGTTTGAAAATTTATAGCATGTGAGATGTGTCAAGTACCATTTACAATAGAGTGCAAAGTAGATGCTATAATTATTCTAGACTAAGGATATTGAAATTAAATTATAAATTCTTAATTGACTCCAAATACAGAGTAATTGTACGAGTGGAAGCAATTTATTATTATTATTATTATTATTATTATTATTATTATTATTATTATTATTATTTATTGCTTGTTTTTGTGTCACTACAATGTAACATATATGTGTGCAATGACAAATGGTTACAACAATATTTTCCCATATGAATAAGTGAGACAGGTAGCAATATGTTGCAAAGACTAAAGATTACGTCTAACAACCTTACTAAATAGTGTGAGGACTTTATCATACTATTCTTACTTATTTGCTACCACTAATAATTTTGTTGGCCCAATGTAGCGATCCAGCCCAATCTATTACACTCTGGCCCTACTTCGAATTCTCTTTTTCTCCCTTAAGTGTCATCGGCACTAAAACATTAAGAACATAAGAGTTTAGTTTAAACTCACAAACTGATGTTGGAAAACCTAGCTTAATTTTCTCCTTCAAAAATCTTATCATTGCAATTCTTTGTTACATGCTTTTGGTCAATGATGGATTCGGGCTCCCATACATCTAAATCTTAAAGGGTTAGTAGATCTGTGGCATGCTAATGGCTCCTAAGAATAAACTATTTAAGTTATGAAACATGGAATGGATGGTCGAGTCTGAAGGCAGATTTAACCGACAAGCTACCTCTTTGACTTCATCAATGATGGTCCGTAATATTTGGCATTAAGTTTGTGTATTTGGTGTTTCTCAAGACTATGTTGTCGATAGGGTTGTACCTTAACCAATAACCAATCACCTACGGTAAAAACCCTCTCACTCCTATTCTTACTAGCCAACTGTTTTATCTTCTCTTGAGCTCGCTTAAGATAATATCATAGCGTTCTGAGAGCCTATTCCCTATATATCAAAATACAATCTACCATCTTATTTCTAAAGTTTCCTGATATGTAGGGTAGACTTAAGGGGGGTGATAGAGTACTTCAACAGGGGTAGTTCTAGCTCTTAAGTAGAAATTTGTATTATACCACCAGTTTGATAGGGCTAAAAATTCACTCCAACTTTTAGGGGTTTCACTAGATACACACCTTAAATAGTTTTTCCAAGCAATTATTCACAACCTTTGTTTGTCCAACGGTTTGGAGATACTACGCGAAGGACATCCTTAGTTCCACTCCTTGCAATTTTAGGAACTCATTCCAAAAGCGACTAATGAATATTGACTTATGGTCACTGACAATTAAATTGGGCATACCATGTAACTTAAAGACATTTTCCATAAACAGTTTAGCTAAGAGTGGAGCAAAAGAAGGATGAGTCGAACTAATAAATCGTGCATAGTTGCTAAGTCGGTCTACTATCACCATTATCTCATCCTTGCCATGTGATTTTGGTAATCCTTCTATGAAATCCATTGAAATATCTATCTAACATCTTTATAGTATTGGACCGATTGTGCCACATTCTCATATTTATCTCTTTGAAAAATTACACATTCCCTAACATACTATCTCACTTCCTTCTCCATGCCTGACTAATAAAAAATGGAATGTTACCTCTTCAAGGTAGCTTGGGAACCAGAATGCCCACCCATTACTCAATCGTGACAAATGCTATTAATTTCAGCTTGAGCTTAGAATTAGGTCCTACAACCATTCTTCCCTTGTTTCACAATAGTCCACTCTCCATGGTGAAATTCTTGATCCGATCCCCTTCCTCCAGTTTCTTGCTTATTAGTGCATAGGGCACATAAGAATTAACATTGGCCTTGATCTCGTCCAATAATTATGTGGACAAATTGATAGAATGAATCATAGTCTTCAAATCTGCATGAAAAAGAGCATCAGCAACTTTATTGGTTTGGCTACTTTCATATTAGATTTCATAATCCAAGCAAGCAATTTGGTCAGCCATTTTGGCTAACTATTTTCTTAAACAGATCTTTGCCTCTGATCTATTCTTTGAGATAGCCCGCAGCTTACCTTTTGTTTTTTTTTATTGGATTTCAAATCAATAAGATACGTAGTAACTTGCATAATGATTGTTAGGATAGACATCCTAAACAAATTAAAAGTTAAACTCGGCCTGATAATGGAGTGTTGCTCGGGCATGTGTTCGTTTAATCTAGTCCAGGGAGCAACAATGTAATGCCCCAAAGGATACCTTAAACATGACAATCCGTCATAAACAACATTAAAATTTAAGAATGATTACCTTAATCATTCGGAAGCTTTTATATCGTTACAAGACATATGTTCACAACAAGGGACGCCGGTGGATTTATGCAGTTTAAGGTGATAAGAAAAGAACATACAATAATTTACTAAAATAAATACATAAAAGTACTCAAAATCTTACATATCTAGGGTCTGTTTGGATGATCTGTTTTTCATCTATATTTGTATCTTTTTCAAAATGATATGTATAAATATATCTAATTTGCATATATTTTATCTATATTTAATTTATTTGATCTTTTAATAAGAACCACCAACTTTTTTTTATTTATATCTATTTCTTGATAAATAATTTGTTAGACAAAAGTTTTAAAAAAATGTCTGTATCTGCCGGAAAAAGCCAAACAAACAGACCCCTAAGGGGCACTCCCTTGTGAAAACACAAATTGTCTTACAATATCAAAAAGTCTCCAATTACATAAAAAAAAAAAAAAAACATAGAGATTTTCTAAGGAAATCTATTCTAACAATCTTTAAATAAATTTCCTACAAAAGCTTCAAATTTCCCATTCTTGCTTACCTTAGCTTGCGAATCTCTAGGAGTGACCCAAAAAGTAGTCATACATCAAAAGTCTATTTAGGGGTAAGTGACAACATGCTTAGTGAGAAATCCTTGCAATACCATATCCATAACAAGCAAGTTGGTTATTCAATCATATGCAATGCATCAACCATATGTTTTACACACACATATGTACAACCTATTAGAAATTGTTCGCATGATGGATTTTACGCCCTCTATATCAGGGGTTAGGAATGCTTTGAAAATATTAGGGTCCTTCCAACCATCACAGTCTATTGGGTCTCGATCGACCACCACTACTTAATCCCACTGGTTCCTTATCCAAAGCAATCCAATTATTTATTAACTTATATCAAATTTCATATTAAAGCATTCATTTCATGTTTTTATTTGATTGGACATGAAAATAAGAACCCGCCATGGCTGCAAACATTGCCTCGCTAAAATATGGATAGTTCTTCATTGTCTGTCACATTATCTTTAACTAAACCTAGCTTTGCTCTAACATAGCTTAGAAATTACGTACTTCTTATTATTTATAGTTTAATCTAACATATTAATCTAAATTAATTCTAGTTAAGTCTATATTAAATTAATCTTAGCCAGGTTGATTATACTTAATCAATCTCATTCATTTTAACTTATTATAGTTTATTAAGTCGAGTTGAACTTAAGTTTATTAACTAAATTCATTTTATACTCAAAACTATATTAACTCAAAATTAATTACCAAACCTATCAATTCACGTAACTCATTCTTAATTGTATAAATTAACTAATATATTACATTACTATTATTTATCTATTTCATTTTATTTTTATTTTATTTAGATTTTTATAAAGAACATGGTCAGGTGCACGGTCGTGCTTTTCCCTGTGTTCCTTATACATGAGAAACACACTCAAAACAATTCATAATATTCTCTTCGTGTTTCAATCGTAAATTTGACTCAGAGAGAAACACGATGTAATAGAGTACACCATGTTTTAGTCATGCTTCTCTTTAAGTTAAAAATAAAAGATAAACACAATGCGAAGAAGAAGTTGTGTTTCGTTTTAGCGAGAAGCAGGGCAAGATAAATCTAGCCATGTTCAAGTTGTGCTTCTCCTTAAGTTATAAAAAACGATGAAATATATTGGGTTGTGTTTGCCCGTGCTTCATTTGTCACATTGAACACACTAACATTATAGAGAAACATAGTCAAATAAGATAAGCCGTGTTCTGGCCATGTATCTTCTTAACATATAAAACACGCATGAAACAAAGAAAAACACAGGGAGATAGGGGACGTCGTGTTCTCGCCATGTTGTTCTAGAAATTGTATGCATAAAAAAAATTACAGAGAAGCACGGTTGGATAGGTTGAGCCACGTTCTAGCCATGTTTCTTCTTTGATGTATAAAAATGAAGAGCACAACTGAATTTTGGCTCCTTGTGTTTTCTCTATGTTCTTTGCTCTATTTTACATTTCGAAAACTCAACATATTTTACTACTTGTTTTAGATCATTTTTTTAACTTCTTATATACAACATACAAACCTAGAATTATTATTCGTAACATCTATATTCATGTTTTTACTTTATATTTCATCCCAATCTCAACTCTAAGATACATTATCTCATTTTGGTTTTAATATATAACTTCATACATTACAAGCTTATAAGTTTTATCTTAAATCCTACTTATATTTAGTGTTATTCGTCATTTATATCTAGAAATAACATATAAAATAAAGTAAAACAATTATACTTATCTTTTTAGCAACTATATACAAGATGATCTTCTTTTCTTATTGTTGAAGCTACTTCTAACATGATTTACACTTCTTATCTTCTTTTCTAACCTTGATTTCTCTTCTAGTCTTCTTGAAAATGATATAAAAGGAAATGAATTGAACAAAAAGGAAGAGAAAATGAAGAAGAAGGAGAAGAAGGGAAGGGAAAGAAAAAAGTAAAGGGAAAGAAATAGAAAAGGAAAGGTAAAAGCAGATTTTAAAGATATTTTAATATAACGGTATTAAGTTTAAGCTTCTCTGATAATTAAATTAAATATCAAAACTAATTCGACAATAATTTGAGAATCTATATAATAAAAATTATTAACTCGTACTATAAATCTAGTTTATAAATTTTATTTGTAGAAAATTGACTTTTAGTTTGAGTTTTGGTATAAGAACTAATATTTTTAGAAAGATAATTGATTTTAAAATTTATAACGATAAAGAAAATGAAAGTTTAATCAAAATTCAAAGCTTTAGGAGTTTATAAAACATTTAGATTATGTATTTATGGTTTAGGGAATGAAAATCCAAAGAAATGGGGTTCTAATTGAAAAATTAGAAAAGATTATAAAATACAGTTTATCAAAATAGATAGATGAAACAATGTAAACAAATTTTAAAAGGAATATTTGAAATCTCAATTTTAACTTAACCTATTTACTAATTTTATTATGTCAAGTTATCTAATCATACTTCATTGTTTGTTTTACTTAAACTATTTAAACCATTTAATTCCAATTTCTAACTTAGGTAAAAGTTTATGATATTTCACCTATCTTCCATATCTACCCGTTACCCAATCACCATCCAACACTGAATATCACAAGTTAAGTTGTTGCTGGTAATGCTGGCAACCAATCTGGTTTATTCTTTTTCCTTCTATGATAGTTAGTGTATCCACCACTCATTTAAGCTTACAATACCTAGTATTATAATCAAACTCCATGGTAAGTTCACAAAAATTCCACACGATATCTCAAAGTCGTCTCAGCCAAGGAATTACGAGCACAACATCCTCTCCTTCAAGGGATAGTACATGAAACTTTATTTCAAAGGTGTTACCCTGTATGTTCAAGCTTAAGTTGGGTACATAACCTTTGGTAAATATAGGTTTTCCATTAGCCAACATCACCTTAACTGTCTTTGTATTATCTACCACGCAACCTAAATTCTTAGTAATTCTTTCATCCAAGAACTAAGGGAACTACCCGAGTTAACAAACACATCCAACTTACATTTTTTATAATAAGCTTTAAATATGATCATGTCAAGTTCTTGTGCTTTATTAATAGCATATAGTGTCAACTTGGACATCTCATCTTCTATTGCTGGTTCTTCATCCACTTCACTTCCTTCATTGTCATTACTAGTATCTTCCTCTACAGTTAGCATCTTAAAGGGTCTATTCTTACCATGGTGATCAGGACCAAAAGTGTAACGAATGCCACTACCACCAATAGGGGCCCAGCCGCACTAACTACTAGTTAGTAGGACGAGCTGCTCACTAGGTATTGTTACCCTCACGCAGTCTTTCACCTCTCCTCCCCCTTCCCCCCTTCTGCAGAGTTCAAGGATCGAAACCAACTTAATTGGTGAGAAGCGTTGCCTTTGGGGCAAAAAAAAAGCCTCAGGTCCTAGGTTCGATCCTTGCAAGCTACGGCTAGAGGTGAGGGACTGCATGAGGGTAACAATACCTGATGAGCAGCTCGTCCTATCAGCGGTTAATCAGTGCGGTTGGGCCCCTATGAGTAGTAATAGCGGTTGTTACAAAAAGCCTCATCACATTAAAAGCAATGTCGCTTCCTACGTTTCTATAAGGATCCGATGTGTCCTACATCAAAATTCAAACATGCCAAATCCCCTAACCTCGTAAGTATTATATGCTGATAAGGTCATAATTCATACACTTTTCCTTTGATTATTCATGTATATATGTTATAGATTTTGTAGAAATCACATAGGAATAGGTACTTATTTGTGCTAAATTGTCAATTCATATGATAGAAGATTAATTCAATCAAACATATGCAAAATGGAGAAAATTCACTTGTTTTGAATGCAAAAATCAATGTGCACCGGCTGGAAAGGAAGCAACACCGCCGGTGTAGGGGTGGTGCACCTATGGTGCAGAATGCAAAACATAAAAGCCGCCAAAAGCACAACCATAGTACATGAAAATAAAAGTCGGCCTCTACAATTGAGAAGTACGCCGACTAGATCCAGATCTACGTTGCCGGCGTACCAATGGCCTTTATCGTAAAGACAATATAAAATTTGAACGTTGGGTGGACGCTGTCCTTCACACTGCCGATGTAACATCTTAAGTTGCCTCAACGCCGCCAGCGTAGAAGTCTAGAAGTGTCGATGTCTTCAGAGGAGTTATTTTACAAAAAGAAAGCAAAATGGGTCAAATTGAATAGTAACCTCCTATTTATTAAAGAAACGTCTATTAGGCATTAAAGGAGTGTTACTTTGGAAAGCCAAAAGACCCGTAACTCCCGTAACTTCCCACTTTTCATTCCACACTCATGAAAGTCATTATAAAATGAAGATAGAGGGAAGAATCAAAGGAAAGATCTAGAAAAACAGAGAAAAAATCCAAAAAAAAAAAAAAAGAAGGGATGAATCCAAGGAAGAAGAAAATCCTTTATGGTAATTTAGGTAGGTAGAGAGTAGTGTAGATCTTATATTGATATCATTGGAAGACTTTGACTTCAAAGACCCATTGTTGAAACTGATCTCAAGAAACCCATATCATATCTATAGGCAATAGATCCAGTGATATTTGATTATCTGATTTTTTTTCTATTGCTTTACTGATTTTCTATATGAATTCTGCAATTGTTTCTTTGCTTTGCAATTGATTATTGTCTTTGATGTCTGATTTATATGTCTTTTGTGGGAAATTTAATGAAACCCTAGTTTATTTGATATGATAATTGTAAGTGTTATAGGATTATGAGATTTGTGGAAATTTTATATTGTTATTCTTGTTTATAAATCTTAATTGGTTTATATGAGCTATGAGAAATTAGGGTTTTGATTGGAATTCTTATATTAGGTTAATTTATCAATTGCGGAAGCGGTGAATTTTAACCTAATTTAGAGATTACCTGATTGTGATTCATGCAATGTTTTATAACATTAGTCAATCATATAATCGAAAGATTCATGATTGTGATTTCGATTCCATTGTCAATTTGCGCAGCGAGAGCTGGTGGATTGATTTATTTTTTTTAAGGTTTTTAAATCTTTTTGATAATCTCGTATAAATTTCCACAAAGCTAATAATCGTTATAGCATGACAACAATTTGATTGATAGATTTTTTGTGGATTTTGTATTTCCTTCTGACCATTGATATATCCTTTGAAAACACTCTCTCCATCATAATTAGTTTAGAATTAATTTAGTCTAACTTAAATTAAGGTAAATCATTGGCCCGAATATCAGTAGAATCTAATACCGATAGTGGTAGTTAAGTAATCCTCGTGGGAACGATACTCAACTCCTATCTATATTACTTGATTCAATCTAGTATACTTGATGGTAGTATTTGCTCTTTATTATATATATATATATATATTAACAGATCACACGCATAGACTTCCTTAGAGGATTTTTTTATGTCAAACATTGCTAGCTGGTTTTGAATTCTTAAATCATTTAATTAGATTCTGGAGGTAACTGGATCTGTAACAGGAAAACTAACTCTATAAAAATATATCTAGCTTCCACTCATACAAGAGTATATCAACTTTTATTAAACCAAAACCATACCATACCATCAGGTATATCATATACCATTTATGATGGTACAAAAAAGTTTTCAAAACTTATTACAAAACATGGGCTCTGTGACTAGTCTCATTTTAGAAAATACAATTTCAAAATATAAATCTAGCTCTTATTACAAAACAAACAAAATAAAATCCACGATGCTGACTCACTTCAATCTTCAACAAATTCTCCTCGAGTCGTCCCATACACTTGAACCAAACATCATAAAAATACCATCATCATCCACATCATCTTCATCGAATCATCAACATCATCATTATCATCATCAACATAATTACCAACCAATACTTGGGAAGAAAGAATAATGAGTTGAAACCCAGTACAAAGCAACATAAACACGCGTGAGATGACACACAAACTTAAACTAGTGCAATGCAGCAATAATAGGTTACTAACTTTAAATTAAAGTAAACAAATCAATAATAGAGCACTCACACTTCGGAACAACAATTACTCAAGGGGTTGATATAAGCAGCTTAGATACTTATATCTCTGATATCTAATAGAGAAAGAGAAAATAGCTTCATCTAAAGTTCACAACCATTACATAGTTTTACTTATTTCAATCCATAGCATTGTTTAGTTCAACTGGTCTCATAAACGTGAACTAAACCATGTTACTTCACCCTCAAGCCTAAGTAAATGTTACGCCGATACTATTTACCCTATCTATTACCTACCGAGTTACTTATGAATTTTCATTACATCATGACATATCATTGCATCATGGTAGGAGGTAGCGTAAGCGCCTGACTATCGTGCCCGGCTCCAAACAAGGTTGTATGTCCCTAGACTAGATTCAATGACACAAACACAAGCATCACTTAGGCTGTCTTTAAGTTTTATTTCATTTAAGAATGTTTATCCTAACATAACGAACAAGCACACACTATGTACCTTATACATTTGAAATCCAAATAGAGATAGGGGTAGGTCGGAGGCCATCTTAGAGGATAAATCAAAGGCAACATTTGTTTGAGAAAATTAAACCATATAAGCGATTAATTTAATTATACATGTATATTAAACTTATTTAAAAAAACATATTTGACAAAACACTACGTAGGAATCCCACTATAGTTGCAAAAATTATCATGCCAAGATACAAAAAGTATTCATTGTCTGTTAAATTATTTCTTTTCTATTTGTTTATAGTGATTTATTATAAAAACATTATCACATCATTCATTTTCAAAACACTCATATTTGTCAACAAATAAAATTTAAAACAACATATTCCCTACACTATTTATGGTTCAAGCCTACACATTAAGCTAAGCTAATTATAAATTATTAAGCTTATATTAACTTAATCATTACTAAGTTGATTAGATTAACCAATCTATCCATTTTCACCCATTAAGTCACGTTAATCCTAGGTTTACTAATTAAGTTCCTTTTGTATTTAAGATTCATATTTAAACTTAAGTTTGTTAGCTAGTTCACTTCATATTAAAAATCTATATAGTAAACCTAGATTAGTTATCAAACATATTTATACTTTAACTTCTTTGTCTAATTTAATTAATTATGAATCTATAAGTTCTTTTAACTCATTTTTAATTATATAAATTAACTATCATAACATTTTAATTATCACTCATCTATTTCATTTATCTCTCTCTCTCTCTCTCTCTCTCTCTCTCTCTCTCTCTCTCTCTCTCTCTCTCTCTTTTTTTTACAATCAGCACCAAGGGACAAATCATGCCGGTGATGCGATCCGTGATCTAGATCACTAGCCTCATCACGCCCATCATGCAGGATCACGCCTTTGATTACGATTGTGGATATCATGCCTGTTATCACCCTTTGCATTTTGATCATAGCATATCACGGTCCCTGTGATACCCATGATCACTCTTGATTTTTCTTTCCGTCTATATCACGAGCCATATCACACCTGTGATGCATAGAGAGATCGAGTTACCTTTTTCCTTTGTCTTTTGCTCTAATTTCAACTACTTTTTTTCCAATATACATAAAAAAAAACATCTTATTATTAGTATACCCAAGCATAATCTTAACTTATAAACACTTCTATATATATATCTATATCTATATCATATTTCCTTAAATCATTCCATCAAATACTTAATCTACACATGCATATACATATCAATGTTTTAGCATATATGTTAATATATTACTAACTTATCAATTCCATCATAAAATCTACATCTATCTAGCTCCAATTCAACATTTTCATGCATAAACAACAATCAAAACAAGAAAATAAACAAACTTACATGTTTAGCAAACTAAATCTTCATCACTACTACTACTACTACTACTACTTTGGTTGATGTGGCTTCTTTTAGTTCAATTCTCTGTTTCAATTTTATATTGCATAATCAATTCTTCCTATGATATTGTTTAATTTGAGATTTAAGATTGGTTCTGAGAAATAAAAGAAGAAGAGAAGCAGATTGAGAAGAAACGTATGAGAAGGAGAGAAAAATGGAAGGGAGAAAAGAAAGGAAAGGGTACGAGAAAAGACGTAAGAAAGAAAAAGGGAAAGAATAAACATAAATAGGGTAAATAAAAGATATTTAGGAATAAAGGTTTTAGAATTAAATCTTTTTAATAATTATTTTTAGTTTCAAAATTATTTAGAAAATAATTTAAGAATCTATTTAATGGAATTTAATGGTTTGAATCAAATATCTAACTTGGGAGCTTAATTTACGAAAATCCAATGTTTAATTTGGGTGCGGGCTTAAGAACTAATATTTTTAAACAGACAATTGAACTCAAAATTTGTGGGAATCAAGGACATGGAATTTGGACTAAGATTAAAAGGTCAAACATTTAAATAACTTGTTTAAGGTTTAGGGGATTGAAATTTAAGAATAAGGGGTTTAATTAAATGACTGGGAAAAATTGAATAATTTGATTTATCGAAAAAAGGTCATTAAGGCAAATAGATTATTTAAAAGAATAATTAAAATATCAAGTTTCAATTTGAATTTATTTACCAATTTATATAAATTTATCTAATCATATTCTTTAAATTTCTTTACTTAATTAAACTATATAAATCAAATTTTAAGTAATTTCAAATTCAAGTTTGAAATTAACTACCTATTATACTATTCAATTAAACCATTTCTATGTTAACTAGGTAGGGGTTGAGGATATTTCAATTTCTCTCCCAATTCCTAAGGGGTAAGCCCTCTAGTGGGTCGGTTTTGATGGTTAGTAGTATTTGAAGTTGAGTATGGGGGTTTTGATGGAGTGGTTTTGAAAGTGTGTCGGTTTAGGCCAGATTATGGGTTTACATAAAGGTATATGGTTGACAGAAGTGGCAGGATTGCTGTGGTGTGATACTCTAGGTGGTTTGTATGGATTTTTGGTAGAGTTAAGGGTAATCTCTTGTAACTTAGCTAGTATAAATGCATGTTGAAGTGTTTGTGGTTGAAACATGAGTACTAGGTACTAAGTTGCTGGTTTAAGGCCACTTAAGAAACAACTGATCTTATGATGTTCCGATAGGTGTACTAGAGTTGTTAAGTGTTCAAACTCAGTCCAATATTCCTCCAATGTCCCATATTGAAATAATTCCTTAAGTGAAGCCACAAAATCACCAAAAGTTCCAATGCCAAACCCATGTTGCGATCATATTACAAATTCTTCCCGTGTAATGGGGGTGGGATGTGACCAACTTTAGACAAAAGAATGATACTAATGTAGGGTTAAGTCCCTTAAATGCACAACTACTACCTTTACTCTTAGATTACCGGGTGTATCATTTAATTCAAAGAAATGCTTAACCTTAATCAATCACGATTTTAAATCCTCACAGATAATGCAGGAAATCCCAAATGTGTAGAACGTGAAGGTAGTTGATATGATAGTTTGTTTGGTACAAATGGGTTTTTTATAACCGCCTTTGCTTTAGTAAGTAGTCCACTACCGGAGGGTGTTCAAGTCACTCCTACATCTTCGTTACTAAATTGGCCTAGATTGATAACATTATTAACCTTCTTTTGCATGTCAGATAAGGTTACCTTAAGCGTGTGTAAAAAAAACGATGAACCGAAAAATTGAATTGAAACGATAAAACCAATCCAAAAAATATGATTAATCGGTCTGTTGGTTTCGGTTTAGGATTATGATTTTTATTTTTTTTGGTTTTTGATATTCGGTTTCGGTTTATAACCACAAAAAACTAATGGTTAACGATTAACCGTTTCAATATTTATAAAGATATTATATATATAATTTATATATACATATAATTTTTTTTTTAAGTATATATATATATACATATGATTTACATATACATATAGTTTACCTATGTTCATATTCTTTGGATTTTGATTAAAATACTATTGTCATATGTTTGATGAGAGTTAATGTATTAATTGATTTAGTTTGATTTTATTGATGATGATACATCCAAATGTTTGTTTTTCCCATTTTTTTAAATTTAATTTCCTTTTTCTCTTTTTTAGCTCTTATAATATATATATAATAATTTAAAGAAAAAATCTATGATAAAGGATAAAAAATAAGGTTTGTTGAAATTATCAATTTGATTTGTTGAAACCATAGTCATAAATTGAAAACCGAATAAAACGGTTAATCGTTAAGGCAGTTAACTGTTTATAATGGGCTGGTTAAGGATCGAGATATTAAAAAACCAAACAATACTGTTATGTTTAAAAAATAGGACCACCGACCAAATAACTCATTCGTAAGCACCCCTAACTGCCCCCATAACGTTCCAAAACTATTTACTGCTGCTTAAAAAACTCAATGAATGTTTTAGGAAGCTTATCCTCTTGATTCTTAAGCAAATATTTCACATATTCCTCCATCTGCTCACTACTTCGAGTCTTGACCATCCAATTCCCCAAATAACTTTGATACCAATTGGAGTAGGGATACTAAGATTAAATTGTAGATTATCAATTGATTCCGAATACATAGCAATTATAGGGGTGGAAGCAATGTTTTTTATTTTGCATTGATTGTTTTCGTGTCGCTACAATATTTTCCCATGCGAATAAGTAAAACAAGTGGCAATATGTGCCAAATACTAAAGATTACCTCTAACAACCTTGTTAAGGACTCTATGCTTATTTATTTGCTACCACTAATAATTCTGTCGGCTTAATTTAGCAATCCAGCCCACGGCCCATTACACTCTGGCCCTCCTTCGAATTCTCTCTTTTTTTTTTTTCTTTTTTTTTCCGTTATGTGCTGTCGGCACTAATGTAACATTAGGAACATAGGAGTTTGAACTTTAAACTCACAAACTGATGTCGAAAACCCTGACTTAATGTTCTTCAAACATCTTATCTTGCAATTCTTCCTTACAGCGTGTTCATCTAGTGGATACTGATATTAAAGTTTTATTTAGTTTATTAAGATTGTTTATGAGATATTTGGTCGAGTTTACTTTGGTTTTGTAATAAACAGGTTACTGGAAAAAAATAAATAAATAATTCCCAGAAAGAAAAATGACCCGTGAAATCATTTTAATTTAAAATTTGGAGCAGATCTCACTCGACTCACTCAACCTCATCTTTTTTTTTTTTCCGAAATCAAATTCTACAATCACATCATCAATCTTCGTATTGTAGCATCATTCATTTTACCATGTATGTACGCATCATCATCGTTTTAGATCCACATAACCATATCCAGTGAACCAATTTAATAACTAACCGCCATAGAAATGGCTAACCGCAACTTCTTTTCCAGACGAAATCCTAACCCTAACTTCAACCCTCACAAATGCCGATTCCTTGACATCTTAACCGCCGGATTCCTCGCCTCCGTCCTCCTCTTCCTCCTTTTCCTCTTCTCTTCTCCCGCCGGCGACCCCCACCCCACCCCTCGCCTCCGCCATTCCTCCCGCGACCATGTGCGCATTGTCACCGCAGTCGAGTCCGGGAAGCTCTATCCGCAGCAGCTGGAATCCTGCCCTAAGGAGTACGTCGATTACATGCCGTGTGAAGATCCTAAAAGGAGTAGTCAGCTTAGTAGAGAAATGAATTACTACAGAGAAAGGCATTGTCCGGTGCCGGAGGAGACGTTGATTTGTCTGATCCCTTCGCCCGAGGGGTATAATATTTCGGTGCGGTGGCCGGAGAGCTTGGATAAGGTATTGGTTTCGACTCGTGGAAGTCATTATTAGTACTCAAGTGAAAGTTTGCTTTTTCGATATTAGTTTGGATTTCAACCAGGAATTCCTGACGTGACTCAATAATCCAAACACGAAATAGAGATAAAATAAGAAACAAACTGGCACAATACGGCTCGAACTGACACAGTCAGTCCATTGTAGGAAAAGATTAAACATTTGTAAGGTTTAATTGGATTTATGTAATTTGTTTTTTTCCCTTTTTTCCTTTTATGTTGACACGAATTCCACATGAAATGGGATGTAAAAGGAAAGCAATCAGCTATAACATATTGCCACATATTCTTAGGATCTGCATTTGAGGTTTATGAGAGTCAATTGGAGAAATTGGCGTATTTGTACTTGGTAAATCAAAGCTGCGTGAGGAATCTATGAATAATTAATAAATTTAATATCTAACGGGATACACATGCTGGGTGCATGTATACCAGTATGGAATGATGGGGGATGTTCGCTATAATATACTTGAATGACTATTGAAGTAAAATATTCTTAATTGCTTCAGCAGTAAAATCTGTTAACACTGAAATATTATACCGTGATGTAAATGGGAGTTAATGGCAGGTCCATATACAGATGGAAGTATGCCAGGGATAATATAATGAGCTACAAACTCCTTATCTTGAAGTTCAGGATAAATTATGTTGACAATGCCTATATAATTATAATATTGCAGTAACACCCCAAGTCGTGTACATGGATGACTGGATCTCTGTCGGATCTGTTTAATCAATTGATTTTTGGGCATTTGTCTGATAATGTGGCTTTAAATACTTGTTTACACACCGTGTGACCGTGTTGGATTACAATTTACACAAGTAAAATATTGATGGGGGGCCTTAAAGCACTTGATTACATTTTTATCTTTTCATACATTTCCCTTTTCTATGGTGTGTAATCAATGTTGGAAGCATGAAAAGAGTCCTTGTTGCCCCTTAACAAGTGTCCTTCAACGTAACTCTTAACAAAATAGGTGGATCTTTTAACCCCCTTTTGCACCTTTCACAGTTTCAACCGGAGGTCCTGGCAAGTCTAAGTGAAGTTTCTGGAGTGCAAGCGCTTGATTACGATTGAATGGCATGTCAATTAGCCAACCTGTCATACCTAAGCTTCGTTTTCAAAAATTGATTAATAAGTTGCTGCTGATTGGATTTACACTTATGCACCTTATCTTGCACATATGCATGTAAACTTTCAAGAAATCATTGTGAGATGTCTTTTCCTTTTCCTACAGATTTGGCATAGCAACATGCCGTACAATAAAATTGCTGATAGGAAGGGCCATCAAGGATGGATGAAACTGGAAGGACCTTATTTTATTTTCCTGGTGGCGGCACAATGTTTCCTGATGGAGCAGGACAATACATCCAGAAACTTAAGAAGTATGTTCCTCTCACCGGTGGAGTTCTGCGGACAGCTCTTGATATGGGTTGTGGGGTAGGTACCATGCCCCAGCATTTCTTAAGTCTTTTTAAGATTTAATACTCTGGAAAAAAGTTAGATTTATATGTTTTAGGTGGCCAGTTTTGGAGGTTCTTTGCTAGCCGAAGGCATTCTTACAATGTCATTTGCTCCAAGAGATTCACACAAGTCACAGATACAGTTTGCTTTGGAGAGAGGCATTCCAGCATTTGTTGCAATGCTCGGCACTCGTAGACTCCCATTTCCTGCCTTTTCCTTTGATCTTGTACATTGCTCCAGATGCTTGATTCCATTTACAGCCTATAGTAAGATGTCTATTAAATTAAACGCTTCATGGATTCCCATTTCCCTCTGTCCTTTCCCCCTTGGTGCGGAGCTCTTATTATTATTGGTTAATGTTGCTTTCAGATGCTTCATACTTTATTGAGGTGGATCGGCTGCTTCGTCCAGGAGGCTATCTAGTCATTTCTGGCCCTCCTGTTCGGTGGGCTAAGCAGGATAAGGAGTGGGCAGATCTCAAGGCTGTGGCTAAAGCCCTTTGTTATCAGCTGATAATTGTTGAAGGAAACACTGCTATCTGGAAAAGGCGTCTTGATGATTCATGCCTACCTAATCATAATAAATTTGGGCTTGAACTTTGTAATGAATCTGATGACCCAAATTTTGCTTGGTAAAGTTTCATGTTTTCCCTTTTTCTTCTTCATATGTTTACAAGCGGTAGGTGTGACTTCTTATCTTAGTTCTTTTGCCACTCATGCGTTAGGCTATTTTAAAATTGTTATTCATGATATGCACCTATGATTCTATGTTAGGGGTTTAGCTGCTTGTAGGCTGTATTAATCTTTCAGCTCTTTTCTTTTGCAGGTACACCAAACTGAAAAATTGTGTCAGCAAGACAATTTCAGTGGAGGGAGGGTATGCAGTTGGGACATTCCAAAGGGGCCTGAGAGATTAACAAAGGCTCCTACCCGGGCAACACTTATAAAAAATGGATTTAATGTATTTGAGGCTGATACTAAGAGGTGGGCAAAAAGGGTTGCTTACTATAAGGATTTATTGAATTTGAAGCTTGGAACTTCAGCTATACGCAACATAATGGACATGAATGCATTTATGGGAGGTTTTGCTGCAGCACTCATAAATGACCCTGTATGGGTGATGAACGTCGTTCCTTCCCATAAGTCAGCAACTCTTAGTATAATATATGACAGAGGCCTTATTGGACTTTACCATGATTGGTGAGTTCAGCGTGCTTTTCCACGCTTTGAGCTGCAAAATCAATAATCCTATTTAGGCGTATCTTCATTTTCACTCATTATACATTCTCGAATGTAGGTGTGAACCATTCTCAACATATCCTCGTACCTATGATTTCATCCATGTTTCTGGGATTGATTCACTTATCAAAGATCGAGGTACAAGCAAAAAGAGGTAATTTTATATTTCTAATTTTTATCTATGATTCACATACATTATTTCATAATTGAAGGGTTAAATAAGAGGACAAGGGGGGTTTTGTTCAGCCCTAGCAATTATTGTGTTCTGCTGTGGTATTGTGGCTGCTTTGGCATTTTCCTTGATGATTGTACACCTCTTAGAAAGAGAACTGATAATATCTGAATTGCCATAGATTCAATGGGACCGTGCTTGTGATCTCTGGTTACTTTACTAGCTGCTATTTAAAATGCACATGCAGGCTATGGAAAAGAAAAAAATAGAATAAAATAACCAGATGAGTAACAGCTTGGAAAGGCCCTACCATGTAGGTGTGATAATTTAAAAGTCCACTTGCTCTCTAGACATCATTAAGAATGTTCATACTAGAAAATAACATCTATTGTATAACTGGGTTTTTTTTTTTGTTTGGGGGGGGGGGGGGGGGGAGGGGGGGGTGTGTTTGGGTGCGTGGGTGGGTGGTGGGGGTGTAAGAGGGGTGTAGATTTACAAATTCTCTAATAATATTAATAATAATAATAAAGCAAGCAGCCTCCTCTTTACAGTTAACTAGTTACAAGCCATCATTATATGCTGATAAAAATTTTAAATTATAATTCAATTTGTATATGAAAAAGTAACAAAAATAAGAAGTAAAACCTAAATAGTTTAGTGAAATAATAGTATATTAAGGGTGGATTTAGTTCATAGGTCTGACAACTGCTTCATGTTTATTTCAATAAGACTATTTGTCAAAAACAAATATAAATGAAAAATAAGCATTTTTACTTATAAACAGATCTCATAGATAAGATGCAAGTGTAGATATAGATAAGATACAAATAAAAAATAAGTCATCCAAATAGATCTTAAAAAAGTACTATGATAAGAAAAGCAATAAAACCGCATTATTTATGAATTAATTGTAGATAGGATTAATTACAGAAATATGACCCGTGTTTTGGTTGATTCATAAACACATGACCGGTGTTAAATTTTTTGACGTATAGGTGAGTGGAGTTTCATACAAAAGTGTTACTATATTTAATTACTATTACAGGGATATGTGTCAGAGTCTTATTGGTCTTAAAAATATTACTAAATAAAATTAAGTAAATAAAATATTTAAATTATTATTTTAAATGAGAAATTTGAAAATAAAAATGTAAAATTAATTTTTATGACTAATAAAATATTGATATTTGTCATTCTAAAATTATTAAATAATATTAATACTTTTGTATAAAACTCGGGTCATCTATTTGTTAAAAAAAACACCGATTATGTGTTTACAAATTGATCAAAACATAGGTCATGTGTTTTGTAATTAACCCTTGTAGATATTGTATATATGTTATTATTTCGTTATACGTATTATATATTGGCACTATAAGATAATAATTATTTTTTTGTTACATATTTATATATTTCATGGCATGTGGGAAGAGTTATAGTCCCTTAAATTGTATGAAGACTTATGCCATTAATTACATTAGACAAACATTATAATTCTTTTACATAAAATTTTAAAAGTTGCAACCCTTTGTAACTGATATTTAATTATTAAAAGTATTTAACTTTAATGAGCATAATGAGTAAAAGGATGTAGGTGATAAAATGGAAAATTCTGAGTACTAACAGTATTAATACAAAGATACAAATTATAGAACATTTCTACATTGGAAAGGTATTAAAGTTAAAATAATTATATATTTCAATGGAGATAGCACAATGATCAAAATCTCTTTATATATACTAGCTAATGATGCACCTGCAAATAAAAAAAAAAAAGATGGAGAGTGGATGAAGAAAAACAGGAAAAGTGAGAAGTTTATTTATGAGGGTAGGTGTTATGAAAAAACTGCTGAAAAAAATAAAAAGGTGGGAGAGAGACAAGAAGAAGGTGTAACTATATATATATATGGTAGTTAGTGATAGATAATTATTGCCATTACTTACGATAAAAATTTTTGACACAAATTATAATAATAGATATACATATATATGAAATGAAAGGTTGTGTCATTTTACTTTTGTTATATAAAATTTACAACTTTTCCAAAATTATATCCACATGAAAGGACATCTCTTAAACAGAAGTTTTCTAATTATTGCTTCAGAAGGTAATTGCAATTAGAAGTTTAAACAGAAGTTTTCTATAAAATCAAGGACAGTTGATGATAGACTACTTTCTCAATCTAGTGATTTGTACACGAATTTCATTTATTTTGTATGCCGAAATAGAAATAAAAACATAAAAAAGTGTATTAATAATGTGATGTAAAAGTGGGTTATTTCATGACATTATGCAATTTACAAAAACATACAATAAGAGTGAGAGTCTAAAACTAAAATATATATTTTTTATACAATTACTATGACGATCTAGAGCAATGAAGTAAAAAATTTTACAATCAAGATTCTACATGTAAATATATATAAGTAAAAAACAGAAGTGCCAGTAATAATAATTTGTGTTATCAAGGATGAAGAAAGATTAAATTGGAGAGTGGGAGATAAAGAAATGAATTGGAGAAAATAATGGGAGAAGGAGAGAGAAAGAGCGGAGAAAAAAAAGTGAAAAAAAAATGGCAAAAGAGAGAAATGAAAGAAAATGGAGAAAAGACAGAA
Organism: Combretum micranthum; assembly: GCA_024138025.1. Classification (NCBI taxonomy): domain Eukaryota; kingdom Viridiplantae; phylum Streptophyta; class Magnoliopsida; order Myrtales; family Combretaceae; genus Combretum; species Combretum micranthum. The sequence goes on from JAMXBD010000063.1 coordinate 2,039,606, forward strand.
AGATAGAAAGAGAGTGATAATAAATATATAGTAAATTTATGGGCAGTTATATCTATTGGGAAATATTGAAAGGGTACAATAATATAAAAGTTTCAGAAATTATATAATATAAATAGAATAAATGTGAAGAGCTAATAATGAATAGGTACAAATGGAAAAAGCTTCGGAAATTATATATTATAGATAGAAGAATAGAGGGACACACATGTAGTGCATGTGCTTAAACCTAAAGAATTTAAAAATCAAATTATATGTATGGCGTTTGCTATATGAGAAAGTTAGTTCGCATGAGCCAACCCCCTAAGTTTGTAACTTCTTATTAAAAAGGATATCTGCTATGGTTTGGAGTCCAATAAAAAGTTTTGGCTTGATAAAAAAGAAGAAATCCACCAATTTCTGAAATGTAAGGTCTTGCCACCATAACAAATGCCTAATACCTGAATCAGACATCAAATATCAGGATCATATGAAGAAAGGGTATACATATGAAGCAATCATTAGGCTAAAGAAATTAAAATGTTTGAAATGTGCTGTAATCAAGTGAGAAAAAATTTCATATGATGTCATTTTTGTTCATAAATGAATGCCTATGACACGAGGTATTTATTTGATATAAAGCACGCATAAAGATATAGTCGCTTAAGGTTCTGGATGTATAGATCACTGATTGAAGCGCTGCTTATATCATTTGACTGTCATGTGTTTTGTTTTGATAACAATGATTGATAAAATTCATATAAACCATAACTCTTTTACAATCTTGCAAGATTTCCATAGTTAATTGTGGTGGATTTTAAGCTTTACATAGATATATCATGTGTAACTTGGTTGTCTCTACCTCATACTGGTCAAGATATTTTGGTGCGGCAAGCACGAAGCATGCTGTGCACGATTTATTCAACTGTTACCAAACGATATAATTTTTTTTGGTTTTAGTTTGAACCTTCTGAGAACATAATCTGTTTGTTTGTTGAGTTACCCTTACATAACAGCTCCAGTAAAATGTAAATCTTACTCAAGGCATGCCTTTGGAGTTATGATGCTCCCTTACCCAACCCCACTCACCCCCCCACCCCAAAAAAAAAAAGATGATGTATCTTCTTCAGATTATTAATAACCTTTCAAAGTTTGTTCATTCATTCTAACTCAAACATTTAAAGAGTATAGTAAAAAAATATTATCTGATAAGGGGAATGCATACAGCAACAATCATATTAAAGTAATGCATTGTTATGTGCATTATGATCTTCCCTCTTGTAATGCTAAAGAGCAGGCTTCTTCTTTATCTTCTTCTTCTTTCTTCTTCCTCCCTCCCTTTTTTCCTTCCTTCCTTCCTTCTTTGGGCAAGTTGCACAAGTGGAGATGCCCATTCTTCCTGCTTTCTTTTAGATGAATTCATGTAAGATGGTGAGTCGTGTACTCGTGTATATTAGATGCAAGCACGTGTGAAAGTTTTGAGGTGTTAATAAGTGTCTTGTTGCCAAACCAGGGGGAATTGCATGCTCAATCTTTTGAGGGGCACTTTGATCCATATAATGACAGTAGGGAATGAAGGCAATTAGAGAATTGATTGGATCTAGAGAAGCAGAAGGTTTTAGTAATGGAATGTGAGTAAAGTGGTAGAAAAATGCAAGGTAAAGTAATAATTAAAGTTGGAAGTAAATTGAAAGGTTGATGTAATGTCCAAAAGGAAGCAGCAACTGGGGGGCTCAAATGTCTGAAGAGGCGGAGATTGACATGTGAAGTTTCATGAGAGGGGAAATGTGGAGAAACAAGATTTAAGTCCACCAGTTCTGATATTATATGTTTAAATTTTCTTGGTTAATATACATATTGGCCTTCCATTTGAAATTCTGAGACTTCGGCTTATGGCTTTTCTGGAGAAATTTCCATCTTCTTTGCTTTATATTGTTTTGGGAATAAAGATTATGGTCATGCCATCTTCCCAAAGAAATTGAATTAAGGCTGACATTGATTTTTGGGTTTTTTTGGCTGATTGTTTTCCATTCTAACCTGATCTACATCTATTTTGTGTCTGTTTTGCATCCCTCCCTTTATTTATTTATTTTGGGGGTAACTTTGTTACCCAAACATCTGATCTTAAACTGGTGCCAAAACGACACCAAATAAAACAACAATAATGAGTGAAGTAGAGCCTTTAAATGCAAGTACCTTATATCGTTCCCTTTGTTCCTGCAGATGTAGCCTTGTGGAAGTGATGGTGGAGATGGACAGGATATTGCGACCTGGAGGGACGGTGCTCATTCGTGATTTACCTAACGTTATTGAGAAGGTAGCTCGGATAGCTCATGCTGTTAGGTGGAATGCTACTATCCATGAGGCAGAACATGAATCCTATGGAAGAGAGAGAATTCTTGTTGCAACAAAAACCTTTTGGAAGCAACCTTGATAAATGCTTCTGATGCACAATGCATGTCATTTGCATCAAGTTTGAGCCTTGTGATGCCAAGATATTGCATATCATCAAACGGGTTCAGTTTTGCGGCTTGTTCTTTGCTCAATACAGTCTTTAATACGATTTAGGAGGATTTCAAGTGAGTGAAGCTCTTGCAGAGAGAGTCCCTCGCGGAATCGGGTCATTCGTTGAAAATACTAGATGGTGGAAACATCTTCAGAGCCGTCCATTATAATCTTTGGGTGCATTACAGCCAACATGTAATTTTGAAATTTTCTCAATTCTTTCTTCCATGAATGTTTTACTTGCTGGAAGGTTGTTGAAAGGTGATGTCTGAACATGGTATAAATAGCTGTCTTATCTTGCTGAATCATTTTGCATATGATTGTATCATATGGATTCTAGTTCATGTTAGCTTTGATATTCTTTATTGCTCTTGATGTGAAGATCCCATGACCGCTGCTACCATTTTATCCAGCAAAGAGTAAATGGAAACCAATTAGCTGGTACTTTGGGGTTTTGTATCGGTCCTCTTAATTTATGTTCATCTTCTTGTACTGCCATTTTTTGGGTGTGACACTGCATGAATTATCAGACAAACAATGTCCTTCATACTTAAGATGAACAGACAGGGGCCCATGCTGGGGAAGTGGATCTATGGAACTGCTCTAGCTGATGAGCACTTGTAAATTATTAGGTTGTAACAGACATTGGGCAATGGAGAACTTGAGACCAACATCAACCATCACTTCTTTACTGTTTGTTCAGTACACATGTCCATTTTCTTGTATTTGGTGTTCAACTTTGGCTAGAGAGATGAACTGCATGACCCTGTTTTCCACATCTGCTGCAATTCATCCAAAGATCATTGAACTCCCTACAGCCTTACGGCACGATTACTTTGCTAGGCTTAGGAGGCACTTTCAATGGGGTATAATAGACGTCTACCCTTGTAAAAGAGTATTAAAATATGAAATTATAGAAAATTAATTATCGTGTTATCAATGTAAAATTATAGGTCATTTATGTGAAATTGCAGAAATAAATGTGATTTTAAAATTTAAATTGTATTTAATACCTATTATTAGAATTATATAAAAGTCATAAAAATTTCCATGGCTTAGTCGATGGAACCGTCAGGTCAATCATCTAACCGTTAAAATAAATATAGTAATTAGAATATTAACTATTTCGATGGTTCAATTATGGTTGGATATGATGTGATACGTTGGATAATAATAGGATCGGTCTATCAAAATTAATGACGGCACATAGAATTTCTCTAAAAGTTACTGGTAAACATGTAATTTTGTAATGATATTTATGTGATTATATTTATATGATTGATATTTGTGTTAAGAATTTTATGATGGGTCAATAAATAGACGATTATCTCCCCTTTAAACTATACACATTAAAACAATAAAGTGGGATAGTCAATGTCAACATGCAGAATTCATCCAATGAGGGGTATGAGTTGTGAATATTTCAGATAACCGGAATATACTTTATCCAAGCGGTGTTTCGGATGACAAATTCTGCAGAAACAGACTTGCCTGACCGGTGAAAAAAGTTGACGTTCAAAGGCCAGCCATGAATCCCAGGATAACAAAAAACAGCAGTCGCACCCTTTTACCATATCTTCAGCTGGAAGACACTGCTCAAGAACTTACCAACGAATTGGCCACTTTGGATATGACGTTTTGGTGTCATTTTAGCATCGTTTTCAAATTGAACAAATACTAGACAGATACAGTTATGATATCGATGAAAAACTAACAGTTTTACTTATAAAATGATCAAAATGAACCGATACTAGTCCGACATGGATAAAAATTGGATAATGCAACAGGCAATGAATAACTACTTCATTTTGCAGTAGATTAGGAAAATATTGCCAAATTGGCTAGACTTTGGAAAAAGTTTAATTTAATACCTAAATTTCGAGATGGTTAATTTTATATCTAATCAAAATTTTCATGACTTTTACTATTCTATTAATACCGTCTGCTCTATTTCTTGATATGGAAGGAGCACCGATCAATGATAAATAGTCATAGAAGTGTTAGTAAAAATACAATAATATGTTTCATTTTCAACGGCTAGAAACAATGCAAATAGTGTTAAAAAGGTAGTAAAAATAGTTAGAAAAAATTAATTAAATATTAAATTAAGTATTTTAAGATTTGAGTACAATAATTTGTTTCCTTTTCAACGTCTACAAATAATGTAAATAGTGTTAAAAAATAATAATAATAATAATAGTTAGAAAAATTAAATTAATCATTTTAAAATGTAAGTACTAAATTCCAAGTTTCCTATACCAACCTTACCTGTGCGTTTACTGCAGCTCAACGCCTCAACGTCAACCTGCCTATAGACTTACCATCTAAGTTGAAGGGTTAAATATAGCCTTGTATCCACGCTAGCTATGACTATGATGGATACTCAGAATTTTGTTAAATTAAGGGTATTGATCCCATCTTTTCCTTACTGTGGAAGAAATGATCAATCCTCTTGAATGAAGATGTGCTGGATTTCGGTGGTTAGTCCTTAAAAGCAAGCAGAAGCAGCTTTTTGCTTGCTGTTCTCAACCATTTCTCATACCTTCCAACATCTTTTTCCACATGAATTTCTTGAAAATAGATCCCTCCCTCCGTTTAACAACTTTTTTTTTTTTTTTCTCTCCAAATATCCTCAATTTATCCGTTCAAGGTGATGCTACCAGAAGTAAAAAAATGATACCAATAGTAATGTTATGAGATGGGAAAAAAAAATTAAGAAATTCAAAATCTATTTTTTTTTTTTTTAAATTTAGTATCTTACAAGGTACTCATTGACACTTTCACTTGGATATAATAATATAATACAAAGCTTTTTGTTTGTCTTCTAATAATGCAAAAGTGGGGAAGGGAAATACAAGTTAGAACATGAAGTACTGGAAATGTGGATGAGTCCTGAATAGTGAAATAAGTTCTCATTTTACTGTAAAACCTAGAAGAATAATTTTGTTGTGACTTCTTTTTAAGAAAGACTTTTGCAATACAGAACGGATGTACTTGAAAAATCCTTGGTTCCTTCCTGATGATAATAATAATAATTTTTTTTAGAAAGAAAGAAAGAAAAAGAAAAAAGGAAAAAGGAAATCCATGGACTAGACTAGAGTAGACGGTGCAAAGTGTGTATACTTCAAACAAACAGGTTGTATCTATCTTTCCCAGGATACACTTAAATCTGAAACCCATCATCATGAAAACGAAGTCTTGCTCCTGCATGGACAAAATGAAATGAAATAAAAATTAAAAATTAGAGAGAGAAAAAAAAATAAAAAATAAAAAAAGAAATAGTAAATGGGTCCGGTCCTGCCTTGATTGCACTGAGAGTGAAATGTCATGTGGGTGTGGGGCTTTCGACGGTGACATTGTACTCCTATCCCACTGTTACTATTAGCTCCCATCTCCCGTTAGGTTGGGATTGGCATTGGCATTGGCATTGCACTAAAACTTTTTAATATATATTATATATTCGTGAATTTCCCTATAGAAAGCAACCAAAATCTAAAGTGCAAATTTTCCCTTTATGGTGCGACGATATGATTGATGTATATATAATATTTGTGAATAGCTTCTGTATGATTCGAAAAATATAAATTGATATGGTTTTTAACTTTTAATTAAAAACCCGTACTAGGCAAGGGATGGCAATTGCTTTTCAAGTTCTTAAGTTCTAAGTTCTAATTACTACTTCCCGAGGATGGTTATGGGAGTAGGAAACAACATCCTGGACAATTATAATACGGTATAAATAAATAAATAATTGAGTTATTTCACAATAAATAATTGTGTGTGTGTGTGTGTGTTAAATATAATGCACAAACCGAATAGTTGTGGGAAAAAAAATAAAAGAATATAAATCAAATCCTATAGAAACTGGGGTAGTTTGCGGGGAAAACTTATTATATATATAATTATATCTTTCCTTATAAAACGTGAATACTATATTTTATTATATGAAGGATTTGGAAGGTCATAAAGGATATAATTATGGCTGCTTTTATTGCTTGAGCTGTTCATGTGTGATTGCCTGCCTACCGACATCACGTGCTTTTGTTTGTAAAATCGTAAATCCTTTGCCCATTTGGTGTTTGTTATATAATTCAATTTTCTTTTTTTTTTCTTTTTTTTTCACGTTCGGACAGTAAAATCGAAAAGGACATGGGTTGGATACAGCATTTTAATAATATTTGTACCCCAAGGACGATGGATGATGATTCTTTCTCTCATTGAAATTTCAACTATTATACTCCGTTCTTTTTCTTTTCATTTTTTTAAATTTATTATTATGACTTGCCAAGAATGATAGGAATTAAAATATTTGAAACATCCCTATCCACCTTATCTAATCTTTTCATCACTGGCTTGCATCCAAAATCCAAATTCATACACCAAACTAAAAGATTTGCTCAAAGTTTGCACTTTGAATCTAAGCATGACGTTAAATATGATCAACTAATTAATAATGTTCCTAAAACGATGGGGAAAAAAACAAAAAAGCATTGTCTATTATAAAAAAATGACACTTTTCCAAAGGGAAAATAATTGGATAAAGGTCTATTATTTTTAAAATCCGTGTTCATATTTTAAAATCTCGATAATAAAGTCAAAACGATAACTTGTGCTTTAAATAGTTACTTTGTTGAAAATTAGGTTTTGCTCTTCTTATAATGATTCAGCTTTCACCTTGCTTTTCGTGTGTTTCTTTTCAGAAAGGAAGTCTATGTGTTTAAGAAAGAGCAAATCATCAGTCAAACTTTCTTAGAAGTCCTACAAAAAAAACCTTTTCTTTTCTTTTTTTTTTCTTTTTTAAGTGTAGTTTTATAAAAGAAAAAGTAATGCACGGCCCTTCAATTACTTGAAGTGTCAACATAACAAGTAGAGTAAACTATGTTACCAAAGCCAGTAATAATGGATACTAAACTTTAAATAGGTTATTAGATTGAACACTTTTTAGGTGTCAAATGCGACACTAATCCTGTATATTTTCATTGTTGCTAAGTACAACATTAGATAGAATTAAATCCAAACACTAATATTATTGAGTGTAATTGGGATTTGGTGCCAAGTTCCATCCAATTAACAATTTGAACCAATAATTTGAAAGATCTAAGGACCTATTTACTTTCAAAAGCAAAAGTGATAGAAAATAGAAAGAATTACTTGAAAATAACTAGTGATAACTGAGTTATAAATCTTCAAATGCGTACTTCCAATTAATGTTTGTTGTAAGGAATACGGGTATGACCTTGTCATGTGAAAAATATTATAACTACCTATTGCAGCAAAAGATTTAGGGTTTTATCACAATCCTTTGATTTGTGTGAGAATGTCAGAGTGTGATCTTTAATTACCTGTTGATTCTATAAATATCCAGGTAAATGGCATCCAAAATTTGAAAATTGAGAGTAAATTTGAAATTCTAGGAAAATTAGAGTAAAGATGACTCAAATTCTATTAGTGATGATAAAACTTAATGTTCTTTTGCCCTATACATATAGGTCGGCAAGAAAGTTGCAAAAAATAGAACACAAAGGCTATTAAAAATAGAAACACCCTAAAATTTAAAGACATAAAGTAAATGAAAATGGCGTTTACAAGGCCACGGACGATATACAAAACAAAAGAGTTTATAAGAAGTTATAATAAATCTAACACCTGACCAAAATGGAAAAAAATGTCCTTTTTTTTTTTTTGTCTAAATGATGGCATTCATCCCAAAAACCCACGTAGTTTACTGGTGAATTCTTCCTTTTGGCTTGTCTCCTTAAAGATAGAGCCAGGAAATTATAGAAATGTCACTAACCAGTCTTTTCTCCATTTTCTCATATAATTGTCAACCATTACTTTCACCTCATCACTACCACTACCACTGTGTCCACCTTTCCACACTACCCTCATTGCATCACTTTCCCCATCTTAATGCTACCCCCATCCCATCATTACCGGTTTCAACACTATCACTACAAACCTCATACCAACACTATCATCACCACATAAAAGCCTTTAGCTTACAACTTTTGCCTATTGCCACTACATTAGCAGTGATGATTGTATTTTAGTGTTATGCTAATAGTGGTAGTGGTAGTGCCAAAATGTGCTAGTAGTGCAAGGAAGTAATAGTGGTTGTGATGCAAAAGTAGTATTATTAAATGGAAAGGTAATAGTAGTGATTGGTGATTGATAAGTCTTTATTACTCTATTCTATTCATGGAAATCATACTCGATATGATTCATTTTTAGGAAAATCCTATGAATTGGTGTTTTTTATAGTGAAATTATTGTTTTTAAGCTTCCCAAATAAAAAAGAAGAAATAAAGTGATTTTAAATCAAATTTTGAGCATATGACAATAATAATTTAAGAGGACTCGATCACAGCTTCTAAAGATTTTAACCAAGGGTAACAAACAAAGCAAAAAGTGCATACCATGCCTTCAATCGTGCCCATGATTATACTCGTGGTTTACATTGAGGCAACAACGCCTTACATTCCATGATGCAACTTCAATCACGCCCGTGATTCTACCCACGGTCTAAACTGAGCAAAAATCAAGTCTTTGAAGAGATGACTCTATTGCAACCAACATTCAAGCCTGCAATTTGAGCCACGAAAAGTGACCCTGTCCATGTTGTCATAAAAGTTGCTACCCTGCATGCGTACATGCAAATAAAGACAATTTCTATTACAAAGAATCTGCCACTCAGCAAATAAAATCGTCGTGATTTTTATGCCCCATCACTATAAATAAACGTGAACAAATGTGCAATACTGTATTATATCATATTGAATCTAACGTTTGTTCTTGCAAGATTTTTATACTTAATATATAATATTCATCTTTAATTTCATATTGTTTCTCTTGAACATGTGCTTAATGTTTACATTTATGGATAAATAATTATCTTAACTTAGGGTTTGTGAATCCAATACTCGATTCATATGGTTTTAATATATTTTAACTAAAAATGACTAGGTACTTGTATTTAATAGCTTGAACTTAAATTTCATGGGTCTAATTGTGTGGTGCAACTCATAGATCCATGTTGGATTCTAACTGAATAGATTGAGAGATCATTTTTTTGAATGGATCTAGACTGTTAATGAAGTGACTTATACTCACATAGAGATAGGGATGGTGAAACTTTCCATCACTTGGTTTTCAATATATTAAAATAGATTTTAATTAAAGGATTATTAATTTTTATGCGATCTAGGTTACTGATAACTTGTGAAGAGATTTCGATGGTCTAATCTAGGTTTAGAGTTTCTGACATTGAGAAAGAATTTAACTTTCCTCATTGAGTCCGACAGTAAAAGTACACCGGTAAATAACTATTTGAGTTTGTTAAGAAATCATGTAATTATGATTTAGTGAAGCCAATCCTAAGCTCTTTCTTGCATCTACAAACTTATAGCCTTAATCTGCCTTGAAAACGTGTATATAATTAGTTTAACCTAGCTTAGCTTTTAATAGATGAAGAGTAAGTACGATAGATGCTAACAATCCTCAAGGAGTATGACCTAATATTTTCCATGCTACTTCGATACGTGTGCTTGCCCTTGTAGTGATTGTAATAAAAGTTGAACAAAACGTATTAGTATTTTTATAAATTTTCTAAAATCTTCAACTTCTTGTTCCGTTTTTAAAGTCATAACCCATCGATGACACTAGTCATGACAATAAAGGTAAGGGTGCAAATGAATCAAGCCAATTAACAAACAATTCAAGCTCAGTTTAATATTTACTTGAATTCGATTCAACAATAGTTAAGTCAAATTCAAGCTTAAACTACTTCAGTGGTTTACAAGATGAGCTTGAGTTTTGCATGTTTAGGCTAATTAGCTTACAAGTCTAATCGTGTGCAAATCAAGTATAAACATTGATTGAATTCAAATCATGTTTGTGTATTGATATTGTTTAAATTATAATCAAAACTATTTTTTAATAAATCGAGTCTAAGTGAGCTCAACTAATTCGATCTTGAGCTTATGTGGTGTTACTTTGAGTCAAACTCGAGTTTAAAATCTTAGGCTTTGTCAAGCTTGAGTCGAACTCAACTTTGCAATTTCAAGTTGAGTTTGAACTTGAGCTCGATATTATACCATCTTGACTTGACTCGTTTACAACTTAGTATGCCTTTCTTCTCTTTCCATGGTTATCGCAACATACACAAACACAAACCCCAGATTAGCATTATGAACAGTAATAAATGAAATTACCATCATCATAAAGATTAGATAAGGCAACATAATTCATGAGTGTACTGTGTTTGGTATTTTCTTAGTAAAGCGATTCTATTGTTAAGTTTGATGAGCATTGTTGTACATTGTTTAGGTTGTATTGTGATATTATGTGGGCCTTGTAATTGGACAGGACCTATTTTATTGCAATATTCTTTGGCTTGTGAAAGCTATCGCTAATATTGATTCAATTTTGGCAATCAAATGTTATTAAAAGCTATGAATTTCAAAAAGTATAATATTAATGCTGTATATGCTAATAGGGACAAAAAAGTAAAGTAAAATGGGGGCTTGACAAGGTGAAATGGAGCATGCAGCAAGATGGCATATATTTATAATTCATTTGACAGTACTTATTCATTTCCAGTTTGTTATTCATAAATCTACAATTATAATGTTTAGTTTTATTTTAAAAATTGAATAACATTTCATTATGACTTACTATTACACAAATAATGAATAGCATTTCATATGGGTAAATATAAATTGCTATATTGCTACTCGATATTTATTTTCTATCTTTGCCATGCATTGATAGATTGCACTACATTGATGATATCCACTATATAATCATCCTTTTTTTTTTTTTGTAATGAAGATAACACGACATACTAAATATTTTAATATTTACTTATTTTATTTTATATTCCCGTTAACTATTGTAATAGATATATAATAATCATTATAATTCTATTATATTTCCATTAATCTTTTAATTCTTCCTACAAATATTGTTGCAAACAAGCCAAGTTGAGCTGAGCTTTTAAAAGATCTTATTTGACTCATTTAAAATTTAGCGAGTTCAAACTTGAGTCGAGTTTTTTATCGAGGTTGAAATTGAGACTCGAACTTAGCTTATTTAGTTAAATGATCTTAAGTTTGAGCTTGAGCTAATTCGATCTTTTTATCAAGCCTGAAATTTATGTTTCATCTCGATTCATTTATGTCGAGGATATGTGACCCAAATTCATGTATACAGCCAGCTCTTGGTCTTACACCGGCGGCCTCTATCCATTACACCACCAGCCTTCATACCGGTTTTAAAAGTTTTTGCTTATATGATTGTTCAAAGTTTGCTCAACGTCGCTAACTTTTGATCCTGCGCCACCGACCTAGACCTTGTGTCATGCTGGCTTTTGAAGACAACACTAAAGATTTGCATTTTGTGCATAGTGAATGCCGGCTCTATGCCATTGCCTTTATCGGGTACGTTGCTAATATTGGAGACATAAGTCACCAACCGATGAGCAAAATTTATAACTTTTTAAATTCTAACTCTTGATTCTGCCTACATGACAAATATATGGTATTCATTTGTTGTTTTTTGGGTTCATGAGAGTTTTTTATTTGAGAGATCAGTCATGCACATATCTTTTATAATTCCTTCTTCGATACCAGTGGATTTCGCTCTCTTCTCTGCCCGTGGTTTTTCCCATAAGGGTTTCCACGTAAAATCTTGTGTGTTCTTTATTTTTCTTTACTTTTCTATTTTGTTTATACCATTATTGTTTATATAGAATTATAACAATTGGTATCATAGTCTAGGGTTTTGGGTTTTTTATTTTTATTCTATAATGGCGATAATAAAGTACGATATTCCTTTGTTGGATCGGAGCACAACATTTTTTCTATGGCAGGTTAAGATGCGAGCAGTGTTGACACTTATGGATTTAGATGATGCGTTGTTAGGGTTGACAAGATGCCTGCGACTTGGTTACCGTAAGAAAAAATTCTTAAAGACCATAAAGCCCTTTCTCAAATTCATCTTCATTACATTTGAAGTGGCAATTATACTCACACAAGTTGATTGAATGTGGGTCTATAAAAGATCACTTGACTGTTTTTAAAGAAATGGTTTCCAATTTGGAAACTTCAAAGGTTAAGTATGATGGGGAGGATTTGGCTTTAATTTTATTGTGTTTGCTATCTCCTTTATATTCGAATTTTAGAGACACAATCCTATATAGTCGCGATTCTCTTACCATGGAAGAGGTGTATGATGCTTTGGCATCTTTTGAGAAGATGGAACACTTAGTAATTGGATCAAAGTCTAAAGCAGGGGGTCTTGTTTCTTGTGGTAGGAGTCAAGAATGTTGTTATAGTAATTAAAGGGGAAGGTCAAAATCTTCAAATAGAGATAAGATCTGCAAGTATTGCAAGAAGAAATGACACATTAAATCAAAATGTTATAAGTTGCACAATAAAAATAAGAGAGTTGCTGAACATCAAAAGGGAAACAACCAGAAAAATCTACCGAAGCTGATGTTGCCGAAGACCATAGTACCAGTAATCTTCTTGTTGCTTCTAATGATAATCCTCAGATCGGTGAGAAGTGGATTTTAGACTATAGTTGTACTTTTCATATGTGTCACAATTAGGACTGGTTTTCAATATATGAAAAGGTTTTCAAAGGTGTTGTCCTTGTGGGAAACAATGCTTCTTGCAGGGTTGCAGGCATTGGCTCCATAAAAGATTAAGATATTTGATGGTGTTATTAGGACACTTGAAGATATGAGACATGTGCCTGATTTGAAGAAAAATTTGATTTCTCTGAGTACTCTTGATACTAAAAGGTACAAATATTGATGCAGCGCGAGAAGCGCAAAAAAAATAAGATTTACTTCACCGAGTTAGATCTTCAAAATAGTAACAAGGTTTAATCCATAACCTTAAGGAAAATACAGAGGACACTCATCTAAAAGGGTTTTCTAATTCAATAATATCAAATGTTCTAATTAAAAAAAAAAAAAACAAGCCTAAAGACCTATTCACACTATTACATAAGGAATTCTAAAAGACAATATCTAAAAAGACAGATAATAAATATAATAATAAATATAAATAAATAGTGTAACCGATAATTAACATTAGAAATAAAAGCCGACGGCTATAATTAATATTAACGGTTTTAAAACTAAAAAGTTGAAACTGTCAGTAATAAAAACTGGCTTTAATTAAAATTCCGTTACTGCATTATTCTCTCATATGAGGTTTTTCACCATCGGATGAGGAAAAAAAATCTTTAATCATTAATAAGTATCCTCCATGATTAAATATGAACTTACAAAAGTGAATCTTAATAAATATAAAATAAAATATCCTAATTATTTTAGGATTTAGAATTGCATCTACCCTTAAACTCTTTACACCATCTGTAGCAAGATCATATCCTTTAGTCAGAAATAAACAATCTCCAACTTTATTTAAAGTAGTTTTTCCACATTTTTTCATATATATACGATAAACTCTTTAGTAATCATTCATGAGGAAATAACATTCTGTAACAGACTTTGCCTTCCCAATTGGCCCAAATAGCGTCCCTGCTACTTTAGAATTTGAAAAATCAAATCTTTCTACTATTGCCCTGAGTCCTTAAACTTTTTGCCAAATTTTCACCGGGAACTAAGTCAATATGGTGTTGTTTGTCCCTCATGGGAGACACATCATTTGATAAAATTGTTAGGCATCAATTCACTTAACTCCTCCAATTGCCCCCTGATACTGTCTGGCACCTCTCTAGTCTTCTCTTCCTTATCAACCGTTAGCACTTGTTTTTCAATCAATGTAAGTACAGTTTGGGATTCCTTTAGAACATCCTCCATCTCCTTCTCTGACGACATAATTATAAGAAAGGAACATTACTTTGGAAGTTACATAATGTTCTACTGGTTTTTCAATTTTATCATCTACCTTCCTTAAATCAATACTTTATGCCAGCATCATAGACTCTGTTTGAAGATATATGTGATTCTGTTGAAACACAATTTCCTCATAATTAAGAGGAAGAAATTCATCTTTTAATAAAATATTCATCCTAAACCATGTTCTCACAGGTGGTTTTCCTTCACGACTTAATCTCTTGCGCAACCTTTATTGAGTATGCCGCCAGCGTTGGAGACATAAGCAGTCAACCTTTGGCTGGCATAGGAGCAAAATTTGTAACTTTTCAAATTTCGACTCTTGATTTGACCTACGCGACAAATATATTGTTCATTTGTTGTTTTTAGGGTTTATGAGAGTTTTTGATATGAGAAATCACTTGTACACATATCATTTGTAATTCCTTCTTCAATAGTAGTGAATTTTGCTCTTTTTTTTGTCATGGTTTTTCTCACAAGGGTTTCCACGTAAAATCTTGTATGTTCTTTTTTTTTTTTTTACTTTTCTGTTTTGTTTCTGTCATTGTTGTTCATATAGAATTATAACAATTTCGATAGCTTGTTTTTCAATTTTTTTACATCTAAAATATAATATATAGGTGTTGCTATAATATATTTACATAATTATTAAATAAAATTTAGTTTTTATCGTTTTTATTATATAGTTATAAATAATATATCATGTATAAAAAAATTCATAAATCTACTAATGAGCTTATTACCAATCCTGTTAATGAGCCTAATTGCGAGTCTCTTTGAAATATCCTAAATCTTCACCAAGATTAGAAATTGAGTTTAGATAGATTAAATAAATCAAATGAATAATAGGATTTAATTAGACAAGTTGATATAATTTAATTAGCTAATAATTAAGTTGATTTTGAGATTTGAAATTCCTAAAATCTCTAAACATGTTCTAAAAATGTTTAGAGAATTCCTAAATCCTTGATTCTTAGCCTAAACACTAATTCCTAAATCTCAATAAAATTTGAGTTCATTTGCTTATCTTAAAATATCAGTTCTTAAACCCGAACTCAAATTAAATATCTTTTATGTAAAATAAATTCTCAAATTAAGTTCTTATTTCAAGTTCTTAATTTCTAACATATTGGTTCATAAATCATCTTTTAAATACTTCTGGAACTATAGATATTGATCTGATAGTTCTAAACCTATACCCTATTTCTATTTTATATAAACTTAGTTTTATTATTTCTTTTTCTTTTATTGACTTTTGCTGCCTTGCCTTTCCCCTTTCACTTTGAATTACGATTCCCTTCTTCTTCTTCTTCTTCTTCTTCTTCTTTCTTTCTTTCTTTCTTTCTTTCTTTCTCCTCCAAATCCAACACCTAAATCTCAAACTCAATAAGAGAAAAGGAGGAATCAAGTAGAATATGAGAATAGAAGAAGGAAATCAAAGCTAAAAGTACAAGAAGTTGCATGATTTAACCGAAAAGCTAAGTTTTCTAATTCAATTCATATTTGTTTTATTTGTTGTTTTCTTATTTAATTGATGAATTGATGTTGAAATGAGTTGGGATTGCTGTTTATATATGTATTTATTGGTTTCATGGTTGATGGAAGTTGGGTTTTGATGAGGAAGAAGATGATGAATAGTGTTTATGGAGGTTGATGAAGTTTGAGATGTTTGATGTGGTGAATGTGAAGTTTATGCATGTTTGAGGATGTTAGAATGGATGTAGGGTGTAGTATGATGGTTGGAAAGTGTTTTGGAGAAGGTTTGAAGTGTAAAAATTTTGTAAAATTCGTGTTTGAAACAAGGAATTCGCGAAATCTGTCAAACGCTGGTGCAAACGGCCCCGTTTGCAAGGGTGTTGCGCTCGTGGATCAAAATTTCATTTCCCCTGAGTGCAAACGGTCTACCAAACGGCCCCGTTTGCTAGGGCGTTTCGCTCTCGGATAGTTTTCTCTGATGCAACACTGTTTTGTAAATTAATCATAACTTTTTCATACGACCTCCGATTGAGGTGATTCAAGTTGCGTTGGAAAGCTTAAAAAGAGATTTACAATTTTCATGTTTTGAGTTTTTACAAATCCAAAAAGTATCGGTGCTTAAATTTTGATTCTTTCCAGCTGCAACACTTTCCAAAACAAAGTTAAAACTTGTTTTTGTTTGTTAAATGTGTTTTGCTTAGGAAATGGATCTTTTTGAGCTAAAATGAGATAGATGAGTGATATTTGATGTGCTAAGTGAATTAATTCATGTAATTAAAAATGGGTTAAGTAGATTTATAGATTTAACAAATAATTAGATTAAATCTAGAAGTTAGTTGTAAAATGAACTTAGCTAACAAATCTAAGTTCAACTTGACTAAATGAACTTGAATGAACTAAAATGGATTAGATTGTTTAACTTTGATGAATTTGGCTAGGTTTAAGCTAACTTGGGATTAAGTGACTAGATCTTAGATATATAATGAATTAGTAATTAATCTAAGTCCAATTTGACTTAATGAACTTTACTAAGCTAAAATGAATTAGATTGTCTATGTTTAATCAACTTGACTTAGTAAATGAATCAAATGACTAATTCTAATCGATTTGGCTAAGGTTAAGCTAAAATGGGTTAATAGCTATCAATTAGCTTAGATGAATGAAATAGGATGATCTTTGAGTAATATGGGGAATATGTTGTTTCAAATGTGTGTTTGCTTAAGAAATAGATGTTTTTGTGAATGAATGCCTTGATTAAGCTTTTGTTGATAAAAGACCATAAACAAAGAGAAAAGAATTCTTTGACAGACAAAGGAGAACTGTCCATATTTTGGCGGGGCGATCTTCGCAGCCATAGTGGGGTTCCACATTAGTGTCTGATCAAATAGGACTTAATAAAATGAGTTTGAGATGGATTGATAAATAGCTTAAGTTCTTATATGATTTTGATGAAGTGGATGATTAGTTTAGTTTAGTTTCTTATACGAACTCTTTCCTTAACAGAAGTGGATATCTGATTTATCTTCTGGATTATCTTCTGGAATTCCTTCTGAGACTCTGTTTGGATTTCATATTCAAGGTACGCAGTAACTTGCGTGTTGATTGATAGGATAGGCATCCTAAATGGATTAAGAACTTAAAGACGACTTAATAATTGATGAGTGTTGGTTGTGTTTTACGTCGTTGAATCCGGATCCGGGGAGCGACAACCTTGTTGAAATACCCCAAACCTTCACATATATTGGAAATTGGGTTTAGATAGATTTGAATGAATCAAATGAATTATAGGATTTAATTAGACAAGTTGGCTTAATTTAATTAGCTAATAATTAAGTTGGTTTTGAGATTTGAAATCTAAATTCTCTAAACAAGTCATTGAAATGTTTAGAGAATTCCTAAATCCATGATTCTTAGCCTAAACACTAATTCCTAAATCTCAGTAAAATTTGAGTTCATTTGCTTGAATAAAAATATCAGTTCTTAAACCCGAACTCAAATTAAATATCTTTTATCCAAAATAAATTTCTAAATTAAGTTGTTACTTTGAGTTCTTAATTTCTAATCTATTGGTTTTGAAATCATCTCCTAAATATTTTTAGAACTAAAGATATTAATCTGAAAGTTCTAAATTCGATACCCTTATTTTAAAATATCCTAATTTTAAGCCTTAAACTTCTCTTTTTCCTTTTCATCTCCTGCTCTCTCTCTCTTCCTTTTTCTTTTCTTCCTTTATTTCCCTTTTCTCAACCGATGGCTTCCTTTCCCTCTTCCTTTCTTCTTCTTTTCTTTTCTTTTCTTCCAAATTCTTCCACAAATCTCAACATCAAAGCTATCTAGAGGATGAATCAAAGCTAGGAGATGAACTAGATGGAGGAAACCGAGCTAGAGGAGGAAGTTTCAACTTGTGTCTTTTCTAAAAGCTACGTTTCCGTTTTCTATTTCTCTTTGCTTTTACTTGTTATTTACATTTTTAATTGATGAATTGATGTTGAATTGGGTTGAAAGTGCTGTTTATTTTTGTAATTGTTGAGTTGAATTTGATATGGGTTGAGTTGGAGGAAGAAGATGATGAATAGTGGTCATGGAGGTTGATGAAGTTTTGGAGATGTTTGGTGTTGTTTGAATGATGGGATGATCATGTAATAAGCTTTAGAGTAACTTTGGAATGAGTTTAAATAATTTTAAGAAGTGTAAAATGCATTTTGAAACAGGGGAGTTCGTCATTTTTTTCGCTCCAGTGTACACAGCCTGTGTACATGGTCGTGTAGGCCTTGAAATTCTTAAAAGTTGCTTCGGGTCATTTTTTTTACTCAACACGGCCTCGGTACACAGCCTGTGTACATGGTCGTGTAGGCCTTGAAATTCTTAAAAGTTGCTCTCGGGTCATTTTTTTTACCCAACACGGCCTCAGTACACGGCCGTGTACCCGGTCGTGTAGACTTCCTGTTTCGCAGCAGTTTGTATTTTAGCCATAACTTTTTCATACGACCTCCGATTGAGGTGATTCAAGTTGCGTTGGAAAGCTTAAAAAGAGATCTACAACTTTCATGTTTTGAGTTTTTACAAATTAGAAAGTTATCGATGCTTAAATTTTGATTCTTTCCAGCTGCAACACTTTTCAAAACAAAGTCAAAAACTTGTTTTTGTTTGTTAAATGTGTTTTGCTTAGGAAATGGATCCTTTTGAGCTAAAATGAGATAGATAAGTGATATTTGATGTGTTGAGTGAATTAATTCATGTAATTAAACATAGGTTAAGTAGATTTATAGATTTTACAAACAATTAGATTAAATCTAGAAGTTAGTTATAAAATGAACTTAGTTAACAAACCTAGGTTCAACTTGACTGAATGAACTAAAATGGATTAGATTGTTTAACTTTGATGAATTTGGATAGGTTTAAGCTAACTTGGGATTAAGTGACTAGATCTTAGATATATAATGAATTAGTAATTAATCTAAGTCTAACTTGGCTTAATGAACTTTACTAAGCTAAAATGAATTAGATTGATATAGTTTGATCACCTTGGCTTAGTAAATGACTTAAATGACTAATTCTAATCAATTTGGCTAATGTTAAGCTAAAATGGGTTAATAGCTATTAATTAGCTTAGATGAATGAAATAGGATGATCTTTGATTAATATGGGGAATATGTTGTTTCAAATGTGTGTGTACTTGGAAAATGAATGTTTTTGGTTAATGAATTCTTTGTTAATGCTTTTGTAATAAAACACTATAAATAAAGAGAAAAGAAATTCTTTGACAGACAAAGGAGAACTGTCCATATTTTGGCGGGGCGATATTCGCAGCCATAGTGGGGTTCCACATTAGTGTCTGATCAAATAGGAGTTAATAAAATGAGTTAGAGATTAGTAATAATTGATATAAGTTCTTGTATGAGTTTGTTGAAGTGGATGATTAGTTTAGTTTAGTTTCTTATACAAGCTCTTTCCTTAACAGAAGTGGATGTCTGATTTATCTTCTGGAATTCCTTCTGAGACTCTGTTTGGATTTCATATTTAAGGTACGCAGTAACTTGCGTGATGATTGATAGGATAGGCATCCTAAATGGATTAATAACTTAAAGACGGCTTAATAATTGATGAGTGTTGGTTGTGCTTTACGTCGTTGAATCCGGATCCGGGGAGCGACAACCTTGTCATGATGCAATGGCACGGTAGTTAGGCACTTAGCCCAATCTTTTGTCATGATGCAATGACTTAAATCCATGATGCAATGGTTCACCATGATGCAATGGTGGTTTATCTTAAGGGCTAAGTGGGTAGCTAATAGGGTAAACTGTATCGGTATATTCTTTACTTAGGCTCGGGAGGAAATAATATGTTTTAGTTCACGGGTATGGGACCGTTGAACTAACTGATGTTATAGACCGGGATAAGTGGAGTGTATAAAGGAGTGTGAACCCTAGATGATGCTATTAATATTCTTTATCGGTTAGATATAGGAGATATAGATATCCGGTCTATCTATATCAACCCCCTGAGCAGCTGCTGTTACTCAGGACCCCCAGATTCCCATTGGCTTGTTCCGGAGTGTGAGTGCTCCATTGTTGATTTGTTTATTGTAAAGAAAAGATAATAACTTGTTGATTGTGCATTGCATTTAGTTAAGCTCGTGTGTCACTCCGTCTGTGATTGTGTTGCTGTGTACTGGGCTCCGGCTCATTATTGTTGTTGTTATTCTTTTTACAGGTATTGTTATTGTTGATGTTGATGATGAGATGATGATTTGATGATGATGTGGAGGCTGCTGGTGTTGTTGTTCTTATTATTGTTGTTGATGTTGATGTTGATGAGGATGATGATGGTGATGATGATTGATGTGATGATGTTGTCCCGGGTTTTGGGCGATTCTGAAGATTTGGGAGATGAGTGAAATGTAATAGGACCGAGACATATTTGTATTTTGTTTCTTCTTTGCTTTGTTTTGTAAGAGGACTGGATTTATTTATAAATTGTATTTTCATTTAAGGGCTTGTTAGTGCCCGTGTTTTTGTAAATAAGCTTTGTAAATATTTATCTAACTGAAAGTTTTTCCACTTTCAATAGTGGAAGTTTGAAATGCTTTTATGTAGAAACGTTTTTATTAAAGTTTATTTTTCCGCTGCTAAATCCAGTTATTTAGAAATCTAACTAAATGATTTCATAATCTAAAATCGGATAGCAATGTTCAACATAAACACCTTCTTTTAAGACAACCTTACGTATAATTCGCAAGAGTTATACGTGGTTGGGGACTTGGTGTGCTTAATTTGAGGATTGAGCATGTCGGGTCTTTACAAATGGTATCAGAGCAATGTTTATCTTGAACATTGCTTTTGCATAATGAATTAGGTTGCGTTTTAGAATCGGTGAGTTGAGTGCGGGAAATTTGGGAATCGGTTTTTTGTTTGCTTGTTTGTTTATTGTTTCTTGTTGTTTGATAAACCATTAGTTAGTAGTTAATAAAAATAATTTGGTCTCACAAATTAATCAACTTGGCTCAAATTTATTTTCTGTTGATATTGAAAATGAACTTAAATGAACATTGCATGATTTCTATGTGTTGTTTATATATATATACATGTTTCTTTTAAATGATTGTCTTATAGTATATTTGTGAATGCTATAAGGTATATGTGTGTTTGATGTAATGTATACATGTATGTTTATTATGTAATTTTGTTATAATTGTGAGAGTATGTTTAATGCTTGCTTATAAAATGAACATTGCATGATTCCTATGCGTTGTTTATGTTATATATGTTTTCTTATATTGATTTCTTTTATAATGTAATGGTGAATGCTATGTGATATATATATGTATGTGTGTTTTGTTTATAATATAATTGTGAGTGCTTGTTTGATGCTTGCTTGTAAATTGAAATTAACTCAAATTTGACTAAATGTAAATAGAGAACAAATGATTTAGACAAACACTAGGATTTATCCCCTAAATCCTTTAAAATTTGAGATAGACTCTTAGGTGTTGTGTTATGTTTAGTGTTTGTTTTAATAAAATTTGATAGACTATAATAGGATTTTCTTTCTTCCTCTCTTAAGTCTAATTTGTTGATATGTTGACAAAATTGGAAATCGAAATGAGAAGAAAATTCAAGATTATAAGTGACCTTGACTTCTTAAAAGTGTAAATGTGATAAACATATATTGGAATCAAATAGAAGAAAACTCAAATATTTCAAAGTAAATATGACTCCTTAAAGTTACATATGACCAACATATATCTCCCAAAATCAAAACTAATGTTAAAGCTTAAAATGAAGAGAATCAAATAGAAAAGAAAATTTGAAATATCAAATCGACCTTTACATATCAAATTTATATATGTGAGAGATATAAATTAAAATCAAGTGGAAAAGAAAACTCAAAATGAAAAGAATGATTCCAAATTTCAATTAGATTGGGATGTAAATTTCAATCTACCCAAATCTACTAATACGACAACATATATGAAAATCTAATGTATAAAATCGAAATTTAAATTGACTATCAAATCTAAATCAAATATAAGTTTCTTCCAAAATCAAAAGATTAAAATGAGATAATTGAAGAAATATCCTAAGTATATCGGTAAAAGTGTTCAAGAAATCTCCAAAAGTCAATATCATGTCAAAATGGAAACCAAGATTTGAAATCCTAAAACACTGAATAGATAATTTATATCGATTTCATATTCTCGATCCAAATAAAATCGATTCCATATATATATACGACCAAAATGAATGAACGTCTTGATTACTACCATATCAAGATGAATACCAAACATAACATCTTTGATCATTAAAAGAATTAGATACTGTATGTTTCATATGCAAATTGACATATATATGCAAGTGAGAATGGAATAGCGAGTTTATAATCCTCATTGTCGAGTTGTTTTATTATGTCTTTTGTGTTGTGTTGTTGTGTGTTATCTCAAGGCGAGATACACAAGTGAGTCAGAGTCGTTTGTTGTTTTTGTTTGAGTTTGAGTCTTCATAAAAATCGAGTCAGTGGAGGGTTGAAAACGCTAAACTAATTCCGATTGCTTTATATATTCTGAAGTTGCATGGAAAATCAGTTGAGTAAGTTAAAGAGACATTAAAGTTTTCAAAATCTTAAAATCAAAACATGAACAAATGATTTTCAAGAAAAGAATAGAATCAATGTAACTCGAATATCAAAATGTTTCTTGTAAAGAAAATGAAAAGAAAATTTTCAAATATAAGTGATCAAGAAAAATGATTCAAAATCCCAATATGTTTTTCTGAAATCAAAGATAATGAAAAATATCCCATAGAACTTCAAAATCCTTTTGACAATAATCATATAAAACTAGAATTTGAAATTTATATATGTTTTCCAAATAATTCAAAATGAAGGAATATAAGAACAAAATTTAAAGAAAATGATCAAAGTGCGCAACAGAAGCGTAATGGAACCATAAAGATTAAGTAAAAGTCTTAAAATGATAAAAGGTTTTTGAGATAACAAAGTTTAAAAGTAATATGATATGTCTTCTATCAACAAAAGTTAAGTGAATTTCGAGGACGAAATTCTTGTAAGGTGGGAAGAATGAAATACCCCAAACCTTCACATATATTGGAAATTGGGTTTAGATAGATTTGAATGAATCAAATGAATTATAGGATTTAATTAGACAAGTTGGCTTAATTTAATTAGCTAATAATTAAGTTGGTTTTGAGATTTGAAATCTAAATTCTCTAAACAAGTCATTGAAATGTTTAGAGAATTCCTAAATCCATGATTCTTAGCCTAAACACTAATTCCTAAATCTCAGTAAAATTTGAGTTCATTTGCTTGAATAAAAATATCAGTTCTTAAACCCGAACTCAAATTAAATATCTTTTATCCAAAATAAATTTCTAAATTAAGTTGTTACTTTGAGTTCTTAATTTCTAATCTAATTGGTTTTGAAATCATCTCCTAAATATTTTTAGAACTAAAGATATTAATCTGAAAGAATTCTAAATTCGATACCTTATTTTAAAATATCCTAATTTTAGCCTTAAACTTCTCTTTTTCCTTTTCATCTCCTGCTCTCTCTCTCTTCCTTTTTCTTTTCTTCCTTTATTTCCCTTTTCTCAACCGATGGCTTCCTTTCCCTCTTCCTTTCTTCTTCTTTTCTTTTCTTTTCTTCCAAATTCTTCCACAAATCTCAACATCAAAGCTATAGAGGATGAATCAAAGCTAGGAGATGAACTAGATGGAGGAAACCGAGCTAGAGGAGGAAGTTTCAACTTGTGTCTTTTCTAAAGCTACGTTTCCGTTTTCTATTTCTCTTTGCTTTACTTGTTATTTACATTTTTAATTGATGAATTGATGTTGAATTGGGTTGAAAGTGCTGTTTATTTTTGTAATTGTTGAGTTGAAGTTGATATGGGTTGAGTTGGAGGAAGAAGATGATGAATAGTGGTCATGGAGGTTGATGAAGTTTTGGAGATGTTTGGTGTTGTTTGAATGATGGGATGATCATGTAATAAGCTTTAGAGTAACTTTGGAATGAGTTTAAATAATTTTAAGAAGTGTAAAATGCATTTTGAAACAGGGGAGTTCGTCATTTTTTCGCTCCAGTGTACACAGCCTGTGTACATGGTCGTGTAGGCCTTGAAATTCTTAAAAGTTGCTCTCGGGTCATTTTTTTTACTCAACACGGCCTCGGTACACAGCCTGTGTACATGGTCGTGTAGGCCTTGAAATTCTTAAAAGTTGCTCTGGGTCATTTTTTTTACCCAACACGGCCTCAGTACACGGCCGTGTACCCGGTCGTGTAGACTTCCTCTGTTTCGCAGCAGTTTGTATTTTAGCCATAACTTTTTCATACGACCTCCGATTGAGGTGATTCAAGTTGCGTTGGAAAGCTTAAAAAGAGATCTACAACTTTAGTTTTGAGTTTTACAAATTAGAAAGTTATCGATGCTTAAATTTTGATTCTTTCCAGCTGCAACACTTTTCAAAACAAAGTCAAAAACTTGTTTTTGTTTGTTAAATGTGTTTTGCTTAGGAAATGGATCCTTTTGAGCTAAAATGAGATAGATAAGTGATATTTGATGTGTTGAGTGAATTAATTCATGTAATTAAACATAGGTTAAGTAGATTTATAGATTTTACAAAATAGATTAAATCTAGAAGTTAGTTATAAAATGAACTTAGTTAACAAACTAGGTTCAAACTTGACTGAATGAACTAAAATGGATTAGATTGTTTAACTTTGATGAATTTGGATAGGTTTAAGCTAACTTGGGATTAAGTGACTAGATCTTAGATATATAATGAATTAGTAATTAATCTAAATCTAACTTGGCTTAACGAAACTTTACTAAGCTAAAATGAATTAGATTGATATAGTTTGATCACCTTGGCTTAGTAATGACTTAAATGATAATTCTAATCAATTTGGCTAATGTTAAGCTAAAATGGGTTAATAGCTATTAATTAGCTTAGATGAATGAAATAGGATGATCTTTGATTAATATGGGGAATATGTTGTTTCAAATGTGTGTGTACTTGGAAAATGACTGTTTTTGGTTAATGAATTCTTTGTTAATGCTTTTGTAATAAAACATATAAATAAAGAGAAAAGAAATTCTTTGACAGACAAAGGAGAACTGTCCATATTTGGCGGGGCGATTTATCGCAGCCATAGTGGGGTTCCACATTAGTGTCTGATCAAATAGGAGTTAATAAAATGAGTTAGAGATTAGAAATAATTGATATAAGTTCTTGTATGAGTTTGTTGAAGTGGATGATTAGTTTAGTTTAGTTTCTTATACAAGCTCTTTCCTTAACAGAAGTGGATGTCTGATTTATCTTCTGGAATTCCTTCTGAGACTCTGTTTGGATTTCATATTTAAGGTACGCAGTAACTTGCGTGATGATTGATAGGATAGGCATCCTAAATGGGATTTAATAACTTAAAGATGGCTTAATAATTGATGAGTGTTGGTTGTGCTTTACGTCGTTGAATCCGGATCCGGGAGCGACAACCTTGTCATGATGCAATGGCACGGTAGTTAGGCACTTAGCCCAATCTTTTGTCATGATG
Source organism: Combretum micranthum (assembly GCA_024138025.1). NCBI lineage: Eukaryota > Viridiplantae > Streptophyta > Magnoliopsida > Myrtales > Combretaceae > Combretum > Combretum micranthum. Next base: position 2,065,498 of record JAMXBD010000063.1, read on the forward strand.
CAATGACTTAAATCCATGATGCAATGGTTCACCATGATGCAATGGTGGTTTATCTTAAGGGCTAAGTGGGTAGCTAATAGGGTAAACTGTATCGGTATATTCTTTACTTAGGCTCGGGAGGAAATAATATGTTTTAGTTCACGGGTATGGGAGTTGAACTAACTGATGTTATAGACCGGGAACAAGTGGAGTGTATAAAGGAGTGTGAACCCTAGATGATGCTATTAATATTCTTTATCGGTTAGATTAGGAGATATAGATATCCGGTCTATTATATCAACCCCTGAGCAGCTGCTGTTACTCAGGACCCCCAGATTCCATTGGCTTGTTCCGGAGTGTGAGTGCTCCATTGTTGATTTGTTTATTGTAATAAAAGATAATAACTTGTTGATTGTGCATTGCATTTAGTTAAGCTCGTGTGTCACTCCGTCTGTGATTGTGTTGCTGTGTACTGGGCTCCGGCTCATTATTGTTGTTGTTATTTTTTTACAGGTATTGTTATTGTTGATGTTGATGATGGATGATGATTTGATGATGATGTGGAGGCTGCTGGTGTTGTTGTTCTATTATTGTTGTTGATGTTGATGTGATGAGGATGATGATGTGATGATGATTGATGTGATGATGTTTGTCCGGGTTTTGGGCGATTCTGAAGATTTGGGAGATGAGTGAAATGTAATAGGACCGAGAATATTTGTATTTTGTTTCTTCTTTGCTTTGTTTTGTAGGAGGACTGGATTTATTTATAAATTTGTATTTTCATTTAAGGGCTGTTAGTGCCCGTGTTTTTGTAAATAAGCCTTTGTAAATATTATCTAACTGAAAGTTTTTCCACTTTCAATAGTGGAAGTTTGAAATGTTTTATGTAGAAACGTTTTTATTAAAGTTTATTTTTCCGCTGCTAAATCAGTTATTTAGAAATCTAACTAAATGATTTCATAATCTAAAATCGGATAGCAATGTTCAACATAAACACCTTCTTTTAAGACAACCTTACGTATAATTCGCAAGAGTTATACGTGGTTGGGGATTGGTGTGCTTAATTTGTGGATTGAGATTGTCGGGTCTTTACAAATGGTATCAGAGCAATGTTTATCTTGAACATTGCTTTTGCATAATGAATTAGGTTGCGTTTTAGAATCGGTGAGTTGAGTGCGGGAAAGCTTGGGAATTCGGTTTATTTGTTGTTGTTTTTTTGTTTATTGTTTCTTGTTGTTTGATGAACCATTAGTTAGTAGTTAATAAAAAATAATTTGGTCTCACAAAATTAATCAACTTGGCTCAAATTTATTTTCTGTTGATATTTGAAATTGAATTAAATGAACATTGCTGATTTCTATGTGTTGTTTATATATATATACATGTTTCTTTTAAATTGATCTGTCTTATGATATTTTGTGAATGCTATAAGGTTTATGTGTGTTTGATGTAATGTATACATGTATGTTTATTATGTAATTTGTTATAATTGTGAGAGTAGTTTAATGCTTGCTTATAAAATGAACATTGCATGAATCCTATGCGGTTGTTTATGTATATATATGTTTCTCTTATATTGATTTCTTTTATAATGTAATGGTGATGCTATGTGATATATTATGTATGTGTGTTTTGTTTATAATATAATTGTGAGTGCTTGTTTGATGCTTGCTTGTAATTGAAATTAACTCAAATTGACTAAATGTAAATAGAGAACAATGATTTAGACAAACACTAGGATTTATCCCCTAAATCCTTTAAAATTTGAGATAGACTCTTAGGTGTTCGTATGTTATGTTTTGAAGTGTTTGTTTCTAAAAATTGATAGACTATAATAGGAATTTTCTTTCTCCTCTCTTAAGTGCAATTTGTTGATATGTTGACAAAATTGGGAAATTGAAATGAGAAGAAAATTCAAGATTATAAGTGACCTTGACTTCTTAAAAGTGTAATGTGATAAAATATATTGGAATCACATAGAAGAAAACTCTAATATTTCAAAGTAAATATGACTCTTAAAGTTACATATGATCAACATATATCTCCCAAAATCAAAACTAATGTTAAAGCTTAAAATGAAGAGAATCAAATAGCAAAGAAAATTTGAAATATCAAATCGATCTTTACATATCAAATTTATATATGTGAGAGATATAAATTAAAATCAAGTGGAAAAGAAAACTCAAAATGAAAAGAATGATTCCAAATTTCAATTAGATTGGGATGTAAATTTCAATCTACCCAAATCTACTAATATGACAACATATTTATTGAAAATCTAATGATATAACAAAACCGAAATTTTGAAATTGACCATCAAATCTAAATCAAATATAAGTTTCTTCCAAAATCAAAAGATTAAAATGAGATAATTGAAGAAATATCCTAAGTATGTCGCTGGTAAAAGTGTTCAAGAAATCTCCAAAAGTCGATATCATGACAAAATGGAAACCAAGATTTGAAATCCTAAAACAATGAATAGATAATCCTGTATCATTGATTTCATATTCTCGACCCCAAATAGAATCGAATTCCATATATATATACGATCCAAAATGAAATGAAACGTCTTGATTACTACCATATCAAGGTGGAAACCAAACATAACATCTTTGATCATTAAAAGAATTTAGATACTGTATGTTTCATATGCAAATTGACATATATATGCAGGAGAATGGAATAGCGAGTTTATAATCCTCATTGTCGAGTTGTTTTATTATGTCTTTTGTGTTGTGTTGTTGTGTGTTATCTCAAGGCGAGATACACAAGTGGTCAGAGTCGTTTGTTGTTTTGTTGAGTTTGAGTCTTCATAAAATCGAGTCAGTGGAGGGTTGAAAACGCTAAACTAATTCCGATTGCTTTATATATTCTGAAGTTGCATGAAAATCAGTTGAGTAAGTTAAAGAGACATTAAAGTTTTCAAAATCTTAAAATCAAAACATGAACAAATGAATTTTCAAGAAAAGAATAGAATCAATGTAACTCGAATATCAAACTGTTTCTTGTAAAGAAAATGAAAGAAAATTTTCAAATATAAGTGATCTAGAAAAATGATTCAAAATCCAATATGTTTTTCTGAAATCAAAGATAATGAAAAATATCCCATAGAACTTCAAAATCCTTTGACAATAATCATATAAAACTAGAATTTGAAATTTATATATGTTTTCCAAATAATTCAAAATGAAGGAATATAGAACAAAATTTAAAGAAAATGATCAAAGTGCGCAACAGAAGCGTAATGAACCATAAAGATTAAGTAAAAGTCTTAAAATGATAAAAGGTTTTTGAGATAACAAGTTTAAAAGTAATATGATATGTCTTCTATCAACAAAAGTTAAGTGAATTTCGAGGACGAAATTCTTGTAAGGTGGGAAGAATGAAATACCCCAAACCTTCACATATGGAAATTGGGTTTAGATAGATTTGAATGAATCAAATGAATTATAGGATTTAATTAGACAAGTTGGCTTAATTTAATTAGCTAATATTAAGTTGGTTTTGAGATTTGAAATCTAAATTCTCTAAACAAGTCATTGAAATGTTAGAGAATTCCTAAATCCATGATTCTTAGCCTAAACACTAATTCCTAAATCTCAGTAAAATTTGAGTTCATTTGCTGAATAAAATATCAGTTCTTAAACCCGAACTCAAATTAAATATCTTTTATCCAAAATAAATTTCTAAATTAAGTTGTTACTTTGAGTTCTTAATTTCTAATCTATTGGTTTTTGAAATCATCTCCTAATATTTTTAGAACTAAGATATTAATCTGAAAGTTCTAAATTCGATACCCATTATTTTAAAATATCTAATTTTAAGCCTTAAACTTCTCTTTTTCCTTTTCATCTCCTGCTCTCTCTCTCTTCCTTTTTCTTTTCTTCCTTTATTTCCTTTTCTCAACCGATGGCTTCCTTTCCCTCTTCCTTTCTTCTTCTTTTCTTTCTTTTCTTCCAAATTCTTCCACAAATCTCACATCAAAGCTATCTAGAGAATGAATCAAAGCTAGGAGATGAACTAGATGGAGGAAACCGAGCTAGAGGAGGAGTTTCAACTTGTGTCTTTTCTAAAAGCTACGTTTCCGTTTTCTATTTCTCTTTGCTTTTACTTGTTATTTACATTTTTAATTGATGAATTGATGTTGAATTGGGTTGAAAGTGCATGTTTATTTTTGTAATTGTGAGTTGAAGTTGATATGGGTTGAGTTGGAGGAAGAAGATGATGATTAGTGGTCATGGAGGTTGATGAAGTTTTGGAGATGTTTGGTGTTGGTTGAATGATGGGATGATCACTGTAATAAGCTTTAGAGTAACTTTGGAATGAGTTTAAATAATTTTAAGAAGTGTAAAATGCATTTTGAAAACAGGGGAGTTCGTCATTTTTTTCGCTCCAGTGTACAGCCTGTGTACATGGTCGTGTAGGCCTTGAAATTCTTAAAGTTGCTCTCGGGTCATTTTTTTTACTCACACGGCCTCGGTACACAGCCTGTGTACATGGTCGTGTAGGCCTTGAAATTCTTAAAAGTTGCTCTCGGGTCATTTTTTTACCCAACACGGCCTCAGTACACGGCCGTGTACCCGGTCGTGTTAGACTTCCTCTGTTTCGCAGCAGTTTGTATTTTAGCCATAACTTTTTCATACGACCTCCGATTGAGGTGATTCAAGTTGCGTTGGAAAGCTTAAAAAGAGATCTACAACTTTCATGTTTTGAGTTTTTACAAATTAGAAAGTTATCGATGCTTAAATTTTGATTCTTTCCAGCTGCAACACTTTTCAAAACAAAGTCAAAAACTTGTTTTTGTTTGTTAAATGTGTTTTGCTTAGGAAATGGATCCTTTTGAGCTAAAATGAGATAGATAAGTGATATTTGATGTGTTGAGTGAATTAATTCATGTAATTAAACATAGGTTAAGTAGATTTATAGATTTTACAAACAATTAGATTAAATCTAGAAGTTAGTTATAAAATGAACTTAGTTAACAAACCTAGGTTCAACTTGATGAATGAACTAAAATGGATTAGATTGTTTAACTTTGATGAATTTGGATAGGTTTAAGCTAACTTGGGATTAAGTGACTAGATCTTAGATATATAATGAATTAGTAATTAATCTAAATCTAACTTGGCTTAACGAACTTTACTAAGCTAAAATGAATTAGATTGATATAGTTTGATCACCTTGGCTTAGTAAATGACTTAAATGACTAATTCTAATCAATTTGGCTAATGTTAAGCTAAAATGGGTTAATAGCTATTAATTAGCTTAGATGAATGAAATAGGATGATCTTTGATTAATATGGGGAATATGTTGTTTCAAATGTGTGTGTACTTGGAAAATGACTGTTTTTGGTTAATGAATTCTTTGTTAATGCTTTTGTAATAAAACACTATAAATAAAGAGAAAAGAAATTCTTTGACAGACAAAGGAGAACTGTCCATATTTTGGCGGGGCGATTTATCGCAGCCATAGTGGGGTTCCACATTAGTGTCTGATCAAATAGGAGTTAATAAAATGAGTTAGAGATTAGTAAATAATTGATATAAGTTCTTGTATGAGTTTGTTGAAGTGGATGATTAGTTTAGTTTAGTTTCTTATACAAGCTCTTTCCTTAACAGAAGTGGATGTCTGATTTATCTTCTGGAATTCCTTCTGAGACTCTGTTTGGATTTCATATTTAAGGTACGCAGTAACTTGCGTGATGATTGATAGGATAGGCATCCTAAATGGATTAATAACTTAAAGATGGCTTAATAATTGATGAGTGTTGGTTGTGCTTTACGTCGTTGAATCCGGATCCGGGGAGCGACAACCTTGTCATGATGCAATGGCACGGTAGTTAGGCACTTAGCCCAATCTTTTGTCATGATGCAATGACTTAAATCCATGATGCAATGGTTCACCATGATGCAATGGTGGTTTATCTTAAGGGCTAAGTGGGTAGCTAATAGGGTAAACTGTATCGGTATATTCTTTACTTAGGCTCGGGAGGAAATAATATGTTTTAGTTCACGGGTATGGGACCGTTGAACTAACTGATGTTATAGACCGGGACAAGTGGAGTGTATAAAGGAGTGTGAACCCTAGATGATGCTATTAATATTCTTTATCGGTTAGATATAGGAGATATAGATATCCGGTCTATCTATATCAACCCCCTGAGCAGCTGCTGTTACTCAGGACCCCCAGATTCCCATTGGCTTGTTCCGGAGTGTGAGTGCTCCATTGTTGATTTGTTTATTGTAAATAAAAGATAATAACTTGTTGATTGTGCATTGCATTTAGTTAAGCTCGTGTGTCACTCCGTCTGTGATTGTGTTGCTGTGTACTGGGCTCCGGCTCATTATTGTTGTTGTTATTCTTTTTACAGGTATTGTTATTGTTGATGTTGATGATGAGATGATGATTTGATGATGATGTGGAGGCTGCTGGTGTTGTTGTTCTTATTATTGTTGTTGATGTTGATGTTGATGAGGATGATGATGGTGATGATGATTGATGTGATGATGTTGTCCCGGGTTTTGGGCGATTCTGAAGATTTGGGAGATGAGTGAAATGTAATAGGACCGAGACATATTTGTATTTTGTTTCTTCTTTGCTTTGTTTTGTAGGAGGACTGGATTTATTTATAAATTTGTATTTTCATTTAAGGGCTTGTTAGTGCCCGTGTTTTTGTAAATAAGCCTTTGTAAATATTTATCTAACTGAAAGTTTTTCCACTTTCAATAGTGGAAGTTTGAAATGCTTTTATGTAGAAACGTTTTTATTAAAGTTTATTTTTCCGCTGCTAAATCCAGTTATTTAGAAATCTAACTAAATGATTTCATAATCTAAAATCGGATAGCAATGTTCAACATAAACACCTTCTTTTAAGACAACCTTACGTATAATTCGCAAGAGTTATACGTGGTTGGGGACTTGGTGTGCTTAATTTGAGGATTGAGCATGTCGGGTCTTTACACTTGTCATGATGCAATGGCACGGTAGTTAGGCACTTAGCCCAATCCTTTGTCATGATGCAATGACTCAAATCCATGATGCAATGGTTCACCATGATGCAATGGTGGTTTCTTTTATTGGCTAAGTGGGTAGCTAATAGGGTTAACTGTATCGGTATATTCTTTACTTAGGCTCGGAAGGAAATAATATGTTTTAGTTCACGGGTATGGGACCGTTGAACTAATTGATATTATAGACCGGGATAAGTGGAGTGTATAAAGGAGTGTGAACCCTAGATGATGCTATTAATATTCTTTATCGGTTAGATATAGGAGATATAGATATCCGGTTTATCTATATCAACCCCCTGAGCAGCTGCTGTTACTCATGACCCCTAAATTCCCATTGGCTTGGTCCGGAGTTTGAATACTCCCGTGTTGATTTGTTTACTTTAAAGAAAGATAATAACTTGTGATTGTCGCATTTGCATTTAGTTAAGCTCGTGTGTCACTCCGTGTGTGATTGTGTTGCTGTGTACTGGGCTTCGGCTCATTCTTGTTGTTGTTATTCTTTTTACAGGTATTGTTATTGTTGAAGATGATGATGAGATGATGACTTGATGATGATGTGAGGTTGTTGATGTTATTCTTATTATTGTTGTTGATGTTGATGTTGATGAGGATGGTGATGGTGATGATGATTGATGTGATGGTGTTTGTCCCGGGTTTTGGACGATTCTGAAGATATGGGAGAATGAGTGAAGTGTGATAGGATCGAGATATTACTTGCATTTTGTTTCTTCTTTGCTTTGTTTTATCAAGACTGGATTTATTTATAAATTGTGTTTTCATTTAAGGGCTTGTTAGTGCCTATGTTTTTTTAAATAAGCTTTTGTAAATATTTATCAAAATGAAAGTTTTTCCACTTTTAATAGTGGAAGTTTTGAATTGTCTTTATTTCTAAATTGTTTTATAAAATTTATTTCCGCTGCTAAATCCAGTTGTTGCCAGAATCTAATTAAATGATTTCATAATCTAAAATTGAATAGCAATGTTCAACATAAACGTCTTCTTTAAAGACAACCTTACGTATAATTCGTAAGAGTTATACGTGGTTGGGGACTTGGTGTGCTTAATTTGAGAATTGAGCATGTCGGGTCTTTACACTCTTCGTGAGTCTAAATGAGCTTGCTTACGAGCTGGCCCTCGAGCCGAAATTAAAGCTCAAGCTCGACCAGTTTACTAATTAAGCTCGAGCTGAGCCAAGTTTAAAGCGAGTTAAGCTATCGACTATCTCGCGAATAGCTCGGCTCATTTGCAAACAAGCTTGAGTATCTTGTAAATAGCTCGGCTTGTTTGCAGCCTTATCTACAAAGCAAATCGACCGTTGGTGAATTATTTCATGCTTTTTTTTTTCCCCCAATGAAGACTTGCTAGCTTTTAATACCGCCTGCTAACGCTTATGCTTTGCTTTACAAGGGCATATAGGAGCTTCTTGTTTAATTCTAAAGGAGATATAAACTCCGGTTTATACAAGGGCTACGGGCCCTATTCAATAATGCTTGCCTTAACCCAATTATGATGTTTAGTCATTGTTCACATATATTATGCTACTCCGTTACGTGAAGGTGGGTCGACTATTCACCGAGAGCCAGTGGGGTTTCGCTAGAAAATTATGTCGTAACTTAATTTGATAGTTAATATTTAGGATTAATCTATTAAATAGTATTTTAATTTTGATAAAATATATAATTCGATATTTAAAATTAGAGATTAATTAATTTAATATTTAAATTTTAAAATTGATAAATTTAATATTTAAAAGAACTTTTCATGTTTTAATAGTATCTCCCAAGTTTTTTAGATAATAAATTTGTCAAAATAAAAGTTTTTCAGGTATCAAATTGATTAATTTCAAAATTAAAGTATTAAATTGATTATTTTTAAAATTTAGATGTCTTACAGTATATTTTGTGAAAATTTAAATACATTATCCCTAAAACTTAATACTTGATAATTTTACTGTTTTATACTTACTGGACCCGTAAATATCCTTTAATAAAAGTTCTGGTTGTGGCGATAAATAATTACTCGTGAGAAGTTTATAGTTCCAGTTAGTTTAAAATTGCGTCAGTTAATGTTACTATTCATGGATTGTTTATGTTGTATAAAGCTTTTTATGGGTGTGACAGGATAAAGTCTCATTGTCTGTCCATATAGTTAAAAGCTACTTAAGATTAATTTTATAAAAATAAAAAATAAGAAAAAGAAAAGCTATACAAATACCTAATTTTTATAATTTCACCATTTACTTAAAAATTAAATCTCAACTCATTTCCTATGAATAGAACCCCTAATGGGCTTGAAAAATATATCAACTCATAATCAAACTGTGATTTGTAGATAAAATAATACATTTTTAGCTAAAAAAGGGTTAATTATAAAAAATCTTCTGTTTTAGTACTTTTAAAAAGAAGTTATTTGGGTTTTGATTTTTGATAAACACATAATTAGTGTTTTAATATTTTAACAATCAAGTGTTTTAAGTTTTATTTTTGCCAAATACATGACCTAGGATTTGGTTCTTTTGCAAATAGAGGACTTGAGTTTTAATTTTGACAAATATAAGGCCTATATTTTATCATACTATATTAATAATATATTAACACACATGGTTTTTTTTTTTACATTGATTAATTAAATCCATTTAATCTATTATTAATACAAAATGATTATGTATTTATTAAAAATCAAAATTCGAAGTTTCCTATTCAAGTAAAATATTTGTCAAAATTAAAATTCAAACTATTTGATTATCAAAATATCAAAATACAGATTATATATTTATTAAAAAAATCAAAATTCAGATCACTTTTTTATAAAACAATGAAAACATAATTCGCGCGTTTGTAATTAAAAGAAAAAAAAAAAGTATTGTGTTATACGTTATTAATAATATATTAAATTAATTTTTCACAACAAGAAGTACGAAACATAAAAAATTAGAGGAGTCAAACTCGAAAGAAAGATACAAGAACAACAGTAAAACTTTATTATTATAATGATAATATTTTGATTTTGCCATCTTTTGGCATAGGCCTTGTGTCAGAGTCACACGTCTCATTACAATAACAGTGTGTAAAGGAAAAATAGAGATATATCGCATGGTATCCTCGTTCAATGCTTATTCATTCAGAAGAGAAAAGCCAAAAAGATGGATTGATTTGAAGTTTTTGAAAAAGTCATACACATCTCACAACTTACCCTTTTTCCACAGAATTCAATTTTACACACTGACAGTCACAAAAACTTTATAATATAATATAATATAATATTTAAGTATATGTGTGTGTATTTATATTATATATATACATAACAGTAAGGAAAGAGTAAGAAGAGAGAGTATATAAAAAAAGAGGGAGTGGGGAGTCAACCAAACCATGCCCTTTTTTTGGTGTTATGGATTTGTATGGCTTCGAAGAGTCCACATATCTCCCTTTTTCTCTATCCTTCTCTCTCTTCTCCTTTCTTCTCTTCTCTTTTTTCCCATCCGATCCCTTGTCCTTTCGTTTTCTCATCTTATTCAATGTACGTATGTATAATAATAATAATAATAATATATACACCTAAAAAAAATAATAAACAAAAAATTTATACATTTAGTTCCTTGTAAAAAATAAAATCTACACAGCAATAATTCCTATGTGTACAGATATTATAACACTATATTAATAACAACTTTTATTTAATAATAAATGACATAGCTATTTATATTTATACGAATATATATGGATTTCAGGCCCAGAAAAGTATAACTTATAATTTGATGATTGAAATTATAATTAATTTAATCTCTTATTAATGGATAGGTAATGGATTAATAAATGTCATGGAAGTTCCCCAATTATTTATTTATCTATTTATTTTTTGAAGATTTTCTCTCTCCAACCTCTTCTTATTCAACTTTCAAGCTTCCCACTGGCATATCCATACCATACATACATAAGTCATGAGTCAAGCATGCAGTTCACATAACAAATAAAAATCCACTCATCCCTTTCTCTCTCTCTCTCTCTCTAAACATTATATAAAAAAAAAGAAAAGAAAAACAAAACCCCAGTTAGGGTTAGTTCTTACTTCTATGTACTAAGTCTCTCTCTCTATCCCTCTCTTTTATTAACCCTTTTCTTCTCCAACCCCAATCCACCATAACCCTCCTCCACATGGTCTCCTTTTTAAACTCTTCTTCTTCTTCTTCTTTTTGTTCTCATTAATTTTTCCTGAAAAATTTCTTATTGTTTTTTTTTTTGTGTTTTCCCTTTCTTTGCTTAATCACTTCCTTGTGGTAGAGAGGAAGCTGGAGACATTTGGAAATCTCTATCTCTTTCTCTTTCTCTCTTTCTCTCTCTATTGTTTTTCCTTGTTCCTTATGTCTCCTCTACCTCTCCATCCCCATCTTAAATGTACTTCATTTCCCTAGCATCTCCAAACTTTAATCTTTATTGCTATCATCATTGTTAAACACATACACAGTAAGAAGAGTTATATTTATAAACACAGAAAAGAACAATCACAAAATTTTAGACATTTGATGAGTTTTGGAGGATTTCTCGACAATACTTCGGGTGGAAGTGGAGGCAGCTCGAGAACCATACCAGATTTACCTTACGTCTCCCATATCAACAACAAAAACACCACCACCACCAGCAACGTTAACAACATCGAACCGCACACCCACCATCCCGACGACGACAACAACACCGGCATCAATAATAATAATAACAGTAGTAGTAACAACATCAACATGCCATCTGGTGTCATCGCCCAACCACGTCTCGTGACCCCTCCCCTAACAAAAACCATGTTCAACTCTCCTGGACTCTCTCTTGCTCTTGTACATAAAATTCTAATATATTTATTCTTTTACTATTATGGTTCATATATATGTAATTTTTTTTTATTTCTTACTGATCTGGATGTGTTTGATTTTTGTGAAACAACAGCAAACTGGAGTAGAGAACAATCAAGGAGATATAAACAGAATGGGTGAGACTAATAATAACAATAACAATTACGAGCAAAGCATGAACCGGAGAAGCAGAGAAGAAGAACACGAGAGTAGATCTGGTAGTGACAACATGGACGGTGCTTCTGGTGATGATCAAGATGCTGCCGACAATCCTCCTAGGAAGAAAAGATACCACCGACACACTCCTCAACAAATCCAAGAGCTTGAAGCGTATGCTCCTCTCTTTTTCTTTTTTTCTTTTTGTTGTATCATCAAAAAATGGTTTATTTAATGCTAATTCCCCTTTCTTAGTTCTGATTATTATTTTTTATTTGGTGTTTGTGAGAGTAGTTTGTTCAAGGAATGTCCCCACCCAGATGAGAAGCAAAGACTGGAGCTTAGTAAAAGACTTTGTTTGGAGACTCGACAAGTCAAGTTTTGGTTTCAGAACCGCCGTACCCAGATGAAGGTCTCTAAATATAACATATACTTATGCATGCATTTTAGATTATTAATTTAGTTTTAAAATTTTAGGGAAATAATTACGTGTTGCATCCAATCCAAAAAAGAAGTGTTTTTTTTTCCTCTTTCCTTTTAGTATGGGGTTTGTAGAAAGATTGATTTTTTTTTTTCCCTTTTATTTTGGGCGGTTGGTTTGATGGCACCAGACTCAGCTGGAGAGACATGAGAACTCGCTGCTTCGTCAAGAAAACGATAAGCTTCGAGCCGAGAACATGTCCCTTAGGGATGCAATGCGAAACCCGATTTGCTCGAATTGTGGTGGCCCTGCTATAATTGGGGAGATTTCCCTCGAGGAACAGCACCTTAGGATTGATAATGCACGGTTGAAAGACGAACTGGACCGAGTTTGTGCACTTGCTGGGAAGTTCCTTGGCCGCCCGATATCTTCCTTGGCTGCCTCCGTTACTCCTCCATTGCCTAACTCGAGTTTGGAGCTTGGGGTCGGAAGCAATGGTTTTGGTGGTTTGGGGAATGTGGCTACGACTTTGCCGTTAGGGCCTGATTTTGGTGGTGGGATTTCGGGGAATTTGACTGTTGTCCCACACGCTAGACCCCCTGGGGGTACAATGTCCGGAATGGACCGGTCTCTAGAGAGGTCGATGCTGTTGGAGTTGGCTTTGTCTGCTATGGATGAGTTGGTTAAGATGGCACAGACCGATGAGCCCTTGTGGATTAGAGGCTTGGAAGGGGGAAGGGATCTGTTGAACCATGACGAGTATCTTCGAACATTCACTCCTTGTATTGGGATGAAACCAAATGGTTTTGTCACTGAGGCATCTAGGGAAACTGGTATGGTGATCATCAATAGCTTGGCCCTTGTGGAGACACTGATGGATTCGGTATGAGCAGTTGTCCGTCGTTTTTAAGTTGTAATGTTTTTATTCCTAAAGTTGTTTCTTTTTTTTTATTTTTTATTTTTAACCGAGGAGGATTTCCCCTTCCTTGTTGCAGAACCGATGGGCAGAAATGTTTCCTTGTTTGATTGCGAGAACGTCGACTACCGATGTAATATCAACCGGCATGGCTGGAACCAGAAATGGTGCACTTCAATTGGTAAGCTTAACTAGTTTTCGATTCAATTTTAAGAAGTGTTGTTTTTGTTGATTCACTTTGATCCTTTTTACAAGTGTGTTCTTGATCAATTGGATATAACGATTCTAATATATATATATAATTATATATAACAGATGCATGCTGAACTACAAGTTTTGTCTCCACTAGTTCCCGTCCGAGAGGTAAACTTCCTCCGCTTCTGCAAGCAGCATGCGGAGGGTGTGTGGGCGGTGGTCGACGTATCGGTCGACACCATTCGTGAATCTTCCGGTGCACCAGCATTTGTGAGCTGCAGGAGGCTCCCTTCTGGTTGTGTAGTGCAAGATATGCCCAATGGCTACTCCAAGGTAAGTTCGCAAAAAAGGATATATTGAATTTAAAAATAATATTTTTAATTTCCTTGTCATTGTTCCTATCTAGTATTATTTCTGTAGATTATATATATATATATATATATATATTCCCAATACTTGAATCTTGGTGAATTTGTTGACAGACGTTAATATTTTCATGGTTTGCGCCTTGTTTTTTCCTTTGGGTATTCCCCAAGCTTGCTTGCATTATAAATAAATTTATGGTTCTAGTGATTACTCACCGTATGATCTCTATGTCAGTGTGTTTTAGAAATATATTGGTCTCTCGGTCAATTTTGCTTCCAAAGAATCTGAACCTTCTTCCTAGATTTCATTTATTAAATTCATTTGGATGCTTCTACTAATGTGTAAGAAGTCTTTTATAATATATATATATTTAATTAATTAATCTTCAAGTTTCAACAACTGGGTTTTCTTGGATTAAATAAACAATCACACAGACACAGTACATCATCAAATCGAGAACAGCCTAATATTATTATATATTATGTAGTGGAAGTCTCTATTTTGCCTTATTATTATTTCTGTGCCCCTCCCCCTCCCTTCAAACACATTAATTTCATATCCATTGGAAAGTAAATGCCTTGTTATCTGCAAAAACTTTGGATTAATAAAACAATGCATTTGATGTTTCTATTCCAATCTTTGATGCTGTCTCGTATATCCCCTTTGCCCCTTATTTTATTCTATTATTAACATGTCTGATCTGCTAATTTCCAGCCTTATGATTTGGTGGTCTTGTTTTTTTTCCCCTTCTCCCTTAAGACCCTTGAGTCAAAACCCCTCCTAGACCCAGCACTATTACTAGAATCACACTATAATAATAATTAAAAAAAATTTGTTATTAAAAGATTGTCTCATTATATTTATTAACATGCTCAATAAAGATAAGTCTTTTTAATTTTTTTGTTTTTTGCATGCATTTATTTTATCCGTAAGGTGTACAATTAATTGGAAAGTTCGTCCGTTGGTTTCTTAAGAATTGCACAATTATATACTATTTAATGCTATTTTCCTGTCACATAATATATAAAATTATAGATAGTTAGGAAAAGGGGGGCAAAAAAAATAGCGCACGTATCTCGAGGTCATCCTCTGAGTTCACTATGTTCCTTAAAATCTTGCGGAACTTGATCTCTTCAAAACAATATTTTATTTTTTTTTCTCCTAGTCTTCATCCTTAGAAACAGCTTTGAGATTCCATTTTGTCTAAATTGAGCCCACGTACTGCTCCGCTCCCACCTTATTTCGAGGTTTGTCTCGTGTTTCATGCACCCCCTAAATTCTTAATCAAAAGTAATACACTATTAGTAACATGATCACCCATGGCGTATTTTTCTTAACCAGTGTGCTCAGTGTACTAGTTGGCATAATATATATAAACCTTATATTTACGTAGCCTTTCAAAATATCTATATAAATAGCAATGATATGGGAATTTTCCCTGCTTAAATTAATTAATGATTCATTCGTTCATATTATTATTATTACTACTATTGTTTGGCACTGTATTTAAAATTTCTTACATACAATTGAATGTTTTTAGTAAGTTGCTTTTGTATGTTTGGGACACAGATAGAATGTAATACTACCAAAAAAAAAAAAAAAAAAAGAAAACTTTGGTGAGATGGATACAGTTGACTTTGGAGTTTTAATGGATAATGGAAAGAAGGAATAAAAAAGAATAGCTACCAATTATGAAAAAAGAAAAAGGTTCAGTAGCTTAGGTGTATAATCAGTTCTAAATCACTATCTATATCTATATCTATATCTATATATATAAGCAGATCTTTATCCACATTTAGGAAGATTTTATGTGGATATTTTTGTGACATATTTACTAATAATAAGCAAATTGATAGCGTGTAAGGAGATGGAAATGGTTCTTTCAACTGCCCTCATAAAACCAGTTCAAATCATAAATTAAAGATTCCTTTGATATTTGCATTGTTATCATTGGACTATATTCATATGTTCAGTTTATAACAAGTATTTTAGTACTTAAAAGACTGTAAGGGAACATTTTTTTTTCCTTCTTAAACCAAAAAAAAAAAAAAAAAAAAGAGAGAGAAGAAACCAAAAGTTGCATAGAAAAGTACATTTTTATACTTTGGTAATTGTGGGGAATTGAATCAATAGTTTGATAGCGTGGGGGTGCATGTTGATTAATAATTAATTAATAATAACTTTTTTTCATTATTTACTAATTAAAAAAAATAATAATTACAAAACAGGTGACATGGGTAGAGCACGCAGAATACGAGGAAAGCCAAATCCACCAGCTTTATCGGCCATTAATTAGTTCTGGGATGGGCTTCGGTGCTCAAAGGTGGGTGACCACCCTGCAACGTCAGTGCCAGTGCCTAGCGATTCTCATGTCCTCCACCGTCCCCACAGGCGAAACCACTGGTATTTAATCTATTCTTTTATCGTAGATAAAAATAAATTGTTGAATTGACTATTATTACTATTATTGCAAGTGATATTTCATGGAATATGAATTATGATATGCCAACAACAAAACAGCTATAACTCCGAGCGGGAGGCGTAGCATGCTGAAACTGGCACAGCGGATGACGGCCAACTTCTGTGCCGGTGTGTGCGCATCCACCATCCACAAGTGGAATAAACTCAGCGCGGGCAATGTGGATGAGGATGTCCGGGTGATGACGAGGAAGAGCGTGGATGACCCTGGGGAGCCACCGGGTATCGTTCTCAGTGCCGCCACATCCGTATGGTTGCCCGTTTCCCCACAGAGGCTGTTCAATTTCCTCAGGGACGAGCAGCTTAGGAGTCAGTGGGACATACTCTCCAACGGTGGCCCCATGCAAGAGATGGCTCATATCGCCAAAGGTCAAGATCATGGCAACTGCGTTTCCCTTCTACGTGCCAGTGTATGTTTCTTTATCAATCTCTACTACTACTACTACTATTAACACCTTGGTTCTTGCTTTTTAATAATATGGTGTTGCTGCTTTACTTTGATTTGATAAGGGTCCACCGCGAATATATATATATATAATTAAATTTTAGAATAAAAAAGTGTAAATTAATTTTATAATTTGACATTTTAGTAAAAAAATTTTAAAATGTTTACGTTATTGAAAAATTGTCATTGCATTCTTGTTCCTGTGTTGTGTTCGACAAAAATAGTCACCAGTAAGAAATAGAAATGGAAATGGAAATGGAAATGGAAATGACGCATATGTCCTTTATAACTCGAAAAGTCATCCAGGTTTTCTGTCGTGTATAAGATTATAGATCGGAAAAGGTGAAAGATGTATAAACGGGGGGGACGGGAGGGGACAGGATTGGGATTTGGAAGTATCCTTAAAGGACAGTTCTTGTAAAGATGACAGTTGTTTGTCTTCCTCTTTTACCAAAATTAAAAAAGTCAAAACACGCAGGACACTTGTCGCTTTTCCTTACTCCCAACCTTCCCCTCCCCTTCGGGCCACTTTCATATTATTTTTATTTTTTATTTTTCGCCCCCCTTGTAGACTATTGTAGCAGGCCAAGTAGCTACCAAAATTTAATTTTAATGTCATTTTCTTTAACCTTTTACTTTTTTTGTATTTAAAAAATTTCACATGGGAAATAAGCAAATATGTGATCTTGTATCCATTTTCATTGACAAATCTTGTATTTTGATAATTGAGCCCATCTGTTTTTTTTTTTTTTTCTCAATTATATTGCAAAGGTAAATCCGTGTAATAAAATCACACTAATATATATATATTCATATTTCCAGGAAGGGAGGTTTTTTTTTTTTTTTTTTTTTTGGTGTAATGCATATTATGCATAGAATTATCATTTTTTAACCTTTCTCTTAAATGAAAGTTAAATAAAGATATAATTATGCATAATTTTTTTACATGTGATTCCTCTAGTAATTATTACTTTAAGCAAAATCTTATTGTGTGTTTTTTTGGCAGTTTGCTTTTTAAAAATTGTAAATAATTTTTTTTAAAAAATGTAATCGATATTATTACTAAATCATTAAGTCTTTATATATGTTTGTGTGTGTTATCACGGGATACTTAGCCTTGCATTTACCCGATAAGATCAATGATGTAATGTAGTTGAAAGTTTTTTTTGGATTCTGACTCTGTACAACTTTATGTGGGAATGGGATTGGGACCATTACCATATATATTCTGACAAACAACCCTTTTTTTTAAATACTCTTGACTTTTGGAAACATGGCATGGGTAATAATTCGTCACTTTTTTGGTAGTGGCATTTGATGTAAATAACTTCTGAAACCAGTGGTAGTTTGTTAACATGGGAGGCTGGATACGATGTGACGCTGTGCTATGCTGTGCAGGCGATGAACGCGAACCAGAGCAGCATGTTGATCCTTCAGGAGACCTGCATAGACGCAGCTGGCTCGCTTGTGGTGTACGCGCCTGTTGATATACCCGCCATGCACGTAGTGATGAACGGTGGCGATTCTGCTTACGTGGCACTACTTCCATCGGGCTTTGCGATCGTTCCTGATGGACCTGGCCCCCATGGGGGGCCCACAAGCCCAAATGGCCCACCAAGCAAAGCCGGTGGTGGGTCCCTCCTGACGGTAGCGTTCCAGATATTGGTGAACAGCTTGCCCACGGCCAAGCTCACGGTGGAGTCGGTGGAGACGGTCAATAATCTTATCTCATGCACCATACAAAAGATCAAAGCCGCCCTTCAGTGCGAGCGGTGATCGGCCATGATGAGATGATGATGATGGTGGTGTGGGTTTTGTGGGTTTCACGTGTTTCGAGTGTTTGGTTGTTTTTTTTTTTTTTTGGGTTATTTATTTTTAGTGTGAGCTTTAATTTTAGTAAGGAAGAGGGGAAGAGTGAATATTATTAATGAGGTGGTGGTTGGGGGGTCCTGAGTCAAGAACGAACCGCGAGTGGATAGAAAAAAAGTTTCCTTGCATGGTGGTAAGAATTTTACTTTGCTGGAAAGTGTTCTTAACACAAAGCAAGGGTGGTGGTTCGGGTATTGACTTGGGTCTACCCCCGAGTTGGTTCAGCTGACTTGATGAAATGAATGATGCATAAAGGATTTAATTAGGAGGTCAAAAAAAAAAAAAAGAAGAAAATATGGAATTTAATTGCGATTTAGTTGATGAACTGGATTATTAACTTGGAAAAAAAAGGTGTTCGGTTTCATTAATGTTTTTGTTTAATTTAATCCTTCCTTTTTGTTTTTCAGTATTTATTTATTTTTATGGTTGAATGTTGTAATCATGCGAAAGTGCTGCTGCAAGGGTTGTACGTCCGTATGAGTCTGTTACTTTTGTTGTGGAAAATACGAAATATATGTCGTGTTTTAATTGTTTAAAATGAACTGAAATGTTACTGAAAACGATGCGGTTAGGTCCTCGGTCCTATATTTGCACTTCGGAGGACTCTTTTCTTTTCTTTTTTTTTTTTAAATAAATTATAAAATAAACACGTTTTGCTCTGCAACAAAGTTTTCGTAGCTTTCTAGTGTAGTGAAGGCAAAACTCAGTTTTCGAATAAATTCTCTTATGGGTTAACTGCAAGATGTAAACTTAGGCTGTACTCCAATCCATACTGTTTTCACAAGCGTCTGTTTTGATCATCTTCTTCTCCTCTCTTATAATTCAACTTCATATTTTGAAGGTAAATGGGAACCTGAATTGTCTTGTTTCATTTGCGTAATTTAATTGAGAAGACACGTGTTATTTATAAAGTCAGATAAACAGTAGAAAAGTTTGTTATTGTGATATTATGACGTTATTTTAGTAATTATTTTGATATGATTTATATTAAGTTAATTTATGTATACATGTGTGTGTATTGGATAGATGGGGGAGATGGTAGGGGGGATGACACACCGCCTGAAAGAGATGAAATGGAGGTGAGAATAAAGTAAAAGGGTGGGGTGGGGGGGGGGGGGGTGGTGGGTGCAGTAAGCAATAAATGAGGGATGCAGAAGGTGTTGGGGGAAAGAGTTGGTATCATTAAATGCGTAGGCTGTGGCGTTGTCTCAAAGTGACCTTTATTTATCCAATGACGAGCTGACACGTCATTATTGACAGTGAGGTGAGGAGGAGAGGAGAGGAGAGGGAGAGAGAGAGGGAGGGCCTTAGGGATTGTACCATTGAAGTGTAGGTTGTAGAAAGGAACTAAAGAACACGGCGTTACGACGTTACCTTTAAGTTATGGCATTTTGTTGTTGATAATGGTATTGGTATTGGTATTGGTATGGCTATGGGATGGTGGGAATTGTTTTTTTTTTTTTTTTGGGATAAATTAAAACCGGGGATTTGTATCTGGAACTTTTCACATAAGATATAAGAGAGATGTAAACTGGGCATGGGAATTGAATTTGATGGATAAGTTAATTGATTGGTGTTGATGGTTATCGTCTTGTATTTTGTATTTTGTGTGTTTGTGTGTGATTTAAGGAGAATGAATGAATGTAGAGATTGCGAAAGTTTTGGATGGTAACAGTAATAGTGGGTAGGGTCTGATGTGTTTGGGCTGTTATGTGATTTGTGAAATGTGACTTGTTTGTTATCGGGTGTCCATTTACTCTTTTTTTTTTTTGGCCCCTTAGAGCTGATTTTGGATGGTGAATGCTCATTGTCCACCATTGGAATTTAGATAATGTTTTGTACTCTCCCCATTTTACCTTCCCTTTTTTTTTTTTTTTTTTTTTTAACACAGCTAATTTATTGAAAATTTAAAATAAGACAAACATCATGTGGTCGAATGTTATGATTACATTACAACAACTTACTAAAGGGTTTGGAGAATTAAAATTTCAATAGCACATGCATCCTCTGTCTCCTCAAATACATTCCACTCAGCACAAATGCTAGCTATTAATTTTTTTTTTAAAATAAAAAAGATTGTTATATTTTTTTATTAGAATAATATGTTATTGAAACAAAATAAAATGTATTACTCAATGAAATAAGATTGCAATGTAATGATTTACTATTTATAATAAAACTACAAATGAGCTAAACTGCTAGCAAGATATTAGAGTTCGGTTATTCATGAGGTACTCGATTTAGGCTTTTTTTTATTAAAGCTTAGCTTGTCTTGGGTCGAGCTCATTTATTAATCAGACTAAACTTGAATCCAGACCAAAATTCATCTAGATAAACGAGTTGAACTTAAATTTTGATTTAAACTCGCAAGTTGGTTTATGAGTGAGTTTGTTTAAGCTAATGAGTAGGCTCGATACTTTTTATATATTATATACATTACATATTACATGTATGAAATATTATTAAAAGGAAAATTATTTTCCAAATAATATATATATATATATATACATACATAACTTAATTTTCATTTATTATACATTCATCTAATTATTTACAAATTTATTCATTTATCTATTTAGTTTCTTAAATCAATTTTATTTTATATTTAAAGTTTGTGAGTTACTCAAGCTCAATTGCGAAACGAGTTAATCTCAAACTCCAAATAAAATTTGTTTAGCAAAAAAAGTAAAGTTCAAGCCTTAATAGAAAAAAAAATTAACTACGTTATAATTTTGAAATGGGTCAAGGCAGAGCCTTAAAAGCTTGGATTGGCTCAACTCTTTTATAACCTTTATTATATGTAAATTTTAAAAATAAAAGACTATTCATAAAATTTTTATTATAGGAATTCCTTATAAAATTGTTAGGATAAATTACATGTACCTCCCTTGAAAATTTTAAAAATTGCATGGATCTCTAGGTTTTTCAAAAGTAAGCACTTATAACTCCTAAAAACTGGTATATGGCACGAACCTCCCCGAAAACTTTGAAAATTATATGTTCCTACTCTTTTTTTAAAGTTCAATACTTACACCCTTAAAAATCGATATTGTGATAATATGTAAATTTTGTTTATTTGATTCCAATAAGTAATTACATTTAACATGTTTAACAAATAAATATTTCAAAAAATATTTGAAAATTTAAATATCAAAGAATGTAAACTTTTTTTTTTCTTTTCTCCCCTTTAAACCTGACATGTAAAATAGATTTTTAATAAAAAATAACAGTAAAAGTGTCAAGAGATGTGTTTTAATACAATAAAAAACTTTTCCAATATATTTGCTTCATGTTAAAAGTGCAATTTTTGAAGAAGAAAAACGACAACTAACTTATTATTTTCTTTTTTTAAAAAAACTTAATTATGTAAAAATTATAATAATAAACTTTAAAATATTTTTGAAACATTTATTGGTTAAACATATTATATGTAATGACACATAAGACCAAAGAAACAAAATTTTTGTATTATTATCATGTCAATTTTTAGGGGTATAAGTATTGACTTTTGGGGAAAAAAAATGGGAGTCCATACAATTTTCAAAGTTTTCAAGGAAGTCCGAGCAATTTACTTGTTTTTAGGGCGTGTACGTGCTGACTTTTGAAAAACCTAGGGGTCCATGTAATTTCTAAGGTTTTCAAGGGAGGTCCATGCAATTTACCCAAATTTTTATCCCAAACAATTAGATACAATAATAACTTTTTATAAAAATAAGAATGTGATAAATTTACTATTACAACAAAGTATGCAAAGAGTCAATTTTAAGGCTGCAAATGAGCCGAGCCAAGTCGAGCTTTTAAAGCCTTGAACTTGGCTCATTTAAAACTTATTGAAGTTGAGCTCGAGCCAAGCTTTCTATCAAGCTTAAAATTAGGGCTCGAGATTGGTTCGTTTAGTTAAACGAGTCTAAGTTTGAGCTTGAGCCAAGCCGAACTTTTTATCGAGCCTAAAATTTAAGTTCGACCTAGACTCATTTAGATAGCTCGTTTTCTTTTCTTTTCTTTTTTTAAACCTAAAATATAATATATAAGTGTTGCTGTAATATATATACATTATTATTAATAGAAATTAGTTTTTATTGTTTTTATTATGTAGTTATAGATAATATATCATGCATAGTAAAAATGCACGAATCCATTAACGAGTCTGTTAACAAACCTAATCACGAGCCTTACTTTAGGCTCAGGCTTGACTCGTTTACTAATCACCGAGCCGAGGCTAAAGCAAGTCGAGCGCAAGTGGATTAACCCGTTTATAACCCTAGTCAATTCACCTTGTATTCAGCTCTGAACATTATTTCCAAAATAAAAAAGTTTCTTGATCATCTTATCCTTTCCTTTGAACTAACCTAAGCCTAAGGCAACAACTTCTTCACATCACCGTTTTCCGTAGTGAACTACTTTTACATAATTTAAAAAAAAAAGCTCAAACGTCCACTTTTAATTTTTCAACTAAATCAAAGTACAGAACCAGAACCCTAGTCGTTAATCCAAGTTGAACTAAAAAACTCTAGATATAAACTTGGTGCTTGAAATCAAAACCATTTTTTTTTTTTTTTTGGGATAGATGCAGAGTGTCTAACTCGCTGTAGAAACTCCTATCTACCTTCAAAACAAGCCTTTCGAAACAAAATACTGGATTACACGCACAATGTAACATCATGATAGATTTTTTTCATAGTTGTCTTACACAGAAGATTCTGCAATGGAAATGCTAATCTCTCGTACAAAATATCATTGTGTTCTCAAACAATTTGATTGTTCTCTTTTTCATTTATTATTCTCAAACATTTCTAACAATGCTTTTCATTAAGGACGTGCTATATAGAAAAACGATACCGGGTCTTATATAGAAGATTTTGCAATGAAAGTGCTAATCTATCGTACCAAAGATCTCGGTGTTCTCAAACAAGTTTATTGTTTTTTTTTTTCCTCATTTGTTCCGTTTTGTCAACTATTGCAAATAGATAAGTAGTTCATCTTTGAAAAATAGTATCAAATCTGATACGTGTTCCTACTTTTTCATGTGACATGCTTTTTATGGGTAGTATTATAAAAAATAGATAGATCAAGGATCTGCATCATTAAATCTCGATTTTGAAAGTAAAAATCTTTCTCATTCATGTACAAAAATTATTTGTAATTCATATACAAATTAAATCCATTAGAGAAACGATCTTCAAATTTAAAAATTTGTACCCGATGTGACTTTGTTATTGGGCCTCGTAACAAAGAAGCTGGAAACTCATCTAACCTGGGAGTTTAATAATATCTTTAATGCGACAAAATAATATGACGGGACGCATGCAATGTAATAATTTGAATAACAAATTATTCAGCTCAGCTAAGTTATGAAGCAATAAGCAATTTGGTTCGCCTAAACGAGTGATTCGGATTGCTTGATCTAACGATACGAAGCGGGTCCACTGGGGAGTAACTATAGTTTCAGGGACTTAAGTGATCTGGGATCATTTCACGAAATAGTTTGGAGTTAAATGGTTGAGAAAGACTTTATTAATATCCTATTATCTTAGCTACTAATTAAGTTTTAGACCAGGACTTTACATCAACCCTCAGATATGTTAGCCATTACGTTAATCCATCTTTAATTTCCAACTTTTGGTAATTTTTGTCTCTAATTCTTGTCCATTTTTGTCCTTGTATCTAAATCAGTGACATGTAATCAAAAGATGGTTAGTGTTTGGGCTAGGTATTTGACATTACATTATTTCGGAAAATTTTAGTGGTTAACGCAATGCCGTAGACATAGGCCAAGACGTATATCATCATGTTCACATTCACATGACAATACATTTGACGACATTTGGATTTGGCGTTGCCCATATGCGTATGTATTTAAAGGGTATGTGTATATATATAGGTATTTAAAAAAAAAACTATTTTAGTATAAGCTAATCTGAGATTATTTTTTTACTTTTTTTAATAGATAATTTGGATATCTTACAAAATATTAATTTCTATTTTTAACTACTTCAAAACGTTTATACTTTAAATAAATTTAGTCTAAAATGTCTGATATTTTTGCGTGATATTCACTAAAAAAAAGTACTCCCATAAATTGAATAAAACTTGTTAATTTGTATAGATTATCAGATGTAATTTTAGACCAATACTATTTCTTTTAAGAGGAAAGGAAAAAAAAAAAAAAAAAGAAAACGACGACAGAAGTATGCGAGTAATTATTAAGAAAATCCTTATAAATTTACTCTTCTATTTTAAGTAAATCTTGAAAAGTAGTTTGCTTTTGCTCATAAGAACGTAATGGACATACGTTGTGTTCTCGTTTATTTGAAGAGAAATTATAAAAACTTGACTCATAACGGTGATCTGAGTTTTGATTTTTGATAAATATATAATATGTGTTGTGGTATCTTTACAAACAAGCAACAAACAAATACATGACATCTGTTTAAGTATTTTTACGAATAAGTAATATGAGTTTTAATTTTTAATAGATACATGATATGTATTTTCATTTTATATAAGTAATAATAGACGAGGGACATGTTGCTTTTCTATTGGTTGATAATATTACAAAAAGAATTTAATTAAAGTGAAAAAAAGTCATTATTTATTATTAACATAAAATGAAAAATTACTGGTCATGTATTTATAAAAAATAAAAGCTTTAGTCACTTGTTTTCAAAAGTAGCAAAACACACATCATGTATTTGTAAAAAATCAGAATGCGCATCACTTGTTTATAAAAATACTAAGATAGATGATATTTTTTTTTCAACATATATATTCCATTTTAGAAGTAAGGATGTCATAAAGTTGCTAATTGTTTATGATTCAGGGGGTCAAAAGCCATGCTTTTAAAGTATGGGGTCAATCCATGCTATCCCTAAAGTTTAAAGAGATATTTTTACATTTAACAAAAATAAAAAAAAATCTCTAAGATTGTTATTTGTTTTTTCTCCCTTCATTTTTGAATATATCAATTGGTTATATGATATAATTATATATAAACTTGAATTTAAATAATGTGATATTATGTTCTTATTTTAGTTGTGAATGACTAGGATTATAAAGATGAGGAGCTAAATTGAATTAAATCGTGTAATGTTGAGCTCAAGTTTGAATTCTACTCTAAATTTTAAAACTAAAGTTTGACCCTTAGAATTTTGACTTTAAGTTCAACTGAAATGGTTCTCAATAAGTTGGAACTTGATTCGGTTAAGTTCATTTAAGTTAGAAAAATCTTATAAAAAATAATTTTTTTTCTTTAACTTACACTAATATCAATATTCAAAATTTAGTCTATATTAACTATGATGTAATTGAGCAAAATATTATGGAGCTCAAACTCAAATATATTAACTATTTGAATGGTTGAAATTCGAACTTAGCACAAGCATTGTAGACATAAATATAGATCTCTTTTTTTCTACGCAGGAAAAGAAAAAAGAAGAAAAGATATATAAGAGAAGATTTAATAATTAAATCATAAGTTGGACAATCTTATTGGCAAAGCATATTAAGGAAAACCCCACTTCTTTTTTTTTTTTTTTCTTCTTTTTCCCGCAACACTTTTGATGTATGTAAAAGATAGGATCTAGGACTAAGATCTTTAAAGGTAAACTTTTTAAGTTGTATGTGGCATGGAAGTACAAAAGAGCAACAGTTTGGGCGGAGAAAAAGAGAAAATAGATCCAAGGAAAAGGAACACCTCTTTAGTCTTTTACTTTGTCACTGCGTATCTGCATAGACAGCTTTTTCCCAGAATGCATGATCGAGCAATGCATGCATGCATATTTGATATATATATATATATATATATATATATTTTATGATGAGCATCAAACGTTATTGAATCACAAGCATCTCCTTTTTTTTTTTAATTTCTCCTCTATTATTTCGATACAAAAGGTAGGCTTATGCAGGTATATAAATGGACGAAGGCACTAAAAAGTCAAAGACAATGAAATGCGATCCGAAAAGGGGAATGGCAGTCCTTGGCCGCTCTTATTCATATGCTTGTGTTAGTTTATAGGACAAATGAATGCTTTTGGACTCTTTTTTTTGGATTTTCTCTTTCTCCAAATTTCATGGTCTTAGCTTTTCTCCACCATGACACACTAACCCCACCACCACATGCACTGCTGGCCCTACAAATTATTGTTATATTCAAAACCGCCACTGCGGATTTATCAATCGAGGTTAAGTTTTAAATGTGTGGAGAAAATTTATTACATCATATCAACTCAATTTTAGCTGATCAAACATAGATCAATCTAAGCTCTCTCAAGGCTTGCTTTGTGAATAAGAAAGAGCTGGAATCTCACACAACAGAATCAAACATTACTCAAGGTTTGTTTGCTTCTAAGGATGTGTTTAGTGGAAACGGTTTTATTTCCAGAATTATTTCGTAATATATAAGCACGTTGATTGATCTTATATGTCCCTTAATAATAACGTTTATTACTTTTCCATCTAAATTCTTATAACTCATTCTCTTCGCTTCATAAAATAAGAATGGAATTGAATTCTACTTAAATAAGAATGTAACAGAGCTGTAAAAACTATTATATGTCTATTACAAATTACAATATTTACTTGGTATAAAAATTGAAACAAATAATCATTGGTATAAAATTAAAATATCCATAATGTTCCTTATCTTTATTACAGAGAGATAATAATTATATTTATATTTATGATAAATATTAGAATAAACTATTGAATGACAATTTCAACTTGTTTACTTGACAAGAAAAATTATTCATTTCCTCTTCATTCTATGTAAAGCTGATATGAAGATGTTTATATGAGGAGAATGATAATTCATAATGGATTGTTATAACATGAAATAATGAATTGCAATTCATGTTTCCGAGGTCATAAATTGTCATTTGATTGTTTATTTTTCAACTTTGTTATAAATACCAATATTATGACATTATAATAATAATTACAATCTTATTATATTAACATTGAATTAGAATTCAACTCCTCCCTTATTTATTAAGACAAAGCAAATGAATAATTGATGTGAAAAACATGTGAAATGCTTTTCATTGTTTTGTGCAATATCAATTCATTATAAATCATTATTACTTCAATTAAATATGATAATAACATCTTTATTTAGAAAGGAAAGTAATATTGCATTTCTTTTATATGAGTTTTCAACATTTTCCAAATTTTATGAAGGGAAAGGCAAAACAAACAAATTTTATGAAAGCAATCTTTTATTAAGTCAGTAAAAAAATATTATCTAACATTAACACATTTCAATTTTTTATTTGTCCGTAATCTAACCAACCAGATTGTGTCACCTACCACCTTAGCCGAATCACATCTCCACTATTGTAATTGTTCCATACGATCTACCTGTAATGATGAGTCGCATCCAATTGTGTGAGTTGGTCTAATTTGATCACCCGTGACTGAGGGTCGATTTGCTAAGTATTTAAGGCTCCTTTAAATTTCTTTGTATTTATACTACTTCTATAGATTATTTAAATAAATATGTTTAACAAAATAAATGTCACAATTTAATTACTATTGATCGATTAAAATTAGAAAAAAAATATCAAATTTATATTTAAACATTGCACAAAAATTCAATTAAATACCTAAACTATGAAATAATCAATTTAATACTAAATCAATATTTTCAACACTATTTTTACTATCTCACTCACACTAGTATATCCATACTAAACGATGTTAGGAAAATAAGTGAGACCACTTATTCCTCGTCAACAATAAGAGTAAATGCTCTTAAGAAGATAGTAAAATTATCCACAACAAGATTGATTGGATATTAAATTGATCAATTTTAAAGTTTAAATATCAAGTCAAATTTTGTGTAAAGTTTAGATACTAGATTTGACATTTATCCATTAGAATTTGGTACAAAAGGTAAACAAAATTTTTTAAAAAGATTTGAAGGAAGCTAATGTTATGGAACTTGAGACAAATTGATAAATTAAATTTGAAAATAAAAACACCAACAAATTAACTGGAAAAACCAATATTCTTTAAGTCTAGTGATATTAGTGATGGTTTTATAAATGAGAGCCTTATCTTTGTTGTAATAATAAAAAAATAATAGACAAGTAAAATTAGAAACATTGGTCTAATAAGATCATATCGAGGTGATTTTTTTTTCGTTTAAAATATGTCTAAAATCACCTCAATTGGCCAAAGAAGGCGAATCCCTATCTCCGATGTACTGATAAAATAATAATAAATAAATAAAATTAGAAAAGCCGTTACAACAAAACCATACTTATGTGATTCTTTTCTTCTAAAAAAGGTCTAAAATCACCTTGAGGCAATATGAGGTGTCATCTCTTTTGCCATGTTGGAGGCAGGTCTCACTTTAAATGGCCAATTTATTTAATTGTTTTAAATATGCATTTTTTTATAAATTTAATATAATACCTGTAATTATAATATTTTGTACATGTTATTATATTTATTAATGTTTATATTATTAATATTGTACATTACATATTACATATTAACAGTTTATATAATCTATATTATCTCTATATTTAATTGTGTATGATAATTTTACTTTTAAATTGAAACATATTATACAAGCTTCAAAATGTGTAAAACACTTTACTAACCTAGACCACGTGAAAATACTAAAAAAATTGCGCTAAAATGTTTTATAAAACCTTCTTTAAGACCTATAAAATCACATAAACATCAAAACATTTAGACATTTTGGAAAAAGAAATTAAAAAAAAAAAAGTAAACCAAAAGCTTGGAAAGGATTGAGAGAATTCAAGAGAGGATGACGGAGAGAGAACTTTTAAAATGTATCTCCATATGGTATTTGGGTGAGGCAAGACTTATGCCATCACTTGCCAATTAAATTTAACTAGATGAGAGATGAGGAAAGTCTTGAGTCATCCAAATTTTCCAAAGACAAGAAATTACCTCCCTTTTGGGAAGCTGCAAGTTTCACAACTTGTATGCCAGGCCAACAATAACGGTTCGTTCACTTCGTTGAATGAGTAAGACTATGATGAAATTCTTATTACGAAGGAATTGAATAAAGCTATAATAAGATTTTTCTTTATTAATCTTTTATTTTAATGTTGGTATTTTGGAAAATAAACAGTTCCAACATTGAATTGATATTCATAGTTTTGAGTAAATAATAACTATTCAATGTTTTATGTAATAGAGATTCATTATTGAATCATTATTCAATGAACTAAACGTCGTAATATTTATTCGTAAGGAATCAGGCTATAATAAAATTACAATTACAGCAAAGTAAATAAGCGTTAGAGATGCAACCGGGGTGGGTTCGGAACGGGTTTTTTGAAACCGAACCTGACCCGAGTCCTTAATGGGTATCCCATAACCCGAGAAAAACCCTATCGGATTTTTTTTGTCATTCCCAAAATCTAACCCGCTAGGATTTAAGGAACCCATAACCCGACTCGACCCAACCCGATTCCAAGATTTTTAATTTTTTTCTTTAAAAAAATAAAGCAAAAGAAAGAATTTTGTTTTAAGTTATTAATGATACAAACACTTTTATTGAAAGAATGAATTTTAGACAATAATATCATATAAAATGATGCAAACACTTCATTTGCACTTACTTTTACATACACATAATATAAATGGGATCCTTACTTCAATAACTTTATTTTTATTTTTTTAATATTTTGAATTTATGTCGGGTCGGATTTTCCTAACGGGTTACATAATACACTTAAAACCCGACCCGATAACGACCCACCCCGCTTGCATCCCTATAAGCAGCAAGACTTATCTGTCTTATTTGTAGTATTAAGTAAGTTTTGCTAATGACATGGTAAACGAGGCAACCTGTCTCATATGCCAGGTCAGTAAGATGATGTCATTTTTTTTTTTTAACTAGAGAAAAGTAATTAAATATGAATAGGATTAAATGTATACTTTTATATTGTTCTGTTTATCTATTGATTTATTCTTCTTCCCAAAATTTAAAAAAAAAAACACTTTTTTTTTTTATTCCTTGGAATTGAGATGGGCTATTGCGAATGTCACCATTTGCGATTAATCACTGCTATTATCTTCCGGCATTTTCGACCATCATCGGCCATAACCATGAGCTGGCAGAAAACTACAGTCGGACCTTTTGGTAATACTCATTAGCCAAAACCAGGCACTCATTTGGAAACTTCTACTATCTATTCAACCAACCATACGGTTAATAATCTTACTACTACAATACGTATAATAATTAATATACAAGTATTTCAATAATATTTATTACGTTGGTATAATAACCGATATCGGTTCCATTAAGAAAAAAAATCAAAACTATAGTATTTTCCTACAGTTAAGGATTAGCTATAATTACATTTTCCATAGTTAGTTATTTAGCTTTTTCATTCTAGTGCTATTGCAACTGAACTATTAAATAACAAATATGTAAATGTAACTTTAAAATATGCGTGAATACTTTTGTTCATTTAAAATTATTATACTATAAGCCATAGAATTTAAAAGGAAATATTCACTATAGCAAAATACCGAAAATATTATGATATACCTCTAATAACTAATAAAACCAAGAGCAAATTAATTAAACTTTTGGTCCAAGTTTTTCCTTAAATTATCAATTATAAGCTAATCCTTCTTCTTCTATTACAAAAACCTAGAAGCAATCGTGATGTCGATGCTCACCCCATACCTCTCCTCAGAGATAGGCTACCAATCTCAGGCAAAACCAATTCATTCTCCGCTATTACGGTTTCTACGTTAACTATATAGCATCCAGATTTTCACCAATTAATTAATAAAAGAAAACTTGGGTCTCTACTGGGGTTATAGACGAGTTCAACTGAACTCACATTTTCAACGCTTTGGTGTAGTTTGTTTGATTTTTTTTTCTTTTTAATAATTAAATTTGTGTTATGCCAAACTTTTTATCAAGTTTGAAATATGTGGTCTAAGTTTGGTCCATTTAGAGATATGAGTTTTACTTTGAATTTGAATTTGATTTGTTTATAGATCAAATTTGAGGGGACCAAGCTAAGTGAGCCAAATTTGAATAGCTTATGAGCAA
Source organism: Combretum micranthum (assembly GCA_024138025.1). Lineage (NCBI taxonomy): Eukaryota > Viridiplantae > Streptophyta > Magnoliopsida > Myrtales > Combretaceae > Combretum > Combretum micranthum. The sequence goes on from JAMXBD010000063.1 coordinate 2,097,225, forward strand.
TACAACTTGTATCTAACTTTAGAATGTGATGTAAAATCAAATGTATGAAACTAAATATACAAATATATATTAACAAAATGAATGAATGGATAATGAATCAAGATTATATAATACATATATATATATATAAATATTGTTATCGTAGAAATTAGCATTTGGTTTAAATTATATAGCTCATGGGTCTATTCATGAGTTTACTAATGAAAGCTCCGTGAATAGTCTTTTTCTTTTTCTTTTTTTTTTTTGGCATTATATGGAGGAGAGTGAAATTAAACTTAGGACCTCTCGTGTGATTAAATAAGAAAGATGTCATTAAATCACAAGATAATACTTCATGAGTTTAAACGAGTTAGATTGCAAGATTAAATATGAGTTTGACATCAACATCTTTAGATAAATAAGATTTATGTTAGATTGCAAGATTAAATAAAAGTTTAACAGCAACACCTTTAGATAAATAAATTTTATTTTAAATTTCAATTTGATTTATATACTAATTAAATTTAAATCTAACTAAATATAATATAAATAGTTTACGAGCAAATTGACTGATTTATAGTAGTGTCTAGAGAGTTTAACTTAAGCTTCCCTAGATTTTATATATGTATTTGTTTCATTGTTTTAGTGGTTTTGATATTATATTTTTATTATTTTTAAATAAATGTTTGTTAGGATAAAAGAAATATTTGTTAAAAAATAAATACTAATAAAAATTAATAATTTTATTTATAAATAAACTAAATAAATAAAATATTAATAATTTATAAATATAAATCAAATATAAATATAACTATGATATATATAGAAACCCAACAACGTCCCCACCGCAAGCGGTGATTATGCAAATCAAACGGGGACCCTTGGTGGACTTGGTAATAGTTCTCGGATATTATTGATATTGGTCATTTTACATTGAAAAGGATATAAGAATTGTCTTTATTAGAAACACAATTATGCAATTCAGAGTCAATTTCGCTGTACAAGTTGTGGGCTAGGATACGGCTACCAGCTAGCTATTATGTCAATGTGCTCTCTCTCTCTCTCTCTCTCTCTCTCTCATCCATTCATTTTCTCTCAGCTGTTTATAAATTCATATATATATTTTTTCAAACCAGCAATGTATATATACTCTTGAAAAAAAAAAAAAAAATTCATCACTTACCAAAGAAATTATTAAATATTAAATAAATAATATCATATGTTTAAATTATATTTTTCATAATAAAAATTACAATAAATATTATAAATATAAAAAGTGTTACTTTGCTTTTTATATTTTTTTTATATGATTAACAAGTATGTCGTGGTGGGGACACCGTCGTCCGACCTTATTTGGTGACAAGGTCTGAATCAGGCAACAGAAGAGTTCAATCAGCTAAATCTCTGTGTACGTAGGAAGGTTTAGGCTGATGATTGATGGCTCAGATTCAGATACCATGCATGCTTCTGCAAACGCAGGTGGGCTTTTTTGACTCTTTCTTTTCAATTTCATTTTCACCTTCTCCTTTCCTCTGCCCCTCGACCTTTCTGGTTTCATTATCACATTTTCATTGGCGTCATTCGGGATCCTCCCATTAAAAGTCGCAAATTATCTTTTAAGTATCTAAAAAATGTATATTATATATATGTAATCATTATTCCAATACGTCGACAAGATTGCACACAAAATTATATCCTCGAGAAGCCGAGACTAGTAATTCAAATTAATGGTAGAAATAAACCGGGCTAAGCTTTCCAAGATTTGGATTCAATTAATTTAAAATTTATCATGCTCAAACAAGAATTAAGCTTTTTATTAAGCTTGAAATCTAAAATCGAAATTGATTTATTTTATTAAACAAACTTTATTTCAAGATCAAGTTTAACTTGTTTACAAATAGCACTCAACCCAGCCAGGCTTTTTATCATGTCTAATAATCTTTTACCATGTTTGAAAATAAAGCTCAAACTCGAGCTCGAGTTTGGCTCATTTAAATAGTTCCATTTTTATCTTTTTCAAATCTAAAAATCATATATAAGAGTTGCTAAAGATTTATACATATATATTAAGTAAAATTGATTTTATTGTTTCAATTATATATTAATATAACATAAATTATAGAACTTGTAAACTTGCTAACGAACCTATTAATGAGCCCACCTACGAACTTGTTTATGAGCTTAAAACGAGTTTTCTTGCGAGTTTGATTTAAAACTTGAGCTCAACTCATTTAGATGAATGAGTTTTATCTTAGAGTCAGACTTAATTTATTTACTAATCAAGCCCACGTTAAGCCAAGCCTGAAGCGAGCCAAGCTTGAGTAGCTCATGAGTAGCTCAGATCGTTTGTAGCCTTAATTCAAATGATTTGCTAGTAGATGGACTTCTAAATTTTTCACAAAGCAAATAAATGTATATCAATGCTTTCATCCTTGTTGACTATGGGTATGTTAGGATTGTGTAATTTTCATCTGTACCTAGTTTGTTTTATTTGTTTATGAATAAAAATGTTTGTTTTTCATCTGTATGTGTTTTCAATAAACAGTTTGTTTGAAAAAAAAATAAAAATAAGGTGTGAAGATGATCTAAAAACGATGAATCAAACAGTATTTGCAAATGGAACTTGAAACAAGAAAAATGTTACTAGATGATAGATTGGTGAAAATGCAACAAAACTTATTAAAAAAGACCTGAAATTTTTGTGGAAGTGGTTAAGCAAATCATTATTACAAGTTTACAAAGTGTTGGGAGTTAAACTCAAGCAAATTCTTCACAACAAGTATCAATAAATTAATAATCATCATATTCCACAAATGATACCTCTAATTCAAATCTCAAAGGAATTATGATTGGGATCCCTAAATTCATTAAAGTGGATGCTTTAGGCAATAGCGTAGCATTTCAAAATGGAAAGATTCTTTAATTTCCGTAAGATACCTGTGAAGAGCATTTTACATTGGCTACATTTCCCTTTGATGGAAAGATATTAAAATGGTATCAATCGATGGAAAATAATTATAAGCTTTATACTTGGACAATATTCAAGAAAGTAACTAAAGCACGTTTTAGATTGTCAACATATAAGAATGTCAAAAGCCAGTTAGCAAAACTTATGCAAAATTTTTCTGTAGATGATTATCAATCCCAATTGAAGCTCTTTCCAACTGAATTGTAGGACTTTTCATATTCTTTCTTGCTTAGTTGGTTATAAAACCCTATTTGAAATTATAGCTACAAGTAGCACAACCAAGTGATATTATGCAAGTAATTTCTTTAGTTAAATTACATGGAGCTAAATACAACGACCAACTTTCTTTTAAAACCTTTAAGAACAATTCCTTTTCCTTTAAACCATCATCTTTAACCAATAATTTTTACCAAACCATTTTCTCATATCCAAAAATAATCTACTAACCAAAATCCTGCTCCTAAACCTTCATTTCCCATCAATAAACTATTCGCAAATTAGATTGTTCCAAGAAGAGAAAAAGGAATGTATTATAATTGTGCTAAGAATTATCATAAAGACAATTAATATAAGGCTAAATTCTTATATATGGTTGTAAATGATGATGAAGAAAATGAGTATACTATGGACAATACCAACATGGACAACACTTAAGATGATTACGTTCTTTCATACAATAATGCCACAATCAATTTTCATGAATAATTCAACATGTCCATTTCAAAAGCTCTGAGATTTGCTGATATGATTTACAATTAAAATTTTTCTATACTACTTGATAGTAGTAGTACTCACATTTTCATATGAACAAGAGTAGTGAAGCTTTTAATTTACCCATTGCGCCGTCTCTAATGTTTTATATGATGATAGGAGATGGAGCTGAAATGGTTTGTAGACAATCCTCTACAAATCCAAGGATTTGAATTTCTGCTTGCTTTTGTGTGCTGCCAATATAAGTAGCTGAGTTAGTGTTGGGTGTTCAATGACTCCAAATTTTAGGGCTAATTACAATTGATTACACTGCATTAACAATATGTTTTACTCACAAAGGGAAATAGGTGTCTCTACATGGAGAATCATCATCACCTCAGCATATTTCTAGCCATCAGTTTCAAAATATGGATCAAAATGATACTATAGCATCATGTTTTCAATTGGTGAATTAGCTTTCTTTGCTCCCATTGAATTCTACCAACAATAGCTCTTTTAAGAGCATAATGGAAAAATTCTCTAAAGTTTTGGAGACACCTACAACATTGCTACCATCTTACGATATCCAACATCGAATTTATCTAGTTCATGGAACTTCTTCTATTATTGTCAAGTTATATAAATATTCACATTTCTAGAAAAATGAAATTGGGAAACAAGTTAAAGATATGTTGGATTAAGGGATCATTCATAATAGTACCAGTCCCTTTTCTTCCCCTAACTTGGCAATTTTGTATTGACTCGGCCTTCTTTGAAAAGACTACTTTCTACACTCATGAAGGACTTTACAAATTCCTTGTCATGCCATTCGAATTGAGCATCGTGCTAGAAACATTCAAAGCTATTATGAATAGTATATTTGAGTAGTTTGTGAGGAAGTTTGTCATCATTTTCTTTAATGACATAATTGCATATGGTAGGAATGAAAAACAACACAAAGAACATCTGGCTGTAGTTTTGCAAGTAGTGTTTGATAATCATTTAAAAAAAAAAAAGGACCTAAGTGTTCTTTTAGCTAGCAGAAGATTGGATATCTTGGCTATGTAGTGAGATATGATGGTGTTAAAGATTGAAGCTAACAAAAATTGGTTAAAGCCATTAAATGTGACAATAAAAGCTTTCTTTGAGTTATCAAGTTATCATTGTAGGTTCATAAGGGGGTCTATTTCAACTATGGATCCTTTAATTAATATGCCACAAATAGATTGCTTTGATTGGACCTCCATCGACTGTGGAAGCCTTTGAAACATTGAAATCAACTTTGTGTTCAGCTTATCTTAAAGCTATCTGATTTAAATTAGACATTTATATTGGAAAACAATAGATCAGGAAGGATATTGGATTGTTACAGTACTGTTACAAAAAAAAAAAAAAAAAAAACTAGTGGCATTTTTTAGAAAAAAAAGCTTTTAGTAACACGAGAAAACTTTAAACTATGTTCGAGAACTATACGTCATTGTTGAATCAGTTAATAAATGGCAACAATATTTGTTAGGATATCATTTTATTATCCAAACAGATCATCAAATTTGAAGAAAATCCTAAATTAATTCATTTAAACCATAGAGTAACAAAAGCACATGTCCAACTGATTGGATATGACTATGTAGTCGCATGTAAACCAAGAAATTATAATTTGGTTACTAGTGCTTTGCCACGTTAAGGTGATGATCAAGGAGAAGCTTTTGTTATTTGAGCACCTTGTTTCAAAATTTTAGAAGACTTAAAACATGAATATAAGGTGCTTCTTGTCTTTAGTGAGTTGTTATTTAACATGACTTAAAGGAAAACCAATGAAATATTGTTTACATTGGAGGAGTGAGTTATTATATTATGGATCCAGATTATTTTGATGTCGTAATCACATTTCATTCCTATATTAATTCATGACTTTCACAGTTCCCAAGTTTAAGTAGTTTTGGTGCCTTGAAGACCTATGAAAGACTCATTGCTTTTTTTACTAGGTAGGTTTAAGATAAACGATAGAAGAATTTGTCAAGAAGTGTGGGACTTTTTGTGAAGTCAAATATCTTACTCATTCTCTAGCTGGATTATTGTATCCTTTACCTATTACAGAGTGGGTTTGGGATGTTATGAGTATGGGTTTCATCACATCTCTTCCAAGCTGTCAAGATTGCTTGATTATCTTAATTATGATTGTTAGGTTATCAAAATACTATCACTTTGGTGCGTTTGAAAAGCATTTTACTTCTTTTATAGTTGCAAACTTGTTTTTACACATGGTAATAAGTCACATGGAATTCTAAGAATTATAGTGTTGGTTAAAGATCCCATTTTCACTAATCATTTCTAGAAGGAACTCTGTAGGATGAGTGAGATTCGATTGAATATGGCAAGTGCTTATCACCTTCAATACATGGACAAATGGAAGTTTTGAATATCGTCATTACATAATATTTCAAGAGTTATGTGATGGAATTCTCACATTATTAATATAAATATTTGTCATAGAAAGAGAATGTTTATAATACCTCTTTCCATCAAAGAGCTGAATCTGCACCTTATTTGATTATATATGTTTGGGATCCACCAACCCTCTTATCATGTGTTATGAGGAATTTGAAATTAGAAGCAGTAGATTTAGAATTATAGACAAGAGACTCTTTATTGCATTCACCATGCATAAGCTTGGCCGAAGCCCATATGAGAATGAAGGTTATTATAGTGAGACATAGAATTGATGTTCAACTAAAGGTTGGTGATTTAGTCTTTGTATGAATACAACCTTATAAACAAACTTTGATCTCACAAAGCTATTACAAACTTGCTAAAAATCACTATGGACCATAACACATCTTAAAAAAGGGTAAGTGAAGTTACATATGAAGTTGAGCTTCCACCTTATGCAATGATTCATGCTATGTCTCACATTTAAAATCTAAAGCAAAGTCATGGTACCAAGGTTGTTAAATTAATGATTCCATGTAGAATCGTCGAAAGGTCAATAGATCGAAACATACAATTGAAACAAACAAATATAAGTTTTTATAACTTATGTAAAATGGCTTTGAAAATTATGGATATACTTACAACGGTCAAAAAAAAAAAACTTGAAATATGTAATGTATATTGAAAAAAAAAAAGGAAAGTATGTTCTCTTTTTCATCATAACTCTAAAATCAAGATATAACATAAGGAACTTTTACGGTATCCATTCCATCATCTAATAATTAAAAAATAAATAAATATTGATACATATAGTATTTCAGTGGTGCGGCCACTGTTAGGTATGAATCTAAGACATTAAATAGCTGACATGATTAGCCTCTTTAAAAAAATGACATGACTAGAGAATTTTCCACATAACAGGCATAAAAAAAGGGCAGATAGAATTTAATTTTTTTTTTCCTAATTTGTTTGAAAAGAAAAATGCTATAAATTGAAAGAGAATAACAACCTTTCAACTTATCATAAATTGATAATTAATAAATAAAATAAATGAATTCTCTTGCATGCTTTGTACTTAGTTATTGAAGCTGAATGGAGGTTATAAATGTCAAACAAAGTAGAAGGGGGGGGGGGGAGGGGGAGCGAGGGTGGGTGGGGTGTGTGGGGGGTTTGTGGTGGGGTGGAAGAGAACAAAATTAGAATTAGGTCTATAATAGTTGATAGGCTTGTAAAAGTATGGTTCTATTTTTCATATTTTAGTTTATTTAACTCAGATAGATGAAATTGGTTGACAAGATCCTACCAAATTTACTTATAGACTTAGTGAAAATCGTAAGTAACTACCAAAAAGTGATTTTATATACAAGTAAATTCGGAAGAATCTCTTAAAATCGTAAAGTTGTACATGTAAAATCACGATTTTGATAATTTTGCATAGTACATATTTATCAACACTATGTTTACCTCCTTAAGTTGTGGGTAATTATTTGTTATTACAACCTTGTTTACTCTTATCATGTAATACCCTTCAAATATAGATGGTGGAACTTTAATTACAGATGTGCCTTTTAGTTTAATGACTTAAGGTTTGTTGGAACTCTAATACCCCTCCAATATAGATAGCAAATTCTAATCACAGAGGTACTTTTTTGTGTAATAGCTTGGAGTTTGTCGGAATTCCAAAGTTAAACTTACTCTAAGCAGAGCAATCCCAATATGGTGATCTCTTGGGAAGCACTGACATCAAAGAATATAATGTGTGGTTTATGGCAAAAGCAGACAATACATTGGTGGGTAAAGTTCTAAGGCATTATAGTTACTAAGTTGATTGATAAATGCTATGTAAACATTGATAATAAGAGCATGGTATTGAGATTGTCTATGAAGACAAGGAGTTAATTGCTCAAACTAGAAGCTACGCAAGAAAGGATCCATATACCATCTCAGGTCACTTCTTTAACTTTGGTAGAACAACAAGATAGACACATGAGGTTGCATAATTAACTTTGGGAACATTAGTGTATGAATCCCGATCATGAATGAATTAGAATTTGAGATGATAAATAGAGAGACATGAGAGATGTTAAGTGACACCAAAAGGAGACTTGGGGGATGGAACCATAATGGTTCCATTATAGTGATGATGAAATTAAAGATGGTTAGGAACCAAGAATGTAGGTTTAGTGCCGAAAACTAGGCATAACGTACTGTTATAGATGGATTAGTCAATACATTGTACCCCCTTGTTGATAATTGATAATAAAATAACATACCTCTTAACCTTAAGTTGAGAGAGATTGCGAGGAATGAATAAAAGATTATGAAATCCAATCTTTAGCGATTAATTACAGTACACATAAGTCAGCCAAGACGATCGATGCATTTATAAAAGTTTAGTGAATCATAAAAACTAAAATATTAAAGCCTAACACTAAATATTACTTAAAGCCATACAAACTAATCAAACATCTTTAATTTGTAGACGATAACAAAACCATGACAAAATAATATACCATCACTCGATTGAAGTCAATGGGGAATTTATTCATGAAAAGGAACCCTATAATACCACAATGATAGATTATTACATAATAACGATATATAGATAAATTATAAATAGTTGAGATTGGACTAGCAAGAAACTTATAAATGAATGCAATTGACAATTAAAAGATCATTGGGAAATATGTTCTATATGCTCAATAGTATGCATATACAAATAGAATTAAATGGTAAATCTGTGGTAGCTCATGTCTATATTGAGTTGGGTTGTCATGCCACATCAGCTTAAAGTCATGCCAGGTAATTGTGTCTTGTCAATTTACTATTTGTTAAGTTAAGTTATGAGTCTTATCATTAATCATGTCCTAAAAGTCAAGTCATCAGTCACAATGGGTAAGTTCGAGTCAATGAAGAGTCACGATTTGCTAAAACATTCTAATGGATACACGTACTAAGTCATATGAAACATCAATCCTATAAAATAGAGAATGGAAATTATAATGTTTAGATGTACGAAGAACATATAACAACAACCAACAACAAATAAAATGCAACAAGATAGAGGCATAAACAATATTTAACATTGATAAATAAAATGGGGGAAGAAGAAAATTCAAGACTCAACATATACATGCTAAGTTATAAACTCTTAAGAGGAAAGACTAATGAGCTTGCACACAGAACCAAATTACCTACAAATGGAGGGAGCCTTAGGCACTAGACATACATGAATCAATCATTTAAACATTAGGAAATATTTCAAGGTCGAAATTTTATTTAAGGGGGGAAGAAGAATGAAATGATCCAAACACCAATTATAAGAAATCAAAATAAAATAAAGTCAATGGAATCTAATTTGATTAATGTGCAGATTTAAACTACTAATTTTTTTCAAAATTCCAAAATTAGCCCCAACCAAAAACCTAAATTTTGAAAATTCAAAATCAATTTAAATATCAAAATAAATTGAATTATAATTTCATAGCAATCGTTTAAATGAAAATTTTTGTAAGAAAAATAAGAACAATGTCGTTACAAGCTTTGATTTTATAAAATTACAATTTCACTCCAAATTGCGAACTCATGCATATTAAAAATTCAAAATTTTAAATAAACTAGAATTGGTTGATATATTTGAATCATTATTAGCCCAGGAAGTTGATTAAAAACCTTAAATAGTTTAAAATGAGCCAAGGGTCTTGCATATGTAAGATTTAGACATACTGAATCGTGCCAAATGGTAAAAACCCTAAAACAAGATCCTTTTTCCTTTGTCGAAAACCTTGATTATACCCTTTTCCCTATTCCAAATAAATATTCTCCTTCTTTTTTTCGCAACCCCATTTTAGGAGACCCTCTCAAAATCCTAAGGTAAGGTTCTCTAAAACCATAACCCCTCCTTAGCACTAAATAAGTGGAATTAGCAAAGTATAGCACTAATTAGCAATGTGATGTTTTTTACATAAGGAAAAATGGAGAGAACGAAGTAGTGCTGGAAGAGGATAGAGACCCACCATCATAACAAAATTCATGTCAAGATAAGCATGAGATCTTAAGATGATGTAATGTGAGTATTTTGGCATTTTGAGTATGAAAATTGACTTAAGTGAGTTAATACATGTTTAGGGTGTCAAGAAATCAATTTTTGTAATGATTTTGAAGTCTTAAATCCCCTTCCTAGCTGATGCAAGTGAAAACTATTGTTGAATGAGGTAAGACGTAAAAACTAACTTATTTTCATGAGATTATAATGACTTTAAAGTTGGGTTTGCTATAGTAGTGATAAATGGTATTTCTGGTGTAATTTGGAGTAGGTTTTATTGTAAGTTGATGTTAGTAATGTAAAACGATGAAGTCTTGTATGAGCATATTATAAAAATTTCTAGAAAAATCATGAAGACGGTAGTTGCCATCAAAACTAGGTGTTTTTAAATTTCTAATCACAATAAATCATATTATAACAAATGAAAGATGAAAAAATAGATGAATTTAAGCATGGATATGACCATCTAATACCTTTAAGGTCACCAAAAGTTGTTTCGAAACATGTTTTTGACAAAAATAATAAGTATAGGACGAAGTAGAACAAACCTAGAAGAACACTACATGTATACGATGTCGTGTACTTACTCGTGTTCCTCTCTGGCCTATGAAAATCATGAAGAAATGTGTTTTCTAGAAAAGCACGGCATGAACACGAGGTTGTGTTCCGCCTGTGCTTCTCCCTATTCCAAAAATGCTTGAGACCTAAAAGAATACGGGAGATACATGCAACCATGTTTCCCTCGTGCTTCTCCTTTTTTCTAAGAAAATGCTTGAAACCCAGAAGAACATGGGGAGATATACAGTCGTGTTCCTCCCATGCTTCTCTTTGGTCTCAAAGCTCCTTCCAACCTTATAAGAAAATGAGGGATACATGTCTTTGTGTACCTTTCGTATTTCTCTCTCTAAAAGAACACAAGGAGATACGTGCCTTCATGTGCCCCTTCATGTTTGTCTCTCTGAAGGAACACAAGGGAATACATCTCCTCATGTACCCCTCATGCTCTTTTCCAACGCCCTCATAGCTTTGCCTTTTCTTGCTTAAATTGCATGAAACTTGACCCGGTTCTTCTCTTAACCTTAAGTAACCTTTTAAGACCTTCAAAATACATATTTAGCAAGTACTATATCCTATTCACGATGTACATCATCAAAACATATTTAATTCAAATGCCTCACATAAATAAAAGTAATTCATACCTAGTAATTAAAGCAGGATAGTAAGAACTAAACGAATTAATGGAATATAAGAACGCATCCTTGAAAGGTTAAGAATCAAGACCCACAAAGTGTAACCCACTAAGGGTCAGTTAACCTAAGCCCCAAAACCGATTCTAACCTACATCATTAGTTAGATAACTTGATTTAATGACACAAATGACCCTTTAAACATTATCTTTGAGTAGATATGATTAAATTAAGATAACCTAGATGCAACAACCAACATAAATGAAATAAAGGTAGTAAAACTTGAACTAATTCCTAACTTCAATTGTGTACTATTATTGAACATCAAGCACTAGGAAGGGATTTGAAAGCTTGAACCAAATAACAAGAGCATTGCGCGTTGCTTGCTAGGATAGTATTAATAGTCGGACTAAGAATTTAAACTCGGCTTAATTGATTGTTGGTTGCTGCTTAAGCACATACTCCAGGGGTGGCACCCCCATATTAGGCTATGAAAAAGTCATATTTGATACACTTTTCATGGAATAATTGATGATAATTTCTTATTGATTTTGTAGAAATTTAAGGAAATGGTACTTATTTGTATTTAAATTGTTATTTCAGGTCATATAAGGACTACATTGCAATTACACAAAGTTTGAAGAGTTTTGTGCAATTTTAAAGAAAAATTGAATGTACACCGATCACTAATGGAAGTACACTGTTGGCCTTTAGTATTGCAATTACTAGCCTTCAACAATTAAATCAAGGCTGCTAGCTTAGAAGAAGAAAGGTCACCAACATTGGAAAATTTTGGAACGTACGACAGCGATCAGAATGCAAATTTTAAAGGCTGACATCTATATTGCCAGCGTACAAGTGGATCTCATCGATGTTCAAATTTTTCATCTTACACTGGCTATATGAATTCCTACACCACCGGTGTTGAAGCGGTGTTGAACATTCACTGATTGCAAAACATTAAGCTAATGTCAACACAGTGTTCATGCTAGTGCACAACGTATATTGCCTATACATCGCTGGTGTTGAATCTGTAACTGTCAGTGTACATTGTAACTTTTAAGATTCCTTTAATTTTTCTTATAAAACTTAGGGTTTCCTTCATATGAGACACGAAATTCTTAGCAGCCATCCTCCAGATATATATTAGTATAGGAACCTGTGATTAGTTTTATTAAAGAGTTGTTTCGGATCAGAAATTGTTATCAATTGAAGCGTTGTGATCGATTGAAGATTGAATTGGAGATTTGATTGAAATTGGTGACTTATGATCTTTATATCTTTATGCAATTCCAATTCTTGATTGTGATAATGAATTTTGTTGGTGCAAATTCTTTGTTTTGTGATTGTTTAATTTGATCCATGAGTTTCTAAGTTTCCATTGTGGGAATATGATGAAGCCCTAAATAACTGAGATGATTACTGTAATTCGGTTATAGATCTATTAGATTTATGGAAGATTCATATTATAATTTCAACTATAAATCGTGTTTCTTGTTAAACTAGGTTTATAGGAATTTTAATAACTCGAAAGGGAAATTATGATTCACAGGAATTCTTAAATCTATGTTAAATTACAATTATGAAAACGGCATAATTCAATCTGATTTACAAATTATCTTTTAAGATTAATGTAATGTTTTAGATAAGTTTTTCACTAAAGAATTATGAGAAATTGGTTTAGGGATAAGGCAATCATAAAATGGGAAGATTCATAATTATATTTTTTATTCCATTGTTAAATTGTGTAGCGGATGCTAATGGTTTGATTGGTGGTGTTCAAAGAATTTTGATACTTGCAAAAGGATTAATATTCTTGATAATTTCATATGGATATCCACAAAGCTAATTGTTATAAAATAAGATGGCAATTTGATTAGTGAAACTAGAATAGATTATGTTCTTTCCACATTCAATTGATATATCTCTTTTAAAAACACTCTCTTGTTCTCGTAGATAATTGATAGTTAGTTTAATATTAGTTATTTAGTTAATCATCTCAATTTTCAATTGCCCGGAGAATAATAGAATCTAATAATTGTTTAGTGTTTAAGTGATCCTTGTGGGAATGGTACCCTGGTCATCATTGTATTACTTGATCTGACTGAATTTACTTATTGGTACAATTCGCTTAATTTTGCCTAATTTTGATATATATGTTTGCAACGGATCAGGTTGCAAGCCTGATCACAACTTTAGGATGATGCGGTATTTGTAAGTGCATAGACCCCTCACAGATTGTGTGGTAAGGACAGGTAAGTAGTCAATGGGGGATATTCAGAAACTAGACAAACAGTTAAGAGCTGGTGCGAAGTTCTAATAGAATGCGAGGGTATGAGCTCTTGAATAAAATGTCACAAATGGACTATGCTCATTGATGGCTGTTTGTGTGGAATTGGTCCATACGAGACTATTTCTTTCTTTTCTTTCCTGGTAAGTTTTGGACTTATCAAACCCCATCTTCGATGCGTGATTTGCTGAGAGAACCCTACCCATTTTGTTTGATGGGATCTTGAGTACTCTTGTACATGTTTATTTTTTAGGATGTTGGGAATACTTGTTTGCTAACTTAAACTTAATCAAACTTAATTTGTGTTTATTCCATTAGTTTAGGCATGCATGACATGTGTATGTGTTTGGTTACCATGTGCTAGGTTTTGCACTCATTTTTCACTATATCAGGTATCGAGAATGATTACTCCATGAACATTCATCATGAATCCATGGGTTTCGGGTCCAAGAAGTTCGGAGAGTGACTTGGACGAGTAGAGGGCCATATAGAATTTGAGAAAAACTTGACTCGGCTCCTTCCCTAGACTTAAGTAACCATCTAGCATGATCTTTTAGTAGAATGGCTAGGTCAATGAAACCTAAATATAACAAACAAGAAGAAAGGATTAAAGATAGTTAATCATGAATTGATTTCGATTTCAATTATGAACAGTTATTGGATTTTGAGCTTGGAGAAAGGCTAACAAGCACTCAAATCGACCAACAGGTATGCAGTAATTGCGTGTTGCTTGCTAAGATAGTATTAATAACCAGACTAAGAATTTACACTCGGTCAAATTGAATATTGGTTACTGCTTGGGCCCTTAGTCCAAAAGTGACACCTTCAAACTAGGTTGCAAGTTTCATCGCAACTTCAGGATGACATGGTAGTTTAGGCGCTTAAGCTGCTATGGATGTGTGGTTTAGGTTCGACAGATAGTTGATAGGGAAATTTCCAAGATCGGGGCGACTGACTAGGAGCAAGCATGAAGTCGTGATGAGTTACTCCGCGTAAGGGACCTTGTATAAAGCATTATAATAGATCATACTCGTTGGTAGCAGTGTATGACAAAATGACCTGGACGAGACTATTTCCTTATTTTCTTTCTAGTAAGTATTGGGGACTTATCGAACCCTCCTCTTTAGTGCATGATATGCCAAAGAAACCCCTATTGCTTTTGTTTGGCGGGAATCATAAGTACTCTTGTACGAGTTGGTATTTTTGGGATGCTGGGGATACCTTGTTTAATTAAATATCCTAAACTATGGTTGTTATATTAGATTAGGAATGTGTGACCTACGGTGTGTGTTTGTGCTACTATGTACTAGGCTTCATAGCTTATTTTATTAACTTTTCAAGTCTTACTTATGATTTGATGGGGAATGAGAGATATGTGGGATGATCGAATAGATGGCGATGTATAAGACGTGGGTTTTATGAGTTTTCATGAAAGAGTTTTGTTGTAACCGTATTTCATTGTAAACTTGGATGATTGTAATCAAATAATTCCCAAATACTTCTGTTCAAATTGATGTGGATTGTATTTGAGTTGTATTCTTTGATAGGCCTTATGGGCAATGTTTATAAATGATTATTTTGTGACATGCATTTTCTAAACAATTTAAATCTTATAAGTTTTGTTAAACCCGAACCATGGATAAACATACGGAACTTTGCTAAATTTTTTTTATAAAAATTAATAATAATTTCTTAAATTAAAACTTAATTATAAACTAGCTCAATAACGGAATGCCTTGCATATGTCGCTTTGAGGTGATATGTGCGGTGTAATAATTACGCTTTATGCGCTTGGGGTGAGGCCGTTACAAATGGTATCGAAGTTATAGTCTAAATTGATTAGAGCATGATATTTAGGATGGAGGGTAATAATGCGTTAGGGCTCATTGTCTTGATTGTGTTGCTTGATGTGCTCGCCTAAATTGAAAACCTTAAAATGGATATGAACTAATTAAATAACAAGCTGGCTAACTGTTTATTCCTTTATTTTTCGTGCTTTATTATGGTATAGAAAATGTAAAATGAAACCGGACTTAGTTTGATATTTTTTTTAGATTAAGGTGCATATTTCCTTTTATTCCTTTTGACGTGCATGTTATCTTTAATCCTTCTAGATGAGCTAAAATCATTTGGTTGAGTTGAAATGTTGCTTTACTTCTTTATATGCTGTAGATGGTTAGGAGATGTCTTAGACGTGGTGATTCCCCTTGAAGGAGTTCTCTCACCCCTTTGCACCACACGATTTGAGTATCATGATGACTTAGTGACTAATATGTCAAAGGAGATAAGAAAGTAATGAGTTCAAAATGATAAATATATGAGATGTTTAGAAAAGAATGTAGATGAATCAATATGTTTATGAAGAGGTTGCTAGAATGATTTTGGAACTTCAAACTTGATTATGTTAGTTATGTAAAGAATGTAGATAAGGTTTTAGTTGATGGATGGTTATTACAACTAAATGATTGGTCATTTTAAAGATTATGAGATAGAATGATCCGAGTAGGATAAAAGTTGTCTTCATTTGGAGTGGTTACTTCCTTTAAATGCGTTATGAGGAGATGTTGACGAAATGTAATATTGAAAATAGTAAGAACTGAGTTATAAATGATGACATATAAAGGTTGATATAGGGTGATTCATAGATGTGGATTATAATTAATATGGGTTGGGACTCTAGAGGAGCTAATAAATGGACTACTTAAATTATCAATGTGAATGGGAGTAAAATCCAGTGAATGAACCTACGGCTAAATGATACATTTTAGATACATGAGGAGTGATAAGTTGCGTTTGCTTACTGTGTTGATTAGTTTAAATGAATTCATGAAGATATCATAATTGTCGTTGCCTACAACAAGAATTAATTTGAGTGAATTAGAAGAGACATCTTAAGTATGGATCGAGCAGAGTTTGGATATAAGATTAATTGCTCCAATTAGAGAATGTTAATGAAGATGTGGTTGATTTGTCCATGTGAAACGTTTATGTAACCTAGGAAATCGTAATGAAATGTTTTGAAGAGCCTTAAATGACTAATTGTTTGCTAGACAAATTTAGGAGTGCAAAGTGTAGTTAAGGATTGTGGTTAGAGAAGCTAAAATAAAACTCTGTCATACTAAGATGGTTGGTAAGTATCATGAGAAGATTGACTAAGAGAGCATGGTATTGCGATTGTTTATGGAGATAAGAAGTTAATGACTTAAACTAGAAGGTACATGAGAAAGGATCTATATACCATTTCCAGTCACTTCCTTAACTTTGGTGGAATAGCAAGGTGGATACAGGAAGTTGTATGATTAACTTTAGGACCTAGATCAAGTGGCTATTAAAGAACAATTTTACCTTTTTGTGGAATTAATGAATTATTGGGCTACTTAGATATCAAATGAAATTGACTTAAGTATGGATAAGATAAGCACTAAGTGTGATAATTTGTTAGGATTAAATCAATAATTGTCCTAAGAATCAATCAATACAATCACATCGGTGTATAAATCCCAATCATGAACGAATAAGAACTTAACATGATAAATAGAGAGACATGAAAGATGTTAAGTAACATTAAAAGGAGACTTTGATTGCTTAGTCTAGAATCATAAGTGAATCTAATTCGTATCTTGACTTGTTTCTATTACTCAATCGAAAATTAGACGTTGGAGATAACAAGTGAAATCAAGTACTACATTTAGGAGCCAAAAAAAAAAAAAAAAAACTTGTTTCATGGCATTGAGAGATATATAATTTATAGATGGATAACTTGTGTAAGTATAGGGAAAATGTTTATAGAAATCGGTATTAGGTAAAACGTTTAGATAAGATTTAAAGTTGTGAGAATTAGATATTGTTGCCTATATTATGTGGCATCCAATGGAATCATAATAGGTTGATTATGGTGGTGTTAGGATTAAAGGTAAGGTTAGAAACCAAGTGTACATATTTAGTTTTGTTCGTAGGACATAATGTATTATTATAGATGGTTAGTCAATTTGTCATGCCCCACTCCTAATAGTTGATAAACTAAACTACCCTTAACCTCAAATTGAGAATAATGTAGAAGCCTAAAATAAATGTTATATGACATCCAATCCTTAGCAGTTGATTATGGAACTCATAAGTTAACCAAGACATACGTGTATTTGTAAAAGTTCGATGCATCATGAAAAGTAAAATATTAAGGTTGAACACTAAAGGACGACTTAAAGCTTTACGAACTAACCAAACATTTCTAATATGTAGACAACAACCTAGCCATGACAAAACAATATACTATAATAGAATTGAAATTAATGGAAATTTGTTTATGCAAAGGAACCTTATAATACAACCAATGATTGGTTATTACAAGATAACGATAGATGGAAAAATTATAAATAACTGAAATTAGACTAGCAAAGAACTTATAATTGAATGCAATTTGACAATTAAAAGATGATTGGAATAGTATGTTCCATATGCTCAATAGTATGCATAAACAGAGAGAATGGGATGACAAATCTATGGTAACTCATGTATGTGTTAAGTTACTTTGTTACTCCACATCGGTTTAAAGTCATGGCAATCCTGTGTCTTGTTAGTTTTCCATCGGTTGAGTCAGGTCATCAGTTGTGTTGATAATCATATTTTGTAAATTCAAGTCCTTGGTCATGTTAGGTGAGTCTGAGTCAACAAAGAGTCAAGATTTGTCAAATCTTTCTTATGAATATATATACAAAGTCATATGAAGCATCAATCCTATAAAATCGAGGATGATAACTATAATGCTAAGATGTATGAAGGACATATGACAATAGTTGACAATAGATAGGATACAACATGATAGAAATACAAATCCTATCTTATATGTCACGATATCAAAACATTATTGAATGTTTATAAATAAAAGGTGGAAAGAAGAAAATTTAAGGCTCAAAGCATACATGTTAAGGTATAAATATTTAAGAGAAAATGATCATTAATAGGAATGAACTTGCATGCGGAGCCAAATCACCTACAAGCAGAGGAAGCCTTAGGCATCAAACATACTGAAATCAATCATTCAAACACTAAGTAAAATTTCAGGGTTGAAATTTTATGTAAAGGGAAAAGAATGAAATGATGCAAACACCAAACATAAGAAATCAAAATCAAATAAAGTCATGGAATCCAATTAGATTTATGAAGATATTTAAACTGCTAATTTTTTTCAAATTTCCAAAATTAGTTCCAAACCGAAAGCTTAGTTTTGTAAAATTCAAATTAGAAATCAATAACGGCCCGTTTACTTGGAGGTAATAGAGGAGGAATAGAATTTCTATTACTGGAATGCCTCTATTACTTTGTTTACTTGCATTAAATGAGCAGTAATAAATATTCCCATGTACTTTTTATTCCTTCTATAGAGGGAATAAAAAGTTCCATCTAACAGGTGGAACTTTTTATTTCTTTTCTATTCCCACTTCAGAAGCAATAAAAAATTAAATACCCTGTCCAAATTACCCTTAATTAAATGCTAGAATTAATACCACAATAAGGGCATAATGGTATTTTTAGCTTTATTAGCAGTTTAATGCTAGAATTAATAAGTTGAAGTAAACAATAGAATGTGTATTCCCCGTAATAAAACTTTAGACAAAGTAAACATAGAAATAAACATTCCTACTCTATTACCGGTAATATCATTCCCAAGGAATAACTTTTCTATTCCTTGCCTGTTTCCAAAGTTGAAGTAAACGGGCCGTAATAGTTTCTTAAAAGAAAATATTTACAAGAAAAATAAAAATAATGGAGTTAAGAGCCATGATTTTATGAAATTATGAATTTACCATAAATTGAGAACTTATGCAAATTAAAAATTTAGTAGTAAACAAATTAGACTTGTCTGAGACATTCAAATCATTATTTACGTAACAGATTAATTAAAAACCCTAAACTGTTAAAAACTAGCTAAGGTTTTTACTCGTGTAAGATTTAGAAGTACAAAATCATGCCACGTAGCAAAACCCTAAAAAGAGATCCTTTTTCCCTTCTCTAAAACCCTAATTCTTCCCTTTCCTCTTCCCACATAAATACTTCTTTTCTTTTCTGCATCCTCCTCTTTTAGAAAATCCTCCTAGGACCTAAGGTAAGGTTCTCTAAACCCCTAACCTCTTCTCAGTGCTAAATAAGTAGAATTGACAAAATTCTAGCACTATTTGGCTCATGTGATATTTTTTATATGAGGAAATTGAGAGGATGAAGTAGTATTAGAAGAGAAGGAGACTCACTATCTCAACAAAATCCATGTCAAGATAAGCATGGGATTTTAAGATATTGTAATGTGAGTACTTTAGCTTTTCAAGCATGAAAACTGACTTAAGTGAGTTAATACATGTTTAGGGTGTTAAGAAATCAAGTTTTAGATCTTAAATCCCTTTCCCAGCTGATGCAAGTGAAAACTATTATTAAGAATGACGTACGACATCAAAATAAACTTATTTTCATAAGATTATGATAGTTTTGGAGTTGAATCATCTATGATAATGTTAAATGGTGTTTTGGGCGTGGTTTGAATGTTAGGTTTTGTCGGAATGAGTCGTGAGTGGTGGATTTTGGTGTAGTTGATGTTAGAGGAAGTTAAGTAAAGGGTTGTATACGAAATATTTTGGAAATTTCAGAGATTTTTTTTTTTTTTGTTGCTGTTAAAACTAGAAGTTTAGATTTTCAACTTCGATTAAATGTGTTTTAATAAATGAATGATGAAAATATAGGAGACTAACTTGAATACGGTTGTATATTATCTTTAAGATCACCAAAATTTGTTCTAAACCATTTTTTTATGAAAATAATAAGTATATGACAAAGTAGCACAAACCCAGAAAAAACACGAGATGATACATGAAGTCGTGTTCTCCCAGTGCTTCTCTTTGTTTCAAAAATGCACTGAAGCCCAAAAGAACACGAGGGGATACATACAGCCGTGTTTCCCCCGTGCTTCTCTTTGTTTTGAAAACGCTTGAAACTTAGAAGAACATGGGGAAATGCATTGTTTCCCTTGTGCTTCCCTATACTCTAGAAATGCTTTGAAGCCCAAAAGGACATGGGGAGACACATTCAACCGTGTTTCCCCCCGCACTTCTCTCTAACTCCTAAACAAAAAAAGAACACGTTTGAAATACAATTGACCTATCCAGTCGTGTACCAAAACATAGGGTAATGCATCCCCTGCTCTTTTCGAGCTCATTTATAACTTTGCCAATTCTCGCCTAAATTGCATGGAACTTGATCCAATTCTTCCCTTAAACTTAAGTAACCTTTCAAGACCTTCAAAATACAAATTTAACAAGTGCTAATACCCTAAACACTTGAGGCCAAAAGTCCTCACACAAATTAGAGTAATTCAAACTTAATAATTGGAATAGGATTTTAAGGACTATATGCGATTAGTGGAATTTAGGAATCAATTCTTGAAAATTCAAGAATCAAGACCAACAAAAGTATATTTCATTGAGGGTTAGTTAACCTAAGCCCCAAAACCGACCATAACTTACATAATTAACTACATAACTTGGCAAAATGAAATAAATGACCCTTTAAACATTATCTTTGAGTAGATATGGTAAGACTGAAGTGACCTAGATGTAACAAACAATACAAATGGAATAAAGGTAGCAAATCTTCAACTAATTTAGTTTTGATGATGACAAAACATATATAAATGATTATTAATAAATTATTAAGTGTACGGCTTTAAAGTGTAAAATATTTCAGAAGACCAAATTGATCAATTAAGTTTGCCTACAAGCTTTCTAGAAAAAGTTCGTCAAAGAAAGATTTGACTCAGAAGGTAACTTAGAGACTTTCTGGAAAGATTGCCAAGAAGCCCGCAACACTTAGAGATTGACTTAGAAGGTAGACTGCTACATAATGAAATTGAAAAAAAAAAATAACTACATAAACATGAACAACATGCTGCATAACGAGTTGTTTCTTAAAGTTTTCATCAATTTGAAGGCTCGGTTCCAAAGTTGAATGTATTTGAGTAATATATTCAAAATGTTCCAACAAGTTGGTCAATATATCCAAGGAATTCGAATTAATTTCATATTTATGTTTTTGGAAAATTCAAGAACTAATGATAGCTAGTTCAATTTGCTTCCAGATTTTATTACTTCAACTTCTAATATTTTAAGCATGATTTCCATGATAAAGTTACACTGTTTGAAGGTCCAGGAATGTGTTTAGCAAAAGATTCGCTCCCATACAAGTTATAGTTTTAAAAAGAAGATGAAAGAAGATATTTTATTAAAAATTAGGGATATAAAAGATGTTTTGGAGAATTCTTTTTTCATATCGAAAGGAGGTTATAAAGATATACTTTGGGATGGTGATTATGTAGATTTAAAAGTAAATATTAAGAGAAAATGATGGAGATTTATTTTGGACGAATTTTTCAATAAAGGATAATTTTTTTTTAATGGTATACTCCATACTTCAAGGGAAGCTTCAAGATGACGAGAAATTTGAACTTCAATATTCAAGTAATGATATTTAAAACTCATAGCAGCAATGGAATTCAAATTATAGCGGAAGAACATCAGAAAAATATCAAAGAATTTGTTGGAGCATATCTCTTAAGCTTAGCCATCTCCAATGGAAAAGAAAAATCAATTAAATTATTTTGAAGGATTTGCATGTTGGAAAAATTTCATATAAAAGTTTCATCACATGCCCAAATCAAATACTAATAAGTAAAAGTGAGAAAAGTGTAAATACTTCTATTGAATAGGAAACTCGTTCATAATTTATTTTTTGTTATAGACCTCAAAGGGTAACTCGGAAAGTAACACAGAGCATTCGACCAGAATTTGCAATTCTTCATATAAATTTCTTTCGTAGCTTTGAGCGAATTTACTTAAGTGGAACTTCCATATTATTGTATTCATCATCTTGATTTGTACTTTGGTGAGATTGATGATAAGAGGGAGTAACAAATAGCTCTGTAGATTAGTAATTAGCTTAGTGAGCTAAATAGACTGAGTACAGGAATTGAAACCATTGTTTTGACACACTGTTTGTGCTTTCAAATTTGATTGGATATAATAGTTTATACCGGTGTGGAATCACAGGTCCCTAACTTGGAGCTAGAAGAGAGGAATGATGCTCAAAACGGAACCTCTATAAATACTAGCGCAATTTCTTCTTCACCTACTCTCTTTTATTTTTATGCATTCATTATTTATTTGCTAACTATATTTGTGATTGCAAAACGAATATAAAGAGCCGAACAAATTTTTTTTAATAACTAATTGGGGTTTTGATTTTTTTTTAAGGAACAAGTTTAAAATTTTAAGTAATAATTTATCCCCTCTTAGTTACTCTTTTGGGACCAACAAGGTTTAATTGGTTATAATTTGGCTTCGAAAAAAAACTTATTGCTTTTGTATATCAGATTAGAAAAAGAAAAAGGGTCCTCAAATTTGAAAAAGGGACTAATTATTATATTAGTGTAGAAAACTACGTTTCTTTGCACGGCCAATCAGGATTTTGTTTTCCTATATCATTAAGACTTTTTTTTTTTTCCTTACGCTTTGGACATTAAACATAAACGTAGTCGATTACATGGATTGTTTAGGACAAATTGAGAAAATCTATGGTTATATTCCGGTTAGATTGGAGCCCATCTACATTCCAACGGAGAATCAACATGCTGGGCCGTTGTGGGTAAAGCAGGCTTTTTCTTAGTATGTTCCATTTCCATGTGTTTGGTTGTTAAATTTATTTAATAAGAAATATATGTAATCTGTAAAATATTAATTATAACTTTTCCACAAGAGGAACAGTGTTAAAAATATATATTATAATCTTTTAATAAGACATGTAGTCTAATTTAGATTTTAAAAAATGACATTTAGAAAAGAACATGAAAAAGCTTTTATTGGATTTTTCAGCAATAATTTTATAGTCTAAAACTTAAAGAATGAACCTGAATATAATAAAATGAAATATAAGAAGGCAAAACCTATCATTTTTCGAATGCCATTTATATTTTAATATTTTTTATTGACTCAGGGTTTGACCTTTTTAATCTTTGTTCCCTTCTGATTTCCAAGTCAATCTGGCATGCAAGTCTAAACCTCCCACTAAGGGTGGAATTGGATCCCACCACAGCGAAGGGAGTTCGATCCTTGACCCGACCATGACTACCATACCAGGTCTTGACTTGGCAACCACTTTCTGGATCTATGATTAAAACCCAAAAATAAAATAAAATAAAATAAAATAAAAACTTAAAGCAAAGCAGGGAAAAAATATATATTTTTATAAGAAATAAATGTACTTTTATATCATTTTTGGTATTCAAGAATCATTTTGAATGAAATAGAAGGTGAATGTAATAATGTATTTGTTAAAAATACCTTTAATAAAAAATATAAGCAAAAGAAAGTAAAGAATGATTAGTGAGGCAAAATAAAAATACCTTTTATTTCTAATTCTCCTCTAAAATTGGAGTGGCCGATTCAAAGCAATCATGATTCCGGTTTTTTAGAGCATGTACAAGAGAGGTCCTTAATACGATTGTCTTTTCAAGAAGCTTATATTTTGAGGTTTTTCACTATTATACTAAGGTTGTTAAAAAATATAAAATCCTTAATGGAAGTTGTTTCGTGTTTCTAAATTTCTAACAAATTTTAAAATACAACAATATAATAATTAACAAATAATATTTATAATATTAAATAGCACCTACACATCTTAAAGTGTGAGACCTTTGATAAAGTAAAGAAGTTATTGAATAGAGATTCTTAAAAAATTGACATATCACGAAGTTAAAAATTCTAAATGAGGTTTTTAATAATTGTACATGCTCTAAAAGCATTTTTTAGGCATATGAAAGGGAATGAAACATATTGATACGTTTCAAACGTGTCAATAAAGTGTGTTTTTGGTTTGGTAAATATACACTTCTTCCATAAGTGAAATCTCCAAGCGTTCACAACATAAGTCTCTCTTTTTTTTTTTTGTTTTTTGAAAATTTTGATTTATTGGAAAATAAGAGAAGAGGAGATGAGAATGAGACATAGGAAACTGGAAACAGCTAGGTCATAGTTTGTTGGAAACGTATGCGACATTCAAGACGCTCATTAATTGAAGTAGACGATGAAGTAAAAAAGACTACTTTGAGCTTTTAATTAAGAAAGTGAGAGGTTGTTGGGTTGGCAAAATTAGGCATTTAATGTTTTTTTAAAAAAATATATATGGAAAGAAGTTTGGACGTGTGAGACTGAGACTGAGTCTGAGTTAGCGTGTGATCAGATCCCACTCATCCATCCATGGGATATATATAAATATATATATATAATAAGTCGTGAGTCCTAACACCAACACCCTCCTCCTCGGCGCAATAAATGCCAACTTCTTTTCCTTTTTTCAAGCAATGTAGAGGTGGAGGTGGAGTTGTAACTGGAGCCATACAAAGTAATTAATGGTGTCGTCCTTTTATAGAAAACATTTTTTTCCCACTTTTTTTAATGCTATTTTCCTGTACAAGGAGATTTTATAATTGTGACAAAGTGCAAACGGATTAAAAAGAGTATTATATTATCTTATCTTCCTATAAAAAAAAAATTAGTTTTTAGAGATAAAAATTATGTAATAAAAAATAGATAAAACAAGTTATATTTTTATAAATAAAATCAGCGATGATATTTTTTTGTTTTTATTTTTAAAATCCAGTTTTCTTCTATTGCTTTTTATTGACTAAACTTGCTCATTAGCAATTCTTTCTTACCCTAATAAACTTGAGAAGACCCAAATTTCAACTTTCAGTTACATCGCATGGAAATAACTTGTGAAACGATTTATTATATATATCATTCAAATAAATCCCCTTAGAGTTTAGAGAATACACAAATAAAACAAAAATACTTTTATTGGTTATGATAAAATTTTTAAACTTCATCCACAATTTTATAACTTTTAAAAAATATATGTGTGTCAGTGTATGTATCCTTTAAACTGTCACTAGAATTTCGAAATAAGTGTCTTTTTTCTTTTTTTTTAATACCATAATATAATATCATGGCTATTGATACAAGTGATATGTATGTATATATAGTGAGGAATTGACAAGTCGGATGTGAATATGAAGCAAATAGAAGTAGCAGGATGATTTCATCAATTAGATAAACCAAACATTAGGGAATTATCATATTCGTATTTGCATCGCATTGTTGGACTTGGACAAATCTGGAGCTACACACACCTTTCTAAAAAAGTCATCCAACATTTATGGAAATTTATGTCTCCGTGTGGTAACTTATGTTATATAATTGGGCCGCCATGCCGTTACGCTAGAAGAAATTTTATTTTTTTTCCTTTTTGCCCTTTTTTGTATTTTTCTTTTCTTGCGTACACTAGAAGTTTGCAAAAATAAGTTGAATAGATGAAGTCAATTATTGTTTCTTTTATTTATTTATTTTACTGGGTCATCTAAGGTTATTTTGATAAGCATGCCATGGGTACAAGACTAGTATATATCCTACCTCATTGAGTATGCAAGCTTGCTTGGCAGAGATTGATTTCACAAATCTTATTTGGAGCCGACAAAACTAAAGTTGACAAGGTTATTTGAATTATAGATCTAACTCTTTAGTATATGTCACTTTAACTTTGGTAGTTAAGCTCAATTAAATATTTAATATATAAATATTTAGTTATTTACAACGCACGATGCATTTAACTTTCTATCGTTGTTGCATTAGTTCTCTCACAGGCTCATATTTGCAATTGAAGGCAGACACACCACCTCTATATACACTATATATAATAAAGTTAATCACCGGCTTGAGCTCATGAACAAATATACGTTTTCCACATAATTTATATAAGCTACCTTATATAGATTTAGTTTGCATAATTCCAATTTCCAAGGATAGCTAGCTTCAAGTCCAACTCCCTAAGTTGTGTCAAAAGACAATCCACGACACGAAGGTGAAGGTACTTCTTCAGACGAACGTACAGTGATTGATTATTTGGCTTCTGTATCATGACCCATCTTCATGTCCGTATAGATTGCATGGCCATGATACATGTAACAAGTGGTGTAACAGCTACCAATTATTATCTAGATGATTTTGATTTTTGATTTGATACAACAAAAACATGAACATGAATAGTCAAATCTGAGTTGAGAATTCACATTATGGGTTTTTCATTTTACAGGTTGGGTTTTGTCATTTATTTAGAGGGCGGTCCACAAACATTTGTTTTCAGACGTATGTGTTTATATTATAATATAATATAACCATAAAGCAATCAAATGTCCACAAATATGCAATCAACATCTTATGTCGGCCATTGTCTTCAAAGTTGATTTTCTGATTCAAAGATGAAATGTGGATGCAACGTAACTGATACCAAACCCTTCATCGGGGCCGAATTTATCTCTCAAATCATTGGGATTCGGGAATTATTTAAAAAAAAAAAAAAACAGTATCTATACAATATCGGTCATCATCATACATCTTACATGAGGCTTCTGATCATATGATTATATAATAACTTCAAACTTTTACGATAATGATACTGATAATGGATTATTATATTTAAATAATAGCATGCTAAGAGAATTTTATTTTCTTAATTATTACTTTCTAACGAAACTTTCGCTCGCAAACATCTTTTATATATTGTTAAAAGTTAAAACAATACTATCATTAAAATTGTTAGAAAAAAAAAACACAAAAGAAAATGATTCACATTGATTTTATCCTAAGAATAATCTAGCTATGATACATAAAAACATGAAAAAAAAAAAGGGTATGTTACTGGGAATCACGTGAACCATAGGAAAAGGAAAAAAAAAAAAAGGCAAAAAGGAAAGAGAAAGAAAGATAAAGAAACAAAGAAGAAGGTAAATGAAAATAAAAAATTTGTGTTTGAAAAAAACATAAGTTTAGTAAGAGTACTCTTAATTACCCTTAACTATTATGCTATGTCCATCGTGGCAATTATTGTCTTTATAAATTACAAGACATATTTTTTATTTTTTGTGCGAATAAATATAATAATAATTATTTTTTTCTCTTTTTTATACAAGAGGCCAAAGCCCCAGCTCCAAGGGCGCCACCCCCGTCCCAAACCCCAAACCTAATATTGTGAAAACCTAATTGAGTTTTACTTTTAATTCACTCTCTCGATGACAATCCTTTAAACTCTTACCTTTTAACATCTCTATTCACTTAAGCTAAGAGATAAGCAAAATGTATACAAAATCATGAATTTTTATTGTATCAAGCAAGCCGCATCTTCTAGCAACCTAGCTCTTGTATGTTTGGGGTCAGAGGCTCGATCATCATCATATCGCTGCAATTGCTTAAATGTATAAAAGTTATATATATATATATATATATATATATAATCAATGGATGTAAATCAACTAAAAATAAAATCTGAAATCAGTTAATTAAAATCTTTTTTATTAATTGATCATATCAGCGAGTTTGACTTCAATCTCTACCAAATAGAGTTATACTTTTAGTAATTGCAAACTTAAGTAAGGTTCTTATATCCCTTGTAAACACCCAAATATCAAATAACAATTTCTCAAGATCAGATTTCTACATTTCTATGCCCAATTCAATATTGGATTAAAAATTACTAGTTACATAACTCTAATATTTCATTTCGTATGTCTAATAATATCCTACTTGATCCGCTAAGTTTCGGATAAATGCTGAAGGTTGTAATGTGAGTTCGAGACTCAATGTTTTAAAACCTTATCTTATAAAACAAGACAAGGTGGAAATTTCCAAAACTCAATAACCATATTAAAACTTGTAATTTAAACTATAAAGATACCTGTTGTAAGGTATTTTACATACACCTTATAAATATATGTATATATATATATAAATATTACAAACGTAAAATACTACATCACCGCGAAGGATTTCCTATATATTACAAAACGAGGAGGCTATTACCTTGTACGAAACAGATGGGCTCAAATTTTGGAAGATGAAACGCGCCTCTACTCTACTGTTCTGTTATCTGGATTTGTTCATGTCGGATTGGCCATTTCGAAAAGCTCAGCCCATTCCCATTGCATTGCTTTTTCAATCTCAAAATCTACTACTGTCTCTAATCTCCATTCACATCTTTTCCTTCTCAAAGTCCAAAAATTACAAAAAAAAAAAAAAAAAATTCTATATTGTTACATCGTTTTCCATATCTGCGATACAAGGTCAAACTGTTACTATAACAGACGCATTGCCGACGACCCCAAAAAAAGTTCACCACACTTTTAACATGAAATTTTTTTTCCCTTTCTTTCTTTTCTTTCCCCTCAAACAATACGTTTCATAAGATCTAAAATTGCGCTCCATCAAGACGTTAAGCTATTTGATTAGCTAATAATAAATTAAGCAAAGGGTTTAGGAATTTCCGAAATTTATTCGGTTTGCTGTTCGATTCAATTAATGACATTCGGTTTGCAATCCTCAAATGAAAACAATAAATAAAGATAAGATTAATATCATGCATAATACCTGAACTTTGGTAAAATATGCAATTAAATTTAAATACATGAACTTTGATACTTAAATTTTTGAATTGATCAATTTAATATCTGAAATTATTTTTCGTTTACACTAACCAATATTACAAAAGTAATATTGGCATGTACGAAAAGTTCTTTTATGTATTAAATTGATCAATTTGAGAGAACATTCCTCTCTTTGAATTCTTTTGAAAACTTATGATATCTTCGAAAATTTGATTCTTGTTGAGTTCTTCGATTATACCAAGATTCTTGGTCGGTATTTCCTGCATGGTTAAGATCTCTATATCAAGGCTCTTAGAATTACTCAACCAACAAGTCAAGGCCATTCTATCAAATTATACCAAGGTTCATGAAATTTCATATTTGATTTATGGATGTTTCATTAGGTCAAGGTCCGCTTCAATTCTTAGAGTCTGAAAAGCTTCAAAATCCATGCCAAGCACGGATCACAATAGTAGCGATAATTGATTGCCAATTCCTCTTTTTAGCACTAACATGGTCTCTCGAATTGCCAAAACTTAAGAAACCTTGAATAATTTGTAGAAACTTTACTTACCACTAGCACCAATTGTCTTCTATGTGCCCTTGCTATTACATCTATTCCTAATTTAAAATGTATAATTTAATTTGATTTAAAATTATAAAAAATCAATTTGTATTCTTATTATTTAATTTTTTTTAAAAAAAAAAAACGGATCAAATCAAAATATATCTATCGGTATCAACAAAAGTAGCAACACCCCGTTGCCCATTTGTAAAGGAAAAACACTTCTTCATGAGCTCCATAGCAATTGCCTTAATTCTTCTTTCTGTTATTCTTTATTGAATATTAATTAACCACTTGGTATAGTATGTATTGATTGACGGATCAACATCTTCAAGATGAACGTGTGAGCATTGAAGGATGTAGGACAATTACTCTATGAAAGAACTCAAATAAAAGCTTACGCAAGAAGAGAGATGGAACCTTAGGAAAAAGAGATATTAGTTATACTGTTATTTTGTCACGAAGTAGTATATATAGAATGAAAGTACACATCCTATACACGTGTAAGAAAAATAATATAGTAAAACTATATTCTGTCTTGTAAGACTCTATTACTACTATGCTCTACTGCTACTATTACTATTATAAAAAAATCTTTATAAATAACCCTTGTAATTCCCCAAAATTCCACCCAACGAGGTATTGTCTGCTTTGTCCACACGCCACACGGTTTTGTCCTTTTTGTGCCAATACTTTCCAGATGGTCACCCATCATGGGATTGCTTTACACAGAGCACACTTTAACTCTAAAGTTCCGACAAACTCCGGGCCACTAAACCAAAAGACGCCTCTGTGATTAGAGTTTCACGATCTATATTTGAGGGGTATCACAAATAACTTGATATATCAATATCCCCCCTCAAGTTGGGAATGACAATAATCCCAAGATGGAAGAGACAAGCTTCGATTGAGATTCTCCAATAGCTTTTGTCATCCAATCAGCAAGTTGTGATTTAGTACTAATATGTGAAATCTGCTAAAAACCATTAGAAACATGATCATGAGTAAAATGGATATCAACATCTAGATGCTTAGTTCTCCCATGCAAGCAAGGATTTTCAGCAATCAATTGAGCAGATTTGATGTTAATAAAAAGAGTAATGGGCAAAGAAACTTATATTCCCAAGTCACAAAGTATAAAAGATGACCAAAGTAATTCTTTAGTTGCAATGGCCATACTACGATACTCAGCTACCATTAAGGAGGTAGAAATTGTAGCTTGTTTCTTGGTTTTCTAGGAAACAAGAGAGGAACCAAGAAACATGCAATATCCTAAAAGGAAGTTACCATAAAAAACAGTAAAACCTCAATCAACATTAACATAACCATGTAAACGTAAAGGAGAATTCGAAGAATAAAAAAGACCTCTGATCAAAACTCCCTTTCAAGTTGAAATAACATAAAACCAAATACTAAATTAAATTGCAAATATATTTGTTTGTTGATTTCATGACCATATTGTTATAATTCAAGTTATACTAATTTTAAATGATGATATGATAAATTATTAGTATTGAAATGTGTTGGTGTAATTAGGTAATTTTAGTAAAAAAATATGGAATTGTATTGCAAATAGTATGATATGTATTGTTTTGTGAAAAATTAGAAGACCTTTTGTTACAAATTTTTGTGGAAGGTCCAAAGCCCATATTTAATAATCAAACCTAAGTCCCCCCACACATAAAAGCCCAAGCCCATGAGTAAGCTTCTATATTCTTCCACTTGCCTCAAAAGTAAAAAACAACAAACATCAATGTTCTAAATAGACCTAACAATCGTCTCTCTCTCCCCTTCTCTTCATCATCTTCTCCAAAAAAAAAAAAAAAGAAGCTAAAATTCCGCCTCAAAATCTCTTCTAAACTTTATCCTACAAGTTTATAAGTAAAGAATCAAGATAAGAAACAAGTGAGAGTAAAAATTTAAACCAAGAAAATACAAAAGGAGAAGCTTGATTTATTTTAGTATCTATAAAAGTAAGCAAAGTTGATTTCTTACATGTTTTGTTTAATTATAGTTTCTAGTTTATTTTGATGTTGAATAAGAGTAGAACTTTGATGCTTTAGATAGATTAATGGTATGCTAACAGGTATGTTGAACTAGATATCCAAATAGACATATGTATCCTAGGAGTCTGAGGAAAAAACCTTTTAAACTTATAGTGAAATGATGTGTGTGTTGATATTCTTAGTAGTAAATGAGTAGGACTTTAATGATTATGATGATAGTAGAATTCAACATGCACAAATGATGAACTTATGCTTCTAGGTTAAGATTAGTGCATATATACATGCAAAATAAATATATGAGTACAAGCAATCTTGATGACATTTGATATTGTGTTCATAAATTAGTTTAAACATGTTTTTACAAATAAATAAGATCTTAGTAAGGAGTTATAAGATATAGGACTTCGAAAATTTTGAATCAAGCACCAAAGGATCAATGTCCTATTCATCATAGGTGTGTTTGAGGTTGTTACACCCTCGAAACCATATTTTTCTAATGATCATGGCCATAACATGGTCCGTGGTCTTCTCTAAGCATTTTTAAAACATGAAACGACATACATCACGATCGTTATCTCCTCTATATGATTTTTTAAGCTTAATATGGCCAAGATCACGATCGTTACATGGGATGTGATCTCCTCGGATGCTTTTTGGAAAAATTTAAGCAAGGCTATCATGGGCTATCATGTAGAGTGAGAATCAGTTGCTGTAAATGATGAACCAGAATGCACTGAATGAATGAAATCCTTTAGCCAAGTGAGAGGTTTCCTAGTATGACAAGGTCTATGTGTTTGATTACAATCATAAATCAAATAAGAATTATTATCTAGCAATAAATTAGAAGAAAGATTAGGTGAATGAGAGACAAAAATGATAGAGGAAGGTAGTTGGAATGAAACTTCATTATCTAAAGCAATAGGAATAGGAAACAAAGGAAGACTAGCGTTTGGAACAGAATCTGAAACAAAGGATGAATTGTGAAAGGGAAAAATATTTTCTGCAAAAATAACATCTCTACTAACAAATTATTTGTTAGTAGAGTGATCAAATAATTTGTAGCCTTTTTGATTTGTTGGGTGCCTAAGAAAAACACACTTTCTTCCCCGTGCATCAATCTTATCTATAGAGCCCCCAGCAACTAGAGCATAACACAAGCAGCTAAATATGGGTAAGCTAGAAAAAGAAGGTTCTTTATCATACAATGGTCGATATGGTGTTTTCTAGTTTAATTTCTTATTAGACATCTCGTTTATGAGTGTTATAGCCACCAAAATACATTCTCCTCAAAACTTCCTTGGCAAAATTTGCATGAATTCTTAAGGCACGAGCTATATCAAGCAAATACCTATGCTTCCTCTTAACTACTCCATTTTGTTGAGAAGTATATATGTTGGTTTTTTTATGAATAATCCCTTTCTTTTGAAAATAATTCTTGACACTCATATGAAATAAACTCACTTGCACGATTAGCCCGTATATACTTTGGACATAAGAGAAGAAATAATCAAGCATACAAACTATTTGAGGTTTATAAGAAAGCAAATATGATGGTGTGCAATAAGAGCCCCACAAATTAACATGAAGAAGTTTAAATAAATGAGAAGAATTTGAAGAACTAGAATGAAATGACAACCTGTGTGATTTAGCCAATTGACATACATCACAAACAAAAGTTTCTAATGAAGACAAACAATGAAACAGGTGTTTAATTTTCGAGATGGATATATGACCCAATCTACTATATAACAACTCAAGAGAAAAAGAATTATCACAACAATGAACATTACAAGAATGAGTACTAGAACAATGACACATAAAAGTTGTTCTTGGCTTGGATTTCATCAAATAAAGTCCACACCTAGCATCAATTGTAGCAACTATGAGTTTAGTATGTTGGTCCTAAAAGAAAAACTGGGTAGCAGTAAAAGTAGCAACAAGTTTAGATTATGATATGAGCTTATTAATACAGAGAAGGTTATGTTTGAATTCAGGCATAAAAAGAACATTGTTTAAGACAATATTCTTATCCAATATAACATATCCAACATCATGAACAGTTGTCATACTTTCACAAGGTAAATTGATGTGAAGTGGGTAAGGTAATTGTTGTGTATTATGTCTAATGTGAATAAAGGAGTCATGTAGTCAAAGGCTCTAGTATAAACTATCCATTCGGCTTCTATATTATCATTTTTCTAAGATGAGCAATAAAAGAAACATCAGTTGAGTGTAACTGACCTGCAAAATTGACGACGATTCATTTGTCATAGCATCACCTTTGTCTTTCAGCATTTTGACTACCTCTTGACATATCCATGCTACTAGATTAGAATCACCTGCAAGAATCTTATTAACCCTTGGCATTGCAGATAAAGGATCAGAGTAAACAATATTCTGTTGATTAGCATAAGCAACATGATTCAATGCATGTGTTACTTGTCTTGGAGTATAGTCTACATTTCCAACAAACTTAGTAACTTTCTTATCTTTTGCACCTTAATACCAACCAAGATATCCAATTAACTCAAAACACTAAATGTCCCGTCCTTCGACAATGTGAACAAACTATCCAAGAATTCATCTTAGGATTCTTAATCTTATTATCCATAATCCTATATTAAACTTTAGAGTTATAAGCTGATGAATCTTCAAGTGGCATGTAAGAACTTGAAACTTGCTTTTGCTTTTCTACCTGACTAATCAGGTAATGAGCTTTACTGATAGAGGGAAAAGGGTCGAAAGATAAGACATGGCTTATAACATGTTCCAAAGTTTCATTTAAGCCCATAAGAAATTGTATTAAGCGATTCCTATTTTCTAAGTCAATCAATTTCTCAAACACATTACAAGCACAGTTATTTAAAACTCCACATACACATTTTTGAAAACCTTCCAAACTATTTAGCTCATCCCAAATTTCCTAAGATGATTATAGTAATCAGTGGCACTACTATTTCCTTGTCTCTGATGTCACACCCCATCCTAGGCACACTACAGTGTGGGGACACTCTTAGATCCGTAGACCATCCTAGGTAGGCAGCGTGTGAATGCGTTCACCTTTGAGCGAAACGAAAGGATACGTCCGAGGTTCGAGTCTACGAGGCTACAGCTTAGACTTGAATGCTATGGGTAGAGAACAATACATGATTATGCCTTGAAGGAGTTGCCTGATGGGGCTCTGAATTGAAGCCAATGTCTCTAGCATCATGTTGCATGCCCAGGATGGTCTGCGGATATAAGGATGCCCCCACACTACGGTGTGCCCGGGATAGGATGTGACATAAAAAGATACAGCTCAATTAGTGGGAGGCGTTGCCTTTGGGGTAAGCAAAAGCCTCAAGTCTTGAGTTTAATCCTTATAAGCTACAGCTAGAGGGTCCATCTACCTGAGGGTAACAATACATTTTTATGCTCTAGTTGTGCCTGTAAGTACACTGAGGGGCCATTGTACCTAGCTTCATGTTGCCTACTTAGGGTGGTCTACGGACCTAGGGACGCCCCCACACCACTGTGTGCCTGGGATAGGGTGTGACATATGATTTAAAATATCATGTTGTATTTGAGGGACCATTCATTTGTCTATATCGATCAACTAATATCATCCCAAAGTTCTTTCGCCTTTTTTGCACTCATGAATCCTTCAGTTAGATCCTTGGGCATAGCATTTAAAATCCAACAATGAATCACTAAATCACAACGTATCCATTTCTGCTGTTTAAGATTATTTTCTTCTGGTTTTATAGCTCAACTCCATGCTAAAAAATTATTTCTAGTGAAGACTACAGTAGAAAAGGATCGGTATATGTTAAATCCATGTTCGTAAGATTTTCTGATGCAGACATGAAAACCAATAATCTCAATCCGTACACGAAAAAGACAAGAAAACAGTAAAGGAGCGAGTTTACTAGATCAATCACTCTGATACCATTTAAGCATTGAAGGGTCCATGAAAGAACTCGAACAAAAGCTTAAGCAAGAAGAGAGATAGAGCTTTAGGAAAAAGAGGTATTACTTATACTTTTATTTTGTTATGAAGTAGTATTTATACAAGGAAAGTACATATGCTATTGCTATTACAAAAAAATGTTTTATAAATAACTTAATATGTCAGTAGAATAATTATTGAAAAAAAAATATTATCTATAGTTCACACTCAAAGCATTAATATAACAATAGAAAATATTAATTATGAAAATGATTAATTTCATGAATGCCACTTAAAGTTTAACAAAATATATAATTAGATACATTAACTTTAAAATTGATCAATTTAGTACTTGAAATGATATTTTGTATACACAAACAGTATTCTATTATGTTCTTTTCGGTATTAAATTGATTAACTATCTAATTACATATTTTGTCAAAAGTTCAAGTATCTTTTATGACATTTTCCCATATGAAAAATGAGCTAAGATAAGAAAGTCCTTAGTTGTTTCATTTGTTTTAATTATTTTGTATCTCATTACAAAATGCCCTTTAAAGCCCTCAATAGTGAACTTAAAATTGACAGAAGTGCAATATTTATATTAAGGAGAAGAAAAGTACAACTTATTGCATTCCAATTAGTGACTCATTTCAGTAACATCACAAAGGAAATTAAAACCTTAAGTATAAAGGAACGACCAATCTCGTCTTCTTTCCATAAAGTAGAAGCACATGGAAATATTGGCACGATTGGAAGTATATAATAAAAAAAAAAAAAAACAATAAATCTAGAGCATCTATTGCCCAAAAAAAAAAAAAAACAGAAAAAGCTACCTGTTGGCAGAAAATAAATATTCTCCTCTAAAAATATTTTTCCAAAAACTTTTATTTCTTTAATGACGGTGTGTGCTTGAAAAATAAAAACAAAAATAAATGAAATTGGTATTTGACTATATAACTTCAATTTATACTTAAGCAAATAATTGTTTCGGTGAAAAGATTATATCAAATTCAAAGCAAAATCTATCTTAACGAAGCTTGTGAAATACAATATATCTAGAGACGTTTTGAAATGATTGGAATTAAGTTTCATAATATCGAATGGAATGGAGCATGATGAAGATGCATATAATTACTAGTAAGCACGTTTAATTGACCAATGATTTTCTTCAAAGCAATTCCAATTATCATAATTTGACTTTGACTATGTTTCTTGCTATATACCAGGTGTCCAGAGAACGTGAAGGACACTAATGCTTGCCGGCCCAATTCATACGTTGTTGGGCTTGACTTGGCCTGTGATTTGTGTTAACATCTAACTTTAAAAAAAATAAATTAATAAGTTTTACTCAGATATCCTAAAAAAAGAAGGTTGGCCCCAGACCTAGTGCATGTGAAAATTTTTAAAGAAGCATTCCCATTTTTTTTTCTAGATTATTTAAAAATTGAAATGGTATAAGTTATATTTAATCAATGATAATTTTAATCATATAATCCTTAAAGATGTTTTTCACTTCAACCTTTTTTTATTTTTTAGTTTGATTCAACACTAGAAAAGTACACACAATGTATATATCACAAAATTTATCAGAGCAACTATAATATAAATGAATTGTTTCTTAACAAGTATGCTAATGAAAGCCATAGGCATTTCTCATCCTAAAATCTTGAGGATGTTCTCTTTTATGAAAACAAAGCATATACTACCGAAAGAGCATGAGAATTGAAAATTTATCATGATTTAAGGTTCACTTAGTAAGTTATAAAAAGAAAATAATTATAAAAAGAAAAAAAATCAAATTTATGATGGTATTCTTCTTGCTTTGTCTCGAAAAAAATCTTAAAAGTGTAAAATTGGTTAGTTAAAAAAAAATGAATAGAATTTTAGGGAAGAGCCAATCAACAGTCGCTCTAGTTTGACAATTAGAAAGGGATCAAATGTTTTAGGGAACGAATAATAGGGTCAATATATTCAAATTATCTTAATTCATCAATTAAAGAAATTAGAAAATCAAGTGGAAATTATTGTTAGGTTCACGTTGATTATAAGTGGGAGTGAATTTGGAAATTGTTTTTTTTTTTTTTTTCCTTTGGAAAGTATGCATAATGGTCTATGATATCTAGGGGGACTAATTTAAAAAAAAATTATAAATGCAAATAAATGTTGAATGCCTAAGATATAAAGACCCAAATGAAGATTTTAGAGCATGCTTTTAAGGATATGTGTTCAACTTTGTCAACTTAAAAGCAAACTGACAGGAAGTGATTCTCATAAACATGGGCTTCACTAAATGGCAAAAAAAGAAAAATTGCCATCATAGTATGGAGATTTTCAGTCAACTACACCATAATGGGCACTTATGTTTGTATTTGTGTCAGCTTATAATACTAATTGGTCGGAACTCAGAAGTTTTTACTTCTTAATCCTCAGCAAATAAAGGGTCTGTTTATTAATGATATCAGATGGAAAGCACATGCAATCATCAGGGCTTTAAAAAGGAAAAGAAATATATATATATATATATATATGTATGTATGTATATATGTAGGATACAAAGAGAGCTCTACTTAATAGAATGGGAGCCACCATAAAATAATGATTTGGTTATGGATCTTTTAAGATCCTCATCGGCCATAATTAAGGGTGGGCGCGGATCGGTTTGAATTTTTTTCCATCCTAAACTAAATCACTAAGTAATGGTTCAGTTCGGATAAAAATTTTTTAAATCATTAATAACGGTTTGGTTCGGTTTGGATTACGGATTAAATCAAAATTCTAACTAGAAAATTTTTTTGTTTTAGTTTTTTTACATTTGTATAGATACTTCAATATTTATATCATTTTACAAAGCTTATATTATAACAATGACAAAATACTTTATGAATTCATTATACTTTTAATCCATAATTCTATATAAACTCAGTTATAATAAAATACATTTACTAATTAATACATAGTAAGTCCTAATTTATAATTTTTAATAGAACAATCATGTCAGTCATCTACTAATAAATTTAGCTAAAATAAAAAAATCATCTATCAAGTAAGTCCTAATTTATAATTTTTAATAGAACAATCATGTCAGTCATCTACTAATAAATTTAGCTAAAATAAAAAAATCATCTATCAACAAAATTCATCAACAAATAAAATGATCCGCTGACAAAATATATTAAACAATTAATACATAATAAAAGTTTATAACTCAATAAATAAATTTCATACTTTATAAAGTTAATTGCTATTAAAAAAACAATAGTTCATCATGAACAAAAAATTAAATATCATGAACTTAAAAAAAATTAAAAGTAAACAAGTGGATTTTAATCAATATTCACCAAATAATAAATATCAAATAAAATCATATAAACATATAGTAAAATATTATTATATTTTTCTAAAACGGTTTGGTTCGGTTTTATGGATTGGTTTGGTTTACCTTTCAAACCAAACCATAAATTTATTTATTGGTTCGGATTGAAAATTTTTTAAACCAAAATCATTAAAAGAAAAACATATTTTCGGTTTTGATTGGTTCGGATATGGTTCGGTTTGGTTCGATTGGATTGGTTTTTTTTGCCCACCCTTAGCCATAACAACAATATGAGTAGAAGCTACCATTAGGGATGTAAAAAGGAGACCAGATATCAGGCTTTGCCAAGAAGCTAATAAAAGTTGATATTTTAACCCCAAAAGGTCAAAACTATAGGCCATTTATTACAAATTAAGGTACGGCGATTCACTTCACGTATTAAATAAGAGCGAAATTGAATTGTAATTTAATACGAATGTAAGAGAGACATAATAACTATTACAATATTTACTTTATATAAAATAATACAACAAGTAATTATTGGAGTAAAAGTAAAATATCTATAATGGCTCTTATCTTTATTACAAAGAGATAATATTTATATAGATGATATTTTTAAGACGAAGATATTTATAATAAAGATTGGAAATAAACCATTGAATGACATTTTGTGTTATTGCAATTCATTATGAATTATCATTCATCTTAAGTAAACATCGTAATAGTAACTTTACATATAATGATAATAAAGTAATAGATAACTATTCCTCTTAAGTGAACTGGTTGACAGTGTTTGGTTTTCAAGAGAGTATAAGAAAAGAAGAATAGACTAATACAACACAAGATTTTTGTATCATCAAATGAAAGAATAAAACATTTTTAGTTTTATCTAGTACAATGAAAATGATTATATTCTACACTAGACTTATTTTATAATTCAAACATCGTACATGGGGCGACCCTTGCTATTATGGCTTGTTAAGAAAAATTATGGTTCTA
Source organism: Combretum micranthum (assembly GCA_024138025.1). Classification (NCBI taxonomy): domain Eukaryota; kingdom Viridiplantae; phylum Streptophyta; class Magnoliopsida; order Myrtales; family Combretaceae; genus Combretum; species Combretum micranthum. The sequence continues at coordinate 2,137,133 of JAMXBD010000063.1, forward strand.
TAATGACAAGATAATTGTTCATCTTGCCTATAGTGATGACCAATATAATAAATTGAATATAAAATAATAACATACACTATGATTTAACTTGAAAAAGCCCAAGTGGGGAAAAACCGTGGGACAGCAGTGCAAAATCTTTCACTATCAATAAATAATGGGTTTATAATATTTTTCTTTACTAGTTATACTAGTGGATAACTAATTCTTCACCACAATGGTAAATGTTGATAAAATCACAAAACTTATTAATTCGCCAAAACGCCTATTCGATCTAGACAACTAAGAAGGATTAACAATTAACAGAGATAATCATCTTGCAGTACTCCACACCACGAATTCAACAAAAGAAATTTTGTCACAATTAAGATTTAATAGATCTTTCCATTATGGATCCAAAGTCACTCTATTTATTGTGCTTTTCTTTAGTTAATGTCCGTAAAACATGGTTGTTATTCTTCAAAAGATGAGGAAATCCAATTGATCTTCTCTTAGGTTTTCAAGGGATGATGATTTATTCTATAGCCACAATTTTTCCACATGGTCTGAATTTCCAATCCATCTTCTCTTCAGTTTGCAAATTTCTTTTCCTTGCCGCAAGTTCGTCTTCTTAAAATAATGAGAGATACACACTTACCTTTTTTTTTTCCTTTTCTTCTGAATATATATAATATATTTAGGGTTTCCCCTATTGTTTATTATGGGCTCATATACGTTAGATCCAAAGCCCAACAAACTATCTCTCCAACTCATATGGGAGGTTCCATCACGACTGCTATCCATCTGCAAAAAATAAGCTTATCCTTTGGTAGAGCTTTAATCATCGCGTCTGAACCATTGCTATTAGTATGAATCTTTTTAAGCTTCAAGAGCTTCTCTTCTAATACATCTCGAATCCAATGATGTCTAACATCAATATGTTTTGATCTTGAATGAAAAGTTGGATTCTTATGGAGATGTATAACACTCTGGCTATCACAATATAATTTTAAATCTTCCTACTCTTGGCTCAATGCTATCCATAAGACTTTCTTGCAAGCTTCCGTTACGGCAATGTAATCTGCTTCTATGGTGGATAGTGCAACACACTTTTGTAATTTGGATTACCAAGATACCGCTCACCCTGCAAGAGTTATCTAGATAACCTAAAGTGACTTCCTATAATCAAGATCTCTTGCCATATCAGTATCTGTAAACCCTTCTAATATCGGTTTACAACTACCATATTGCAAACTTAAGTTGGAAGTGCCCCTGAGATACCTGAGAATTCATTTAACAATGCATCAATGCTCTTTACCTAGATTCAAGAGATAACAACTAACAATACCAACATCATGAGTAATATCTAGTACAATGCACACTATTGCATATATTAGACTACTAGGAGCTGAAGCATAGGGTATCTTCTTCATGTTTTCTTTGTCTGCCTCACTTTTAGGATATTACCGAGAACTAAGTTTAAAGTGATCAGCAAGTGGAGAATAGACAAGTTTTGCCTTGCTCATGTTGAATCTTTCTAATACCCTTTAGAGGTATATTTCCTGTGATAACCACAATTTATGGCTCTCTCCTGTTTGTCAACATCACATAATCTTCTACATGGTCTTCTCTTTCTTATAGACCTTCTCAATTCAATATGCTAATCAAACTCTTGGGATGTCTTATTGTAATAGCCATGCTTTTATTCCCAATATTATATTATATATAAGTGATTATAGTTTCTTATTAAAATAAATAAATAAAATAACATGTTTTACATATAGATTAAGCTAGTGAAATTCAATGTATATATTTGAGTAGTGTAGAATAATTATACTTGCATTAGTATAATAAATACTTAATATTAATTTACATATTGATGTTGTATATGGAATGAATAATATTAGATATATATATATATCAAATATAGTGTAGCAGATTTTTTTTTTAGGAAACCAAAAGCTAAATAAATGCTTTTATTTTACTTAAATTAATAACATTAATTAACTTTAATTAAAAGCTACTTTATGACTTTTGTGGGCTGCCTTAAAAGTCATTCTTTGGATACACATAAGCTAAAAATACCCCATTTTCGTCCAAAATGAGACCACCCTCAAAACAACCTCCCAAACAAGCACAAAACCCATTATTTTCTCTCCCAAAGCCACCCCAACTTCAAGACCAAGATCCACATCTAAATTCTTGCAAGTTGGCCACCAAAAGATCATTCTAAAGCCTTGAAAACCAAGCCCAAAGATTTGAGGTAAGTTTGAGTTACATTTGATGCAAGTTTCATAGTGTAGAGTTTGTTAAATGTGAATTTGATATGTATATATGTGTTGGTGATGTGTTGATGAAGGTTTGGTCTACCAAATGAAGTATAATATATGCATGTTTTGTAGTTGAAGTGTGAGAATGAAAATGGAATGATGTATGAGTGGTGTAGTAAGGGTTAAGTGAAGTTGAGCTTGTTGAAAGTTGTATTGATTGGAGGGTGGAGATTAAAGTGAATGATGTGGATGGTGGAGTGTTTGATGTTTAGAATTAAAGTTAATGTTGTTTGAATGTTATATTGATCATATAACAAGATTTGGGAAACTTGGCATGAGTTTAATGGAATTTTGGAAGTGTAAATTTAACATGAAAAACAGGGGAGTTCAAAAGAATTTTCGTAACTCGTTACAGAGTCTACGCCGACAAAGTACGCTGCCGGTGTTGAAGTTTACGCTGCCAGCGTACATGTGGAATTTGGCGGTGTTGAGGAGTCACTCGGTGACTAGAATGCTCGACCTCTAACGCTGGCAAATTTGAACAAGTATGCCGCCGGCGTTGAACACCGATGTTGGTTTTGTAATTTTTCCCAGTTTCATAGCCTTTTCGTATTTTGCCCGTAACCTTTTCATCCGACCTCCCTTTGAGGTGATTCAAGTTGCGTTGGAAAGATTAAAAAGAGATCTACAACTTTTATGTTTTGAGTTTTTCCAAATTATAAAAGTATCAGTGCTTAAATTTCACTTATTTCTAGTTGATACATTTTCCAAACAAAGTTAAAAACTTGTTTTTGTTTGTTTTATGTGTATTTGCTTTAACAAATGGATTTTTGGACTAAAATGAGATAGATATATGATAATTGATGTGTTATAATGATTTAGTAATAATTTGTAGATTTAACAAACTATTGGTTGTCTATGAGTGTTAAGTTAAAACTAGTTATATTATATATATGATTTCCTTTGCTTGTTTTAAGATCTTGTGATAACTTATTTGAATTTACTTGAATGGTTAAGTATGAGATTAGTTGATATTAAGCTTGAACTAAGTGTGAGTTTGTAATTACTTCTTTTTACAGTGAGTGATCCCCTTTTGGTTATTCCCATTGATTCTCGAGCTAATACAGGTACGCAGTAACGTGCTTGTTCTTTGCTTAGGATAGGCATACCTTTAATAAATTTTAATATAGAAAAACTTAAACCTTTGTTTGAATTGGATGTCTTTTATGCTATTTAAATCCGTATCTAGCCTAGATGGTAGATCGGTATCCGGTTCGGGGAGTAGCACTTTTCTCATATTGGCGGCACGGTAGATTAGGCGCTTAGGCCACCCATGTCTTTTGTTTTTGTTACTTGTGTACTAGGCTTCTGGCTCATATTTTATCCTTTTCAGGTATGGATGATGAATTCTATACAAGTATGGGATTTAGATCGGATTTTGAGGAGTTCTTAGATGATTGGGAGGAGTAGAGACGACCTTGATGTTGATGAAACCCTTATGTAATAGAATAGTTACATGTACATATATGCTTTGAAAACTTATGTATTAGTTAATAGGATTTTTGTTATCTTTTGATGTATTTTGTAAATGGCTTGTTACGAGCCTTGTTTGTAATGTACGTATGTATGTATGTATATATATATATACATGGTTGTATATCTATTAGTAATAAAGTTTATTCTTATAAGACATCGAGGCAAATAACTATACAAATTGATCCTGGATTACAACCTTACATATAATACTGCAGATTATATGTGGTTGGGGAATTGAGTTTGCCTATTTTAAATATAGAGGTAAATCCAAGGCCTTACACTTATCATCTTCAACCGATTCGTGCACATCTCCCCCATCATTACTAGGATCTTTAGGAAACCGCACTAGGTTTACATTAACCGGGATCTTGCCTGAGGATTGTGACTTCTATGGCTTCTCTATATCTTCAATAGTCTAATCTTCTAGAAAGACCACATCATTGCTTCTTGCAATTTTCTTTTCTACTGGATCCCACAATCTATACCGATACTCATCATGTGCATAACCCAAAAAAAATAAATTGCTTTAATTTTACATCAAGTTTTGCACTTTCATCCTTGGAAATATGCATAAATGCCTTGTAACTAAACACCCGTAAGTGATCATAGGATATATTTTTACCCGTCCATACTTTCTTTGGGATATCACCAGGAGCATAAGAGGGAGATAAGTTGATCGAATCAATTGCTGTCCTCATTACTTCTCCCCAAAATGATTTAGGTAGTTTGGCATGAGATAACACACACTTTACTCTCTGTATAATAGTGCGATTCATCCTTTCTACAACGTCGTTTTGCTTCGTGGTCTTCAGAGTTGTCTTCTCGAGTTTAATTCCATGGAGTCTAAAATATTCTTCAAGAGGACCTTTATATTCACCACTATTATCTTTCGGACACATTTCAACTGTCGTTCTATTTCTCTCTCCACTCTAGAATGAAATTGTTTAAACACATCTAGGACTTGATCTTTAGATTTCAAAGCAAAGGTCCACAACTTTCTAGAGTGATCATCAATAAATGTCAAAAAATAAAGAGCACCACCTAATGTTCTATCTTTCATGTAACACATATGTATATGAACTAGATCAACTACATGAGATCTCCTAGCAAGTGGATATCTATTAAATGCAACTTTATGTTATTTTCTAGCAAGACAATCATTGCAAGTTTTCAGAGGCATACATTTCACATCAGGTAGAAGTTACTTCTTGGCAAGTATTTGTAATCCCTTTTCACTCATATGACCAAGCTATTTGTGCCAAAGCTCCATTGATGACTCATCAATCATATTCACCTCTCCTTTCATTAGTTTTGCTGACATTGAGTAAAGGGTATTGTTTTTCTTCCCTTTTGCCACTATGAAAGAGTCATTAGTAAGCTTCCATTTACCTTCACCAAAATAGCTACTACATCCTTTATCATCAAATTTTCCTACAAATATCAAATTCATGTGAATATCTAGAATATGTCTAACATCTTTAAAGATGAGTCTGCAACCAATATTAGTCTTCAAAATAATATTTCCAATGCTAACAATTTTGGATATACAATCGTTTCCCATCTTAACATTACCATAATCACTAGCAGCAGTGTAGGCTAAGAAGAAATCATCATGTGATGTCACATGAAAGGAGGCACCGGAGTCAATAATCTAATCATAATCATGACATGCAAGACTAACATAGTCATAATCCTAAGCAACAATAATCTCATCACTTACTATTGTAGCAGTCGTGTCATCACATTTTTCATCACTTTTACCTTTCGCCTACTCTTTCTTCCATATCCTACATTCTTGTTTCAGATGTCATGTCTTGTCATAATGGTAACACTTAATATTTATTCTTCTTGATTTTGATCTTCTCCTAAATTTGTTAAGTATATCAAAACTATTAGATGAGCCTCCAGTCCAACTTCTGCCACATCTTTCTTGTTTATCAGTAACAAATGCTCGAGTGTTAGCACTTGTACCAAGTTCTTTTCTTCTAGCTTCTTCATTCAGCAAACTATCTTTCACCATTGCAATGGTGAGCTTTCCTTATGGAGCAAAATTATTGATTGGCACCATAAATGTCTCCCAACTATCAAGTAGTAAACTCAATAATAAAAGTGTCTGTATCTCATCATCAAGAATAAGTTTCATAGCAAATAGCCGATTCATAAGACTTCGAAAATTACTCAAGTTGTCACACTCCAAAGGTACCTTAGTAGTAATATACAAGTCACACTTGTATACTACTACTAGTTAACTTTTAGGTAATGACGTATTTTCAAATAACGGAATCTTTTAGTTGCATTGATAAGAAATGATAAACACATATAAGATATAAATTTGTAAATATCATAAAGATATTACAAACCATGATTCTATTCTAAGAGTCTCCAAATACATGATTGATAATACAAATACTAACTATATAATGACTAGAAATAAAAATAAATAACATAACTTGAAATTTTCATATTCTTCTAGCTTCTAATTTCTTAATGGAGCTATGCTCCTAGAAGTAACCAGCCAAGGTCGTATAGTTAACCTGAAAGGTCTTTAGGAGTGTGAGCGAAACCACTGGCTTAGTGAATAATCAGACATATTAAACATCAAGCAAGTCTATTAACAAATCATATGTAATGCAACAATCAAGCATATGCATAGATACAAACTTGAATGATCTAGAATCTAAACATGAAAAAATTTACGCCCTCTTTTTAGGGTTAAAGAACAATTACTTTCATGACCCACTTGCCCAGGAGAGACTAAGTATATAGGAAAATCAACGATTTCTCATCTTAGGGTTATCACTTTGATTTTTAAGGTAATTTAACTGACCATTTCCTGTAACAAATATTAGAAACTCTCTAAGTATTAATCATTTCAAAGCTATACTACAAGCGGCATTCTTCGTTGCCACTTAGTTCTTGTAGAACCTACAGAAAAAGAAAACCTTGGAAGAACTAACTCTTTAAAAAAAACAAGCATTAATAGAGAACCAAAATATTAATACGTAGCAGGCTGTCACCCTTTTTGTATATGTAATAATACAGTAGGTGCAATGCATGACCATTTTATTTAATAAGTCAATGATTCTTATCCAAATTCATGATGATCATACATTACACACAATAATCATCATGCTATTCCAAATCACCATACAATCGTATTATCACTTTTCATTAACTTGTTTTGGCATCACAAGCAATCAGCTCAAACCATAATATATTCTCATCATGTTTTTCATACAATTATATTATTATCTTTGCATTACAAGTGCCACTAATTACAAAACAAATAGTATAATAGATTTGAGTTACTCACCTACTCATATTGACTAATTGTAATAATCGACTGGAAAATCCTCAATAGTATCAAGGTCACCTATTGAGATGAATAAAAATATTCATCAATAAGGCATAAATTATATATCTAACTCCTATGAGTGTCTAAGTGTCATATACTGATATTTCTATTACTATATTGGTCTTTTAATGGTCTCATAGTAACATTATTATTTAATATTTTATTTTCATTTTGCTTTTCTTGATCTTATTTGATATTTATTTATTTTTTATTGGATGGTTATAGAGTTTGTATTTAATAGATCAATATTTTATCATTGTTATTATTATTATTACTTTTATATCGTTCCTTAGTTGACCTATAATGGTAACTAATATTTATTTTCTATCGTTTAATTTCATCGTGTTTCTCTGAATTTACTTCATATGATTATCTTGTCATTTTGAGAAATCATATTATTCATAATTTTACCTTATTTAAATTTCCATTCTTATATATATATATATATAAGACAAGTATTTAACAATTATCGTATTCTAATCTTATTCGTTAAAAGTGTTTTCTATTTATAATAGCTATTTAAAGTTTTAACACTTAATTATTATTTTATTATACTAATATTAATATATTAAAATATATATATATATATATATTAAATTTTACTTCTTTGTTCTTCTTCTCTCTTTTTTTATGTTTATTTTAGATGAAACAAATTTCGTTCTAGAGATAATTTATACGTACGCCCGCATTTAATGCTGCCAGCATTAAAACCCAAATGTCATCGTTCTTTATATTTTACATGCATTTTTATAGTGTACACTAGCTAAAGACTGCTGGCTTTACAACGTACGTTGGCATCAACATCACCAGCTTTGCATTCAAATTTGACAACATTCGTTCATTTCTCGTAAAAATAAATTTTATGTAGCTTCTGTTCCAGTGCACACTGTCTCGTACACTATCGGCGTAGGGCTGGCTTAGCTACTATTCATCGTCTTCTTCAATTTTTTTTTTTCCATTCGAAGCTTAGTTTTCTTATAACATATACATATTATACTTGTGTTTAAACATCTTTTAAATGTTTTTCTACACTTTACATGTATTATACGTGATATATCAGTACATATCATGTCTTCTAATCATCATACTTCATGAGTCCCTAACTATTATATATACCATAACATATAAATAAGGTTTAGGATTGAGTATTACCTTGTATGGGCTGATAGAAAGGTGTTAAACGCTCTTGCAGAGCTAGATTTGAACCTAGGTTAACAATAACCTAGGTTTAGCTAATGTTTTATGTGTATTTTAACTAAAAACGAATTTACTTACCTTTGTTGATTCCCTTCTTAAGCTTGTTTTGTTATTTTAATGGAACTTGCTATAGAGTTATATTTAGGTGTGTTTTGGTGATTCAATGGGACAAATTTGCTGTAGTTTGAAATGTTTAATGGCTGCCAAAGTTGTGGTTTTAATTATTTTGTGGTTTTGCTCATTAAAGTATCTTATATATATAAGAAGTAAGGGAGGTAACTTGACCAAGAAGAGCAATTCTTTTACCCCAAATTCTCTTCACAATTGCATAATTCTTCTTGTATTTAATATGTTGCTAGTTTGGCTACTTTTCCCTAGCTTCCCAAATTCTTCTTTGACCATTGTTGATTTAACTTGCCTTGTTTTGCCCAAGTTTTCGTTTGTGAAAATTTTTAGAAGATCCTGGTCGCATGTTGTTCCTCAATTGCACCAAATTCACATTATTATTGTTATAATTTTATTTATTTAGTTAATTGTTTAAGTTTTAGGGTGGCTTATTAAGTTAAACGGGTATATTTCAATCAATTATTTAGGAGTTCTATCTTCAAAAAATTATATAAAGCTTTCACAATTTTTCTACGTTATTATTGGGTTCAATTTTGAGTTTGAAGTTTACACAATTAATTATTTTTAGGGTTTTATCTCACCCGATTAGGGTTTTCTGAGTTTAATAGGTCAATTTTCGTTTCAATTTCCAATAGCTTTAAAATTTAATAACTAGAACAATGGTATGATTCAAATATTTATTTAGAGTCTAGATTGTTAGTTATGAATCTTTTTTTTTTTTTTTATATTGTGTATTTATAATCATAACGGTTTATTCTTAAATTATCATTTTCTAACTATAAGCTTTATTGATTATTTACTTTTTAATACACTTGAAGGCTTGTTTAAATTATTTTCATACTTTGAATTTTTGATACTAGCTATGTAACCTTAACTTTGATATCTGTTACTATCTATAGTACTTTGTTTTAGGATTTGAAGATATATATACATATATATATAGGCTCATAACTACTTGTAATTTTATTTTAAAGTCTTTTGTTGAGTTCTACTTTAACCATTTATTTTATACTTTTATATTTTTATCCATTTCTATTTGCATGAAAATTCTCGGGATTTACACAAGTGCTCTATTATATTGGATCCAACCTTATATTTCAAATTTAGTACTTTCCTAATCAAGGAGGTTTTAGTCAAGGCAATCTGTCTTTTGTACATGGACTCAAATTTATTTCATAGAGCATCAGCTTTGGTTTCATGAGCAACATGATGATATACCCCATGATCAACCCATTGTCAAATATATCCGATAGTTTTTCTATGCACAATTGCCAATCTTCGTCAGAATTATCATTTGGTTTCGCATTATCACAGTCTAAAGGCACATATAGATCTTTACAATATAAAAGATATTCCATCATCGATTTCCAAATTGAATAATTTGAAAAATTCAACTTTATCATAGTACCCAATGATTTTGCTACACTTGCGAAACAAGGAACATATTTTATTTTTTAAATCCCACTCTAATACTACTTGTTAGGAAAAATTAATGTTTTATAAGGACAAAATAATTTTTTCTCTTGCTTCTAGCAATCACTAAATAATAATAATAATAATACACCAAGATCTAACGTAGAAAACCCTAATAAGGGAAAAACCACAAGACCACAACGCAAAAACTTCCACTATCAACAAATAATGGGTTTACAATATTTTTCTTCATTGGTTATACTAGTGGATGACTAATTCTTCACCATAACAGTAGATATTGATAAAATCACAAAACTTATTAATTCGCGAAAACACCTATTCAATATGGATAACTGAGAAGGATTAATAATAAACAGAAATAATCACCTTGCAGTACTCTACGCCACGAATTCAATGAAGTGATTTTGTCACAATCAGGACTTAATAGACCTTTCGATTATGGATCCAAAGTCACTCTATTAATAGTACATTTCTCTAGTTAATGTCCTTAAACCGTGGTGGCTCTTCTTCAAAAGATGAGGAAATCCAATTGATCTTCTCTCAGTTTTTCAAGGCATCATGATTTATTCTGTAGCCACAATTTTTCTACGTGGTTTGAAATTCCAATCCTCTTCTTCTCAATTTGCAAATTTCTTTTCTTTGCCACATGTCCGTCTTCTCAAAATAACGAGAGATACACATTTACCCTTTTTTTTCTCTTTCTTCTAAATATATATAATATATTTAGGGTCTTCTCTTTTATTTATTACGGACCCATATGGGTTGGACCCAAATCCTAACATGGCCTTATCTGACAATGGACAACCATCTCAAGAAGTTACAAGTTGTTAATACTCCATGCCTAGAGAGTGCAGAATTTCGGGCCTTATCTTTAGCAACTCATCACATCAAGGATATAGGATAGGAAAATGTAAACATTGTTTTCAATTGCTTCACACTTTATCAAGGAATGACATAACTATGTGACAACATATACTTGCCAGCTGTGTTGTATTTAAAGATGCTTGTGTTATTTTGAATATCTTGTCTAATGTCTGTTTTTGTTTTATTCTTGTTCGATGAGATGCTAATATTTTAGCAAATTGGGTAACTTCATATGTAAGAAGGGAAATGTGTCCTCATTAATGTACCTTCTGTTTCAGGAAAAAAAAAGTTTATTATATAAAAAATTAAAAATTATTTCCTATTATTTGGAAGAGGAAAACTCACATGACAAATGCGCACAAAGGAAATAGTACTCTTGTTTTCTTACTTTTTGGTAAATATACTCTTTTTGTATGTACTTGAGCAGCAAATGTACTCTATCATCTCAAATTATGTGTAGATCTACTTAATTTCACCATGTATATAAATATATCTTTTGATTAAAAATAAGCAGCTAATATATTATGTAAGATCAATATTTCCCCTGACCCCAACAAGTTAGATATGCACGTATTATGGAATTATGCTAGTATAAAGGCTATGAGAAATGTTTCGATGGTTGTAACTGTCAAACTCATAACACATTCAATATGTATAATTATACATTCACTTAAAAACAAAAACAAAAATTAAAAATCTATCGAGAAATAATAAGAAGTTCCATTTATGCCCCTTCACACATGCATTCCATTTTGAAAATTTTGTTTATTGCTGGGAAAAGGAGATTGTTTTGATAATAAGGGCTTATTGGTTACTTCATCTCGCTTTAGTTGCCAAACCGTGTAAGGAAAGAGGAAAAATAAGAAAAAAGAAGTAAATATAAAAAAAACGAATAAAAAAGAAAGAAAAATCAAATTAAGAACAAATGAGTATCATCAATACATTCGAAATTTTGAATGATGACTATAACAAAGATAATAATGTAATCAGATGGATCGTTATAAGGTACTTGACTCATTAATCTACTAAAAAACTTGATAGGATTAACTTTACAAGTATTTAGGGAATATCCCCATAGGAAATTTGATGCGCCAAATAAATTCCTAGAAGCTTGTCTCCTTTTCTAAATAAAATATCTACTTTGACTTATTATTTCTATTTCTTGTGAATATAAATAAATTTTGTGATATTTGATTTTACATAAACATTATTTATAATATATCCAATTGTGTTGTTCTAAGAATACCAATAATTATAATATAAAAAGGAGAAAAAAAAACAAAGGTGGCAAATGTTGTTTATCAGGTTGTTATAGGTTGCGAGTTTGGATAAACGTGAAACCCTATAGGAGCTCATTTGGGCATAATAATAATAATAATAAAAAAAAAAACCAATTTAGGTTTAGCTTTGGTAAACTTTGTAAGAAATCATAGTAGATTCGAGTTTTATATGATCTGTATAAAACTAATCTTAATTACATTTCAAAATAGAGATATAGAAATGGCTACTTAACAATATTTTTCTGGATGTATTTCAATCATATGGGAAAAAAATATTTGTAGGATTCATCCTATAAAATGTGATACTATAAATTTATGGGATATATTGATTTAAGATATATTATAAAAGCTATTAATTTCTATTCTACCACAAATATGAAAGTACGAATTTAAGCGGAAGATTTGAGATAGAGTTGTCTATTGCACTGGATATTGACCTCGACTTTGTAATATATGTAATGCAGATTTTAGAGACCTTGCACGATGGGCAAGAGGCTATAACTAATTATTCCTATCTTTTGATTATAGGATTTGAAATTTCAGAATCATACCTATTCCGGCCAAACAACGTAGAATATATGTTTTAGAATTTCATAAGTTTCAATTCTCACTCATATATACGCATATATTTTTTTTTTAATAATAGGAAAGATGAATTTCATTTAATATATAAAAAATACACTAATTAAATTGACCAATATAGATATCATCATAGGTCAGTTTCAAATTGGCAGTTCCTAAATTAGGAACTGACCCAAGGATGGTAGGTCTAAATCGGCAAATAACTTGCCAAATTTTACAGGTTCTTCTAGTTCCACTGGTTCAAGAACCGGAAGAATTGACTATTTATGCAATTCTAATCCACAAAAAAAAAAAGAGAATTATAAAAAATTTATAATTAAAAAATATTTAAAACTATTTTCGCAAGAATAATAACAAATTTATTTCTTATTCACAATATTTAATGTGTTGTTGAGTTTATATAGATTCTCACCAAAGTGAACTTTTCTTTCTTAACAATGTGCGGCTTATTTTTTTGTTGTTAAAACTAATTTTTATATATTTTTTTTATCAATGTGTGAAATTATGTTCTGTTGAGTTTATAGGCTTCTAGCCAAAGTGGACATTTCTTTCTTAACAATATATGGCTTGTTTTTCTCTCGTTGAAACTAATTTGTATCTTGAATATTTTATAGTACCACATTACTAAAAGATAATTAAAAAAGTGCAATGTATATAAATAAATGCATAATTGTAATTTTTTTTTATTAATGGGGTATAAATAATTATTGTTAAGCTCAATGTTATTTCAAATTAAAAGTTTATTTTGTATTTTTTCTTACTTAAATTAAGTAAAGTATTTAATTGATTTTTTTTTATTTCACGGTTCTTAATTTCTTTGGAATCAGAATCGGAACCGAATCATAAGAACCGATGATTCTCAAGAACCGGGAATCGAACCTGCTCCCTCCCACAAGTCTGGTACTGGTTCCACCATTTTTGGAATCGAACTCGAACCAACGCATGTTGACGTCTAGATCAATATAAGAGGATTACCAAGCAAAGAGGGATTAAATATATACACCTCTTTAATCATCAAAATGTTCCGCTATCGCCATAACATCCTTTTTTTTCCAATAAAATAAAAATTTACCAACTGATAAGATCATAAGAGTAATAACATAATCTCACACAATATATATATTAAAAATAAAATAAAAGAAAATAATATATAAAAATTAATTACTATATAAACGATTGACGAGCTTATATTAATTTCATTGTCACAACTTTCAAGATTTGTAGAAGTTAGCTTGTAATGGGTGGAATGGTGATGAATAGATTATGAGGAAAATGGTAGGGAAACATGGATTCATGATTAATAGCATTTAGATTAATACTAGTAAACCTATCTTTTAAGGTGGTTGTAATATATAGATAAATAAATTATAATGAAGGGTAAAAATGTCTCTTTTTTTTATTAATAAGAGGCTCTTATGATCCACCCTAATATCTATGTATATATTATGACAAATGACAGACCGTGAATGAATACAAGGAGACAAAATTGTAAGTCAACTGGGAAAGCTCCTGGCCTTATGGTTACGCCGTCGGCCGTTAGTGCCTATGCTGCTGGTGTTAGAGGCAGTCATCATGGGCACATATTCGTTTGATGAGGTTTAGGCCATCAACTTTTGTACCTAGGCCACTAGCCTTCTTTTTAAGTCGTCGGCCTTTGTACCAGCATATAGAAACGGAATTTGTAAAGTCTCTAAGTTTTCTTTTTAACCCTAGCCTTCTTCCTTCTTTCTCTAAACCTTCTTAAGTCAGAAAACTCTGAAAATCCTCTCTCTCAAAGCTTTTAGAGATCCTAAGAAATCTATCAATAGCAATCCCACTTCAATGAGGACCAAGATTCAAGATCTAAGGAACTAATCTTAAAAGAGTTTCGAAGATTATCCTGAGTTCTTGTTGCAGACTACAATCAAAGAGGGAGAAAAATCCAGAAAACAGGTAAGATTGATCCTTTTCAATCATTTTGGTGATTTAAAAGTAAAATAATTTCTAAATTTCTTTATTCATATTAAAGGGAATCAAGTTCTAGGAGAGATTTGGAGAAAGACTCTGATTCTTGGTGTTTAGGAATTTATGGTTCTACAATCCAAAGGAGAAAGGTGTGTATGATTCTAGGGTTTGATAATTCTTTTAACTTTGGGGTTTAAATGAAAATTGTTTTATGTTTCTTTTGTGAAAACATGTTGAGAATGAGAATTTGATTTTGCCAAGTTATTTTTTGTGAAATTAGGGATTTTGTTCCTAAAGTGATTTCAAGCACGACCTTATCTTATTTGGTGTTTTTGTTTGTAAGTGTAGTAATTGTAAATTGACTAATTGCTATCCGGTTTTAAAGTTGATGTGCTGCTTATCTTTGGTTATGTCTATTAAATCGGGAGGACCGTTACTACTAAGATGGTGCCCTAATGATTTGCGTATGGCGTTGTCCCGAGTAGAGTTGTGCACATAGATGATTTTGGTAGTCTAAGAGTCATACAAGTATAGTACCCAGTGTGTGTAGGGAGTACCCTACATCAATATATGTATATATTATTATTTTCTTTATTGGTTGTTTTTGTGGAGTCATGAGTTACTTCGGGTTTATGACTATTTGCAAATGGTTCTAAATTGTGTTGTTTGTTGGCTAATCAAAGATAATAACATATGATTGCTGCATGAGTTACTAGGTTGCATGTGGATTTGTATGTTGTATGCTCATGTATATGTGTTTGTGAAATGATGTACTAGGCCTTTGTGCTTACTTTTTTATTTTCAAAAATAGATGATGATCTAGTAGTTTTTGATCTATCAGGCTATGGTGTTTATGTGGACTATAGGGAAGATGATAGTGGACCTGACTTTTCTGCTGATGTTTAGATATTTTGGTTTGGAGATAGACAAAGTTGAAGATCTTAAGAAGTTTTATATGTTTTCATAAATTTAAAGTTTTATGAGACTTTTTACAACATTATAAATTTGATTTAAGTTTGCTTTCGCTTAGGCTTATGCCAACTAAGTTATCCAAAAATTCTATTATTATGATTTTTTTTAAACAAGTACCCTATGTGTGAGATATTGAAGTTATATGGTTTATATTTGTGGATTAGTGAAATAATAGCCGTAGCATGTCCTTATCTGCTGATGACACATGGCGGGTTATAATACCTTTAGATTAGGATGTTACGGTGATGGATGAAAAAGCAAAGGTTAAAAGGAGGGGCAATGAATGATCACTGCCTACAATAGGTTTGTTAAGCAATTTAAAGAGAAAGGAAGAGACACATATGGTTAATTTAATTTTATGTAACTATGCTCTCACTTAGTTGTATAAAAACACAAACTTCTTATAACTGTAAAATGATGAAAACCTTATTTAGGGTTTTTAAATATTATTTTCACTCTTTAAAAATCTTTATCCTTTAAGAACTTCTTTGTTTAATTTACAGTTTTTATTTTGTGATCTCTATTCCATATTCCATTTAATATCTTAAATATTAGATGTTATTTTTCTTATTTATATATTCTGACATTTGTTAAAATTTGCGGAAAGAAAAAACAAATTAAACTTTTAGATATTAAAGACAATTGTGAAGAATCTTAAAAAGCAAGGTATATAATATAGGAAATTGTATAAGGCAATGTTGTTAAAATTAAACCAGCCTGGTCAGTTCACTCAAAACTAGCCGTAAAGAATAGACTGGTTCACTATCATCACTCATTTTTAAATTGTCCTGGTCAAACCTGCTTGATCCTATCAATTCAACCTAACCCAACAACCTAGCTAAGTCTATCAAGCCAGAACGCTTATCAATCATTAGTTTTGTTTGCAACATGGATCATACATGTTTATGTTATGGAAGAGCCATCGGTCCACGCTCAAGAGTCAAGTCAATAAGAAGATCAAGTGGCGAAGGTTGAAGTTCAAGGGATTTCAAGTCCAATTAGCTTGCCTCAAGGATCAAGCACGCGATCTCGAGCAAAGAAGCTTCAACAAGCTTTAAATCAACATTTCCAAGGCTTGATGATATATGCTAGTGATGGATTACAAGGGTATCAAGGCTTTGAAACAAGTGGGATTCAAGAGCAATATAATATAATTCAAGTTCAAGTGAGTTTACAAGAAGATTTGATGAAATTGGGCGAATTCACATAAAGGCCACCGCCTTTGGATCTAGGCCACTTGTCTATCCTTCAACGCCGACCATTTAGGCCGTCGGCATTGGCACCGGCCTTTATTTAGGCTTAGTTTATTGCTTAGTTTGAATTTCTTTTATGTCTTCCATGTATTTATTATTCAGTTGCTTAGTTTTTAGGCTAACTAAGCTTATAAAAACCCATCATATGTAATCTTTTTGGATAGACTAGATAAATGAAAATTTGAGAGCCTTTTCTCTTTGTGTTCTTGAATGATGCATACTTCTTAGGAACATTCAAGGAAGTTTGATCGCCTTCTTTGTGGAGTGTTTTGAAGTTAGGGCATCCGTGTTCTAACTCTCTAGATCAAACCTAAGGCAAACCTAAATCTAATCCATCTTAGGGGTTGATTCCAATAGTATTCGTGGGTTTTTGTATTACTGTACTGGGGGTTCATAATACTCAAAAGGGTTCTCAGGCGTGATTGCAAATGTTCTCGTATCAATACACACCACTCTTGACATTTAGTTATCTTTGAACATTAATTGTCCCATTCCACTTAATATATTATGATATGTCCTTTATAATATAGACTTGGGACGTTGCTTCTAGCTCTCATATATAAGAGTAAATATTGCAACAATTTCCACATTGTCAAGTGTAAGTGATTTTTCTAAGCTGTGCTCCATACCTAAATTACAATGGTAATGATGGCTAGAGTCATAGATGTTGAACGAGTAAATGGTGGTGCCTTAAAGTGGATGGGATGTATTGTTTCATGCTAATGTCTTTTCTTTTTCCTTTTCTAGCCAAACATGTTGGTTAAATACAAGAGAACATAACCTAACCTAAACACAGCCACGGTTCCGGAACTGATTCGAACCGAACAGGAACTAAAACTACTAATTGAGGGTCTTAAAAACGAGACAACTGTAGTTCCCGGTTTTGATTTTTGAACCGTGGAACTACTTTTTTTTTTAAGTAAAAATAAGAAAATAAATTAAGGAATTTTATTTCAAATAAATTTAAAAACTCAAAATAATTATTTATTGAGTCTATAAGTGTTAAAATTATTAAACTAAAATTTCTAAAAATTTGTTTATAATGTACATTTATTTATATACAAATACAACCAATATCATCAATTGTAGTTATTAATGTGATATTATAAAATGCCCTGGAGGATAAAAAGAAAATTATAATACAAAAAACAATCTTACGTTATTAAGATAATGAATTTTGCTTTTGAGATAAGTTTATATAAACTAAATTATATATGATTTTAACTTATATTTATATATATTATTGATAATAACACATTAAATATTTGTAAATAGGTAATAAATTTTATTATTTATATGAGATAATGTAAACATTAATAATTATATATTTAATATATATTTTTAATTTTTTTCTCTAACTTTTTTCAATGAACCAGTTCTAAAAACTTTCGGTTCCATCCAGTTTTAGGCCATTGAACCGCTTAAGAATCAGAAAACCGATAATTTCTCAATTGGTTCTCAAACTAGCTAGCCAATCTGATTCATGGTTCAAAAATGAGATGTTCCCATGTCTTGCCTAACTCGTATTGCTTTATCTAGCTGAAGTAAAATTCTTGACATTGTCTCACATGAAAATGTTGAATTAAGGTTGTTGTCTTGTCGGCATAACAAGAACAAATGGGAAGGGCTGGACTTGTAAAAGAAAAGAAAAAAAAAAAAGAAAAAAGGAAAACATTACCCTTATAATTGCAATAAAAATCAAGTGAACTTTGTTTGTATTCGCATACTTTAAATTTGTATTTTTGTAAAATAAAATTTTAAAAGGAAATGAAATTTTATTAATTTTGATCCGATCCCATAATCCATGACCTTGGTATGCGTGGATCAATCATCCAAGCCGGATTCGAAAATATTAGTATTAAGAATCTGAGTTGAATTTAATGCTCGTATGAGATTTGAATTAATGAAAAGATTCAAATTCAAAGAGGGTACTACAATTTGTCAATTCATCCTACTTTGGTCTGCAGGCCGAAAAAAAACCCGGTCTGGTCTCTTAAGTCTTGCGCGCGCAACCCCATCCCGAGCCCCACACAACCAAAAAAAAAAAAAAAAAAAAAAGAAGATGAAGAAGAAAAAGAAAATGGTTAATCCATCATTTTTTCTTTTTTCCAGAAAAAAATTTTCTTTTGATACTTTCATTTCTTCATCGTAAATATATGAGGGGGGAAATGTATTTGGACCATTGGATGCCAATAGTACGTCATGATTCATATCGTACCATGATTGATCATTAAATTGCATTTACTGCTAATTACTTTTGATTAGGCTCCTCCGGGGAAGCACGCTCCATGTTGATCTTCGAATGTAGGAATCCTTTTCGATTTTCTATGTGAAAGCTGTAAACGTGTCCAAAAACTATTCATGGACAACGAATAAATTTCTAAATTTTTAATATATTTTTTTTCCTTTTATCTTTATAACTTTCAGAAAATATGTATATTCTTCCAATTTATAGTAAAATTTTTTCAAACTGTTCCTATTTATGATTTCTATAACGATTTTTCTTTCATTCTTTTTAAAATTTTTGCAACAAAATAAATAACCCAAACTTTATTATTATTATTATTATATTATTATATTATTATTATTATATGTGCAAAACTCCACTTGATGGATGAGCAAAGTTTAAGAAAAAAGATGGAGAGAACTATCTCAAAAACCTAGATCCCACTTAAAATCAGTGAATTGATGAAGACTTGGTAGAATGAGCATCGAATTTCAAGTAATATACGGAAGCCAAGCTCCATAAAATTGGTGCAAGGAAATTTCAACTTGTTGGTTAGTAAACTAAGAATTGAAGATAAACAAAATTTAGACTTTTTTTTTCTTTTAATTTTGAAATTTGAGGAAGGCCAGCATTGACCTAACTCTTCGCTTTAATAACTAACTATATATTAGGCTCATTAGCTCAATGCTCAAGGTTAAACTAGTCTTAGTATCACCTATGGCTATCAAATTTGCAATTTTACTACTCACCGAAATATACAAAATTGATTAAATCATGCAAGATTATACAAATTCAGTAAAACCATAAATATATAGAATTATATACAATAATCTACAATTCCACCTAAAGTCTATATTTCAAGGATTTTATATTCTTTTTAATTAAGAAATAAACTCATAAAATCATGAACACATAGATTCACATAGTATAGTAAACTCGCGATTTTAAGAACCACTATATCACCCATGCTTAGAAGCTGAACCCTCATCTTAAGAAGGGATCAACTAAGCCATAATCACTAAATAACTTGCTTACTCTGAGCACCATTAGCTTGGGACCAAATTTGGATTAAGACTATACATTCTAGCTTGCTATTATAGAAGGCACTTCATGATTCTCGCTATGCAACCACTTGACAATTAGTGTCATGTATTATTTAAGCATAGTGTGGATAACTTGGATGCTCCTCAACAAGTCAGCCTTAGCCATCTCTAGATCAAACTTTTCTAGTCAAAATTAAAGGATTTATAAGTGATTTTTTTAGAGGTTTAATTTGATTGTTGATTTATTGTGGTATGATATTATAAATACATAAAGTTCTTTTTGAAATATTTTAAATATCAAACTTGTTAAAATTACATAATTAGGGTGACTGGGTATAAGGTGTTATAAAAACCTATGCACCACTAGGCTATTACTCCAAAGGCGGGTTTCTAGACCGATACTAAGCCTTCTAAATCCAACCATTATCTATTTTGCGATTTTATACTCAATTCATGCAATTACAATAATAATAATAAAAAGATAAGGAAATGAGAAGATCACGCCATATTTAATGTGAAGTTTGACCCACTCCTTAATCTCTACAGTCTACAAAATACCTCACTCAATGAAAATTTCACACTTCACATTCAATCCAATAATGCTTCAACAAGAGGACTTCATACAAGTACCTCAACACATGAAGACTTCACATATTCCTCAAACACACGAGGATTTTACTAAAACACTCATCAACGAATGTGTGAATAGTGCATTACAACAGTTTCATTTAAACACACTATGACACTATTCACACTTTCGTTAATCTAATACAAATATTGTAATATAGAAGTAAATAATTTATATTGAACGATAGAATTGAAATAAAGTGTTGTTAAAAGAGGTATTTTTATCTTTAAATAGACGATTTTGGACAAGGGGAAGTCACACGACAAAGGCTGGATGAATACAATCAAAGCTTACCTTAAAACTGCCAACTTTTAATCAAGGACGTCAGCCTAAACATGTACGACGTCGGCCTAAACAACGTCTTTTGAGTTTTGGGAAAATTTGAAGATTTTGGCCAAAAGCCTTCCAAAGGCCACCTGCTTGAAGCCGGCCTAGGACCTAAAGTCTATAAATAAGACATTTTGATGACAGTTCGAAAATTAATTGTTCTATTCAAACCTTTCTTCCTTTAAAGCGTCGCTAAAGTTTGTATCTTATGTTATGGGTGTAAGGCTTCAAAGGAAGGTTAAGATCGATCAAAGGTACGTGGATTCGCTCGTTTATTACAAGTTCTTTACGTATCAATCATGCTCTTTAGGGTTTTGTTTGGATTTCTTTGAAGGAACTTTTAGAGAAAACCTAGTTCTACGCAAGATATGATCTTTTGGTGATTAGCAAAGGGTTTAAGGATCTAATCACGATAAGTTTATCTTCACAAACCTAGATCTATCAAAAGATGTAATTTTAATGATACATGTTTGTTTTTGCTGGATTTTACAAATTAAGGTTTTTGTGGAAAAGAGTTGTTATTGTGAGAATTTTGTGGAGTTTGATTAAGAAGAAGGTACGTTGAGGATTTCTTGAAAGAATAGGTTTTTGGAGAATTTTGAGATGTTAGCGTTTGTTTTATAAGGATGATGTTTATTTTGTTTCTGTTATATTTTGTTAATTAGGAGATTTGGACAATTGGGATTGGTTGTTATGAGAGAATTTGTGGTTTTGGAGAGATTGTTCCTAAAATTGAAAAGGCACGACCTTTCCTTGTTTGCTGTATATGTTTGCAAGTTTAGTTTTCCGCATGCTTTCTTGTAGGAACAAATAAATAATGAATCTAAATCTATTTGTTAATTAATTTGTCTAATGGGTATATGTTACTATGACCAGTAAAGACCTGACAGACAATGATATTGGTGTGACACCGTGATGATCTTGGTGTGGCATTGTTCCTGGTAGAGTTACACCTAGAGATGATTATGATAGATTTAGGTGATTTGGCAGTATGGCCGCAGGTTTTTGGGGACTACCCATTCACCAATATATGTATATAATAATCTATTTTCAGAGAGTTGGTTGATTTCCGATGGGATCTGAGTTACTCCAGTTTGAGACTAATGTACAATAGTTCTGAACTGTGTTGTTTTGCTGGCATAATAAAGATAATAAGTTGACTGTTTACATTAGATTAAGTTGCATTTGATATATATATATATATATATATTGCGTGTGCATATGCATTTGTTTTATGGATTGGTGTACCGGGCGATTTCACTCATCCCTTTTCATTTTTCTGTTAGAGGTGATGAAGAAGTAGTATTTGATTTATCTGATTATGATCTGTCTTCTGATCATAGGGATGGCGATAGTGGACTTGACTACCCTGTTGAAGAATTGATTGTGGATATAGGAGTTATGAGGAGAATTTCTTTAGAATTTTTAGAAGACTTATGGAATAATACTTTAGAATATTTATGTTTATGAGAATTTCCGGATTTTAAGATTTTGGATAGTTTAAATAATTTTGATTATGGATTTCTTTGTTGTTAAAGTTTTAAAAGGCTTCTTGAGTGTTTCTATGTAATAACGGAGATTATAATTATTTGGATTTATTAGCTTTGGTTTTGCCAACTATGTTTGGTTTTAAACAGATCTTTTGAAGGATATTATGTTTATACGCTATACAAGTTTTGAACCTTTTGAAGAACCCTCTATGAGAGTTTCATGGAGATTGTTATTTTATGCATATTATAGCCTTTGCGTGTCCTATATAAGAGAGAACAAATGGCAGGTTGTAATTGCCAACATGTTAAGGCGTTATAGGTCCATACGGCTACAAAAAAAAATTTATAGGCTTTCAAGCTACTATATGTCATATTTTATTGTAGACTTTCTAGCTCCAACTTGCCACTACTACTATTCTCTTATCCCACACAAGGGTATAGTAGCGAAAATAATGCGATTCACTTCGTGATATGCATGAACTATTTATTATTTTTATTCTCAATTAAGATATTAAAAATTTTAGAAGTGATCATAAAGATATTCACAAATAATATAACATGTCATTGAAGGCAAAATTTATTAATCAATATTTCAAGTTTCGATATATTTAATTTATTTTCAACAAACACCATGAACACAACCATATCCCATGAAAATCTCCACATGCATATTCTATTTTATCTTTTCTCTATTTTCTAGTACTTCTATACTACAAGCACAAACATGAATACGTAAAACAGAAAGATAAACTCGTTCAACCATCTTTTTAACTTCAGTCAAAGTAGTCTTCCGGATAAGGAGCATTGAAATCCCCATTATCTAAACAAAAGAAATATCTGGAATGAGTATTTCATAGAGGCTCTACATAAATTTTTAACTCTATTTGTTGTATTCGCATCAATTTTTTCTGTTACGGAAATTCCAACTTAAAATAGCCATAATTGCTCATTTTAACTCAGAAATATGCATATTAGTAATCGTTTTTTACCTACTTCGAATGTTCTATGATTTTCTAATGTTTTTTTTAAATTTAAAGTCATTTAGGATTTCGAATAGGATAATATAGATTGTATCCAGACCATTCCATACCTTGATTCTATTTAATTTTCAAAAGTTTTACTTTATTTGGACTCTCTAGGTCAATAATAAAATATTTCCATCTTTGGAAACCATATACTAGGCATAATGACTTACTTTATATGCATGATCCTAGTGATGTTATCTTAAGATATAAATTTTGTAAAACAATCTTTTATAAAAGGTTGAAAAGTTAAGTTTATGAAAAATTTACCCTTGGGTTTTTAAATAAAATCTCAATTCTTAGATTTTTGTAACTTAACTAAAAATCATGGCTTATATTTATTTCGTTTCCATGAATATTTATTTTCATAATAAACTTCTTTTAACTAATTATGTTCCAAAACATGAATCTCTATGTGTTTATGGAGAAAAATTATTCTAAATTGTATTTTCTTATGTTTCAAGTATTGGCATATAAGAAAAATTTAGTAATTGACTTGTTCTAATTTTTTTTTTCAATAAAAAGTTTTTGTACATGCATTGTGGGTAAGATTTCTATAAAATCTTGCATAATAAAGAATTATCAATTTCATGTTTTTGGAAAAGTTTATTTTTACAAAGTAACAATATTATTTATGACCATGTATGTGCACGAGCTTAAAATAGCAATAAAAAAATAGAATTAATAGCATAGACTAATACCGAGATTGTAAGAATTCGAAATAGATAAATGAAAAATATCAAGATATTAAAATAAAAGCATGGGAGTCTTAGCTTGTTATCAAGATTCCTCGAGACTTAAAATATTCAAGTAACCATATGAAATAAATTAAAACAAGCATAAAGAAATAAAATATGGAAGCCTTAGATCTTTACCAAGGCTTCTCACAACTTGAAATATTTCCAGTCTCATAAATAAAAATAAGATAAATAATGAGAAAACATGAAAGTCTTAAATTTATGCCAAAACTCCTCGAGACTTAAATTTCTCTAGTCTCCTTTGGATTTGAAAATGGACAAATTCAAGACTAGGAGTTAACTAGTCTTGTATAAGAGCGTGAAATAAATAATGTGCATGTAATAGAAAACATTAAAAAAAGGAGTTAGATTAGTGAGCACTATAGGCCCTAACAATATACATATCACATATACATATTAACCTATTGAAAGTTAAGTTAGTAACATAAACAAAATAACATAATATAAACATGAATATAACATGACTATGTAGCATGAATTTAATGTGTTGTCTTGTATTTCTATTCCTAGCATTAAGTATCATGGGAATTTATTTTGAAAATTTCTAAGAACAACGAATACTTATGCTATACATTATAACTTATGAAGAGTGTATGGATTGTTTACCTAAATGGTTTGATGAAAGAAAATGGAAGGCAAAGGAGAGGGGAAAGTGGCGACACAAAAGGGGAAAGAAAGAGGGGAAATTAATGAGGGAGAAATTTGAGAGAGTTTTGGTAGTGTATGAAGATGTAAGTGTGAAAAAGTGAGAAAGGGAGGGGATATTTATAAAGAAAAATTGGAGGGAGTTAAGGAATGAAAGAAAATGGAAAAGAAAAATGAAAATGAGTAAAAGAGAGAGAGGGTGTCGGCTCCATCAAGAGAAGAGAGAAAGAGAGAGATAAAAAAATTAATTTAAGAAGAAAAAAGGTAATAAAGTGTAAAAGAAGTTAAGTGAAAAGTATTATGAGAAAACTAAATATAAGAAATAGATGTGTAAGTTATAAGAGATAGATGTAGGAGTAGTTGTGAGAAAATGTAGAGATAAATGAATAGTAATGAATTGTAAAAAGTAGAATGAAGTGGTAAATTAATTACTGGTAGAGACAAAATACATGTATAAATGTTATATCTGACATTTTTATGAGTCGTAAAAAGTGTATATGATATTTTATGAATTTCCTATTATAATACTAGTCTAGATTGTTTGTCGGAAAAATTTTTCTTGTTTTGCGTGTTGGCATCGTAATTTGGAACTAATCCTATACGAGTTTGAAACGATTGAAGTTTTATCTAATATGATTATTTTATGACTATACTATATTTTTGGTTCATAATTTAGGTTTACCTTATTTTCTAATTTATTTAATATTTTAGGTCCTTGGGATTGTCTGATCAGTTCTAGGGTTTTTAAAACTCAGTGCTAACCAAGTTTGAATTTAGGGTTTCAATTTTGATTCTAGCTCTAAGACATGAAATTTACCATTAAATCTAAAGATTTACACTTATGGGTGGAGTTTGATGAATGGCTCGGTCGATGTTGGCTAAGACCTTGAAGTTACATCTATGAAGTGGTGGTAGATATAGGTATTGGAGCAGATTTGAGTTTGGTGGCTATTATGGTTTTTAGAGCAAGAGTCTCAGATGGTTCTTGAGAGAGAATGTTTTTTTTTAACATTACAATGGGGAGGAAATATTCAAACTTGGTACCTCTAATCTAAGATATCATGATCATTAAGCGTAAATACATGTATATCTCTATTCTTACACGCAATACAACAACTATAGCAAAACTTTAAATCACAACTCTCATGTACGATTTGTGTATAAATTTTAATATCTTACTTCAAAATTTTGGTAATTGCTTTTGTCAAACTTGTATCTTAGTAATTTTTTTTTTATAGTAACAGTAGACATAAGTTTAACCCTTATGTAACTTATAATTTTTTAATTGTGTTTTATAATATTAAATTTCTAAAATAAATTTCAACAAGTTGAATTTACTGATTTTTTTAACATTTTATTCATTCGAAATCTATGTCATATAATCTTTTGTTAATTCAAAATCTTCCTTCCTTTAGTTTTTTTTTTTAAGTGAAGATGCATTAAAATAAAAGACTGTACAAAAGTTCATCCAAGAGAATGCAACATCAATCCTGGAAGTGTACGCAAAGTTCGACTAAGGGAAGGCCTTACAACAACAATCTAGTGATCCTTAGAAACACCACTGGTTTTACCTAACAATAAAAAAATTCAAAATATGATGTTGATGGTCAAACGATTTAACATCAACATGCTTCATTTGATGTGCAAAATATGCCAGCACATTAGTAGCTTTATTTGTTTCCAGTGGTTGCTAAGAGATGTTAACTCAATGAAATTGAGATAATCTAATCCTGCAAAAAGATAGAACATGATAACATTTCATCAATCTTACCTTCGGTTGATAAGTAGCTCTATTTTTTTTTTTTTAATAATGGTATCACATTCTTCTTCACTCTCTTTTTTAACTTCGTATAACACCCTTTTTGGGTGTATGGAAAAGCAATAAATAGAAATGCATACATGATATAAGAGAGTTGGAAATAAATGGAGAGAAAGTATTTTAAGGTTTTTACAGGAGTGATGAATTTAGTTTATAGTATATGCACACATATATTTCTTTTGGTAAAATTTTGAAGATCAATATATAATATTATTTTACATTTATCATTATTAGTTGATTGATTAATGAATTTTATGGGTGAATATATGGTAGCCTATAATTCATATCCTATATATTTTATTAGTATAAAGGTTTAAAGGTAGATACGACACACTAAGATGTAGTATTCATGCCAATAGTAGTTAATGGAAAACAATACCAAAACATATCTTCGACATTTATGATTCGTTCACTTTGTTGAAGGAATAGGATTATAATAAAATTTTTATTATGAATAATGGAATATTGTAATATGATTTTTCATTTAAATGATGGTATTTTGAAAAAAAAAATAGTTTCAGCATTAAATTAATATTTATAAGTTTGAATAAAGAATGACAATGTTTTATATAATAGGGATTTATTATAAATTGCTATTCAGTAAACCAAATGCTGTAATAGCTACTCGTAAAGAATAAGATTGTAATGGAATCATAATTACAATGAAATGAACGAACAGCTAATATTATTATTATAGGTAGAACTTATTTAATTAAGTAGAGTATTATAAAGTATAAAGTACGCTATAAAATATCCTAGAGTACTAAGATTATTTAACAAAAAGACCCATACCTTTTTTTTTTTTTTAATAATGATCTTGGATTTTCAACAATTAAGACGGGGCAAGGTCAAAGTAGAGCAAAAGACGGGAAAAGGAAAAAAGGTTGGCCGAGCTACTTAAAAATTGGGCTCATTGTTCATATGTGTATATAAAAAGGAGACGATGAAAGGAATGGGAAACCAAAAAAAAAGGGTCAATCAATTGTCCAAATGAAAACCCCGGAACGGAAGTATCGCACACAAACACATTGCAAAATATATAATAATAAATTAATTAATTGATAATATAAACAAAGGCGAAACTTCAACATAAGCCGTTGGATCACTATTTGATGATGGCCAAAGATCTGTCCCCATTCAATTCCACTGTGATTCTTTTTTTTATTTTTTTTTTATTTTTTTATGTTTGTGTTGTGTTTGTGTTTGTTTTTGTATTTGTATTGTTGGATTTGTTAATAAATACAATAGAAATAGAAATAGAAATAGAATATGAAAGTGGGCTGGCAATTGTGCGGTCAAACTTTGACCAAAGAATAATCAAAATCAACAGCTCAGCTTTTAAACCCATTGTTAAAGCTAACCCCCAGCAGCTCCAAATCATTTCATATCATATCATATCATATTATACATAATTATTAATATTATTATATATATATTTAACATCACTTTCTAAGTTTTACATTCACTAAAACTCACAAATAAATACCCATTTGAAGAGAGATAAAACAAAACCAACCAACCTAAATTTTGATCTAATCTCACATACAAACACACACACACATTAGATTTACGGTTATTTAGTTTTTGTGTCTTTTGCATTCTTCTTCTTCTTCTTCCTCCTCCTCCTCTCCTCTTCTTCTTCTCTCTCTTCTTCAAGCAAGAAGAGAGGCTAGAGAGGAGAAGGGAGAGAAACTCCGAACATCACTTTAGGTTCTCCTCTCCGTTTCTTCTTTCTTCAATTTTGAATCTTCCTTCTGCTTCTTCTTCTTCTTTTGATTTCAATTTGAAGTTTTAGGGATTCTTTTCTTTTCTCTTTAAAAAGAAAAAAGAATTTGAAATTAAAATTGGCCCGTTCACGAAATCATGAATATGATGCGTAGGATCAAGAGCATTGCATCTGGTCGTACTTCCATTTCTTCTGATCCGGTAAGTTTCGTAATCTCTCTCTTCCCCCCAGTAATCTAGCTTCCGTATTGTTTCCGTAGAGACACAGATATTGAGGCTATTGCGGTGTTAATTCATGCTTCCTACCGAAGAAATTCATGTTTTCAGTGTTTAGTTTCGGTTTATATGGAATTTTTCATTTTTCTTTCGGAATATTTTGTTTCGGTGATTTAAATTCTATTCGGTGTTTGGTCAGGCTGAGTGCTTGTGCTCGTTCAGAAAGGATTTCTTAAGCAATTTCAATTGGAAAAATGTATAGTTTGTTCCGGTCCAGCTATCTTGAGCTAAATTTGTGTGGCATAACGGAGCAATCGATACGATTACGATTTTTAAGCTAGATATAGCTGCGTAAAGAAATTGGTGAGGATGAAGAGAATTTAGGTGTCTGTGTAATGTCGTTGTGCTGTGCTGTTTGATTAAGTATTTAATCATTTCGAGAGAGAGAAAAAGAGAGATGCGGGAACAATTAAATTTTGTTCTCTTTGGTTTTAGCTGGATCCCATCATTGTTTTATTTGTGTTCACCATATTCTAAACTAAAAAATGGTGTCCGCACACTTCATCTACTGCCTTATTCCTATGATCTTATTTATTTGATCGACGAGGTTGGCGATTACCCAGATTTTTTTCCCCTGCATTGAAACCACTGATACACAATGATGTTATTACTTGGTTATACTGGCTAGAAGAAACATTCTGTTTCAAAATGGGATTATATGTTTTAATTATGGGATAGGTCTTCGGAATCCTCTTCACGAATTGTGCTTTTACTGTGAATTGTAATGTTGAGTATTTCTATACAATACTATCCTGCAGATTCCTTGCTGAGTGTACTCTTGAGCACTTCTATTTTTTTTTTTTAAAAAAACCTTACAGTACTTCATAATGGTTTTAGGGTGGGGATTCGAGTACAAAAAGACCAAAAGTTGGTCAAGAATCTGAACACAAGGTTAATGCTGAAGTTCATTCACTTGAGAGAGGTGCCACTGGATTGGAGCAGCATATGGCTTCTACATCACTAGAAGCCACTGCAAGCACTTCCAGTTCAACTTCAGTGGTAAAACAGGAAAATGTTGCGGTCCATCAAGGAACGCATGAAGCAGCAACAAAAGATGGAAAGACATCAATTCATGATGACAGGGTAATGGCTCTTTATTATCATTCCGTCTCTCATAGACATGCACATGTATGCACCCACAAACACATGCATGTGCAAACACATATGCACTTACATACTCAATACACCATCTCAATTTTGTTTCTCAACAGAAATAACAGTTGTCATTGTAACCAACAATCTCATTACTGATTTGAGGTGATTTTTAAAAGCCTGTCTTGTAAAATTTTAGCCATATCTACATTTTATGTATAGGTCCTAGAAACGGAGGTTCTTAATGGAAGTGGAACAGAGACGGGCCACATTATTGCAACCACAGTTGGCGGTCATAACGGACAACCTAAACAGGTAATGGGATTTTTTTAGTTAAAAGTGCTGCACATGTACACTCCCTGGTTGACATGTCCTGTGGATTGATTAACGCAACCTGTTGCTACTTTAATTTCATTCATGTAGAAGATTATGATGGTGTACTGGTATAAACAATTTCCATTAGCTAGTGTTTTTAGTTAATGAGTGGAAATACATCTCCATCTATTCTGCATTATTTTCTATATAGCCTTTGAATAGACAGCAGAAGTTTCTTAGTTGCTTCGGATACTTTTTGACCATGTTCGTTGTGTTTTGAGAATTCCCATTAATTCATGGGATTCAATTTTCTTCTATTTCGTTTGGGCTGGAGAGGGAGCAATTGTGAGAATAATAGATCTATCTCAATGCTCCCTAGATCATAGGAAATTGATTTTGCACTTTCACCACTGAGTGAAATTTAGAGAGAGCTGTGAGCTATAGGGATCGCACCATTTCATTTTCTCTTTTTTGCACTCTCGGTATCTCTCATTGAGAAAATAGTAGAAAATTTGACTTGATGGGGGTGACTAATGGCCGTTTTGTACATACATTTATGCATCCATTTAAAATGTTATAGTGTGCCTATTATATCTAATTGGTTATATTTAGCAGGATGTATGGATATATAACCATCTATACATCTACATTTTAGCTTGAATCCCGTTTTAATTAAATGAAGAAACTTGAAATCTTTTCGTGACTGTTGTTTATTGTTCATTTTCTTCCCAAATAATTTTTGCCTAACTACAAATATGTCAAAATGTGAGTTGTATTCTTTGTCAATTGATTTTACTGTCATCTACATATTTAACAATGTGAACTACAATTGGGAATATCTATAGGCCCATTTCTTATATAGTGTTATTCGGGTTTCAGACAATATCATATATGGCAGATCGTGTGGTTGGCACAGGTTCTTTTGGTGTTGTCTATCAGGTATTTTCTCTGCTTTTATTTTCCTTTCTTAGTTAGGTCTGGAATGCTTAGTGTGAATTTTATTTTTCAGGCCAAATGTTTAGAAACAGGGGAAGCAGTTGCCATTAAGAAGGTGCTACAAGATAAGAGATACAAGAATAGAGAACTTCAGATAATGCGCATGCTCGACCACCCTAATGTTGTCCAATTGAAGCATTGTTTCTTTTCCACTACAGCAAAAGATGAGTTGTACCTAAACCTTGTATTGGAATATATATCTGACACAGTTTACAAGGTATCGAAGAGTTATGCCAAAATGCATCAGCATGTGCCCCTCATTTTTGTGCAGCTGTATGCGTACCAGGTGATTTTCCATGCAGAATCCAAGTGTTTTATATATATGTATATATACGTGTTTCAATTTTTCCAGTAAACTACTCACTGCCTGTGGTCCTCACTTGGAGTGGATTCTTAAAGTTCATTCATCCCTGCAGATTTGCCGAGGACTTAATTACTTGCATAATGTAGTAGGTGTATGCCATCGGGACATTAAGCCTCAAAATTTATTGGTAAGTTCTTGAAGTCTCCTTTCCTAATATGGTCGAATTGACTAGAATAGGTACATTGAAGGCACGTTGAGTAGATTGGGTTGCTCTTCACTGTAGGTGTCCTTTTTGCATAGTTGTAAAGGCAAGGACTGTTAGGAGCAAAAAGTAGGTGTAACTAGGTGCATCTACCTTTAGATGCATATTCATTGGTCATCTATTACTATTATTAACTGAATCCAATTCATTCATATAAAAAAATCATATAATAAAGTAGTGCAGGTTTTTTTTTTTTTTTGACTCCTCTCTCGCTCTTCTCCCTCTTTACCCTATGTAACTGTTTTTACCATTTTTATTTTTTATTTTTTATTCACACACACATAGTGCGGATGCGTCGTCCACTAGTATTTAGAATAGGAATATAGGACCTGCATACTGGTATTGTATTTTCATATGTTAAAAAAATTGGAAGTGTGAAGAAATAGGTGCACGATGTCCACTTATTTTTAGTTTAAAAAACTTGCATGTGGGTAACATGGATTTTTCAATCTGCATATTTAAATTTCGTTGCTCAGCAAAAATCCGTCTAGAGTAGTAAAGGAATTCTTCGATATTGCTATAAGTTATGACAAAACCATGGAGATATTGTCGAAAATAATCTGTCATCTCTCTCTACAAAACTACTTTAAATTACCCCAGAAAAAGTAACACTTTTCTTTGACATCAATGTTTTTCTTTGATTCCTTGACACAGTACTGCTTGCTATTTTTATCTCCCTCCTTTGGTGTTCTTGTGTGCAACTGATGATTTTTGGTGACTTTAATCATGATGCAGGTTAATCCTCATACGCATCAGCTAAAAATATGCGATTTTGGTAGTGCTAAGAAACTGGTAAGTTGGAGCAGTTAAATTATATAATATCCGTTCATTGATGTGGACGCCAATTAGATCGGTTTGCTGTTTCAGGTGCCAGGTGAACCAAACATATCTTATATATGCTCGCGCTACTACAGGGCTCCAGAATTGATATTTGGGGCCTCAGAATATACAGTGGCAATTGATTTGTGGTCTGTTGGCTGTGTCTTGGCTGAGCTTCTGTTGGGACATGTGAGGATATTTTTTATTTGTATTCTTATTTATTTAATAGATCATATGCAGAATTCTCTTGGATATGAGTAGAGGAAGTTTTCTTCTGTATTTTCAATTCATGAATTTTCCTGTCGGTTATGTCATTGATGCCTTTGGTATATAGTTTTATTCGTGATTTGGTGCTGTATTTGCAACATATCAGTGTGGTACAATGCTAGTGCAGACAGTACGCTTATAAAGTCCCTATGTATTGACAAGTAATTTTCTTGTTGCAGCCACTGTTTCCTGGCGAAAGTGGTGTTGATCAGCTGGTTGAGATTATAAAGGTCGTTTATATGTTCTAGGATTTCATCGCAATGACAGTTCTAGTATTTTCCATTTCTCCAGTCAATTATAAGTCATCTTTGCTGCTATCTTTTAGGTTCTTGGCACACCTACCAGAGAAGAAATCAAGTGCATGAATCCAAATTATAATGAATTCAAGTTTCCCCAAATCAAAGCACACCCATGGCACAAGGTATGTTGAGACATTGTTTGATGTGTGTGTGTGTGTGTGTGTGTGTTGTTTTTTCCTTTTTTTTTTTTTTTTTTTTTTGGGGGTGGTGGGGGGTGGGGGTGGGGTGTTGTTTAATTTGGACAACTGTATTAAGCTTGAATGAATTCATAATATCAGGTGTTTCACAAGAGGATGCCTTCTGAAGCGGTGGATCTCGTGTCAAGACTGCTCCAATATTCTCCTAGTCTTCGTTGTACTGCTGTAAGTACCTAAATGAAATTAATTTGCTATGTGTGGCTGCTGCATGGGTTGCCAAATGATTCTAAAGATTGGCCTTTAGAAAAACCTGCAATCTTGGCAACTTGTGTAGAAGATGAATTATATTGTATTATAGCACTATAATAAACTGGGAAGGGCTCTAACTTATCAAAAGGTGAATTTTTCAGCTGGAGGCTTGTGCGCATCCTTTCTTTGACAATTTGAGGGATCCAAATGCATCCTTGCCAAATGGTCGTGCTCTACCTCCACTCTTCAATTTTACAGCTCAAGGTAAGTCGACATTGGCATATGCTTTCTTCTGTTGATTTTATCTCATTCTCATGTACCATGGCCTGCAGAACTGGCAGGTGCATCTACTGAACTGCGTCAAAGGCTCATACCTGAGCATGCTCAGAACTGAATAGATAAGCATGTGATCTACAATTGAAAAAGGTGTTGCATTCAACGGTGATCCATTAGTAACTATTCCACGTCCTCCACAATTTATTCGTTAATCAGTTTTTGGGCTTTGACTCGCAAAGGAATATAGATGGTTCACAGGCTGAGACCGAGTAGGGGAGGGCCTCTTTGACAAACGGAAGGGAAGGTGGAGAAGAAGATTACTAGAGGGGGATCTCCTACGTTGGTAGTTTGTGAAAGGTTTTGTCAAACTCGTTATGCTAATTTCAAGTCAGTTATGATCATTGGCATCTTTGTATGGACGGGTATTGCATTCGAGTTAATTGAGCAGAAGACAGGAAGATCGATTTTAGAATGCATAACACTGATGAAACTCTTCATGTAAGAACCAAATAGGTGGAAAACTCATCTAGTGCCTCTGTATATTTGGACCGACACTTTCCTCTCTTTACATTTAATGGTGTTATAGTTCTTTATTATTATTTTTATTATTATTTTTTCCCCTCCCTTTTCACTCGCATTGTCAGATGCAAACTGTGTAGCAGTGAAAAAAGGTTAAAACTTGGGATTCCTTGTGCAATGTGATTTGGTAAAACACATAAATATGGAAGCAAGTATTGATAGAGAGGCTTGGTCCAATCGTATAGCATCTATGGAGGAGTTTTGATAACTTAAACGAGAACTTCATATATATATATATACATGTATATATATATAGCATTTATGAAAAGTAAAAATTAAAGGAAATTATAAAAATTATTACTATTTAATTAACATTAAAAAAGGGGGTAAATCATGGACATACAATTATTTAATATGTCTCTTAGGAATAAACAGTCTATTTTTCTTTCGAGCTATGTTAAAATATATGATACAGAGCAGTAAAAGGAGTGTGCGTGTGCGTGTGCGTGTGCGTGTGCAATTATGTTGCACCATCCTTCAGGACCCCCAGGGGAAATGGCATAATCAACATCTGGGTTGGAACGGCGATGATTGATTAGCCCAAAGCAAGTGTTATCTTCAGTTTGTGCGATGTCCTCATCCGCCGGATCTACGATGTTGCCTGCTTCATTTGCGTAGTTAAGGTTGTGGAAGAGACAAGAACCGGTGAAGTCGGTGTCACCGTCTGGCCTTTGTCCAGACCCAATTGGGGGCTTATTCCATCCTTTCCTGCCTTTGAAATACCTCCCCAGCCCAGAGTCTCGACACCCCCTTTGGAATTTGGGAATAATTCATCGGGCCAGTACCCAATCTTTATAAAGTTTTATAGGGCGTGCGGATCTACTGCGCTTAGCTCTTAGCGCTGCAAGTGAGCCGAGATAGCTTGCGAACTACTTGAGTTCGACTAAGTGAAAATTCAAATTCAATTCACTTACAATTGAGTTAAGCTCGAGTTCAAGTTTTAAAATACTCGGTTTGGTAAACTCATGAGCTTAATCGAGCGTAAACGAGTATTAAATTGAGACGAGTCAAGTTTGAGTTTATCAAGTATTAAATACTCTTTATAGTTAAATCAATATCTAAAAGAATAATTGAACTTAATTGAGTCGAGTTCGAACTTAATTAAGTATTAAAAATCAAAACTCAATTGAGTTCGAATTCGAATTCAAGCTTTGAGTTTTTTATTCAAATTGAGTTCGAGCTTAATACTGTATTGATTCGATTCGACTCGACTTGTTTACAACCTTATCTGCGCTTACCGGTTTGAATAGCAGCCACCAATTTTTCGTCGGAGGATCCCGTGGTGTAAAATATTAAATATTAGTGGGAGCACGATCGCACCAAATTATATATCGAATATCTTATCTTAAGGTGGCATTTCGCACTTTCAATTTCAGGGGATATTGTATTGTCTTGATATTATCTCAATCTATTTACATTTACCCTCAAAGATACATTGGTATTAGAAATAATACAATATACTTTCCAAACGCCTACTTAGCGGCCAATACACTACTGAAACAAATCAAGTTCAAACAATTTATAGATATTTAGGAGTTAATTTCACTAATGGTACCTACATTTTTTTTATTATATAAAAATATACTTAAAATAAAATTTTGCTATAAGAAAATATATGAACTTTTTAAATATTTCACTCACGGTACTTATGGATGGAGTCCATCAATTTTTCCATCAAAATACTGATGTAACAGGTTAATCCGATTCAAATTGAAAAAAAAATATTTAAAAAGATTCAAACTTTATATGAAATTAGATTTTCTTTTTTTTTTTCAAAATCAAGAGCTTATCTTCCTCTCCCTTTCCCTCTTCTTTCTTCAAACATTTTAGAAAATTCTTGGTGTAAATTTGATTATTTTTATCTATAAAATCCAAATATCCAATGGCTTTAAAAGAAAAATTTTATTCGGTCTCGTCAAATTAAAAGGAAAGTTAAAATTCAAATTGATCTTAAAATAAACAAAAACTTAAATTTTAATATGATCTCCACGTATTTGAATTCGGTCAAGAAGATCCTTTCTTTTACTATTACGAACAGACAGGACATATGTAAAAGATAACCTAAGAAGTTAGAAGACTATATTGTAACAATATAGTTAAAAATAGTTATAATAGTTGATCTAGTCAAAATAGTTACAATTCATAACTAACATATCTTAATAGAAATGACCAAATAATAACAAGATATGTCATTTGTAAACATGTATATAAAAAGGGAAAATGAATACTAAAAGGGCACTGAACATTTCGCTAAACAAGAATCTTCTTGAGGAGTTCGTGGCTAGACTCGAAGTAGCCAAGCATTTAATGTAGCATTTGCAATAAAAAAAAAACACAAGAAGTTAGTCGTAGACGAAACCCTAGAAAATACACTATAGAGTAGAAGAAGAAGAAGTACAATATCGATAGAAAGATTAGCACCTGTGCATACAATGAAGTAGGAGAAACATGTTTTATATCCTAGGGTTTAGAACGTTGTGGACTACGCTATTATTTTTTAGTAAAGGGCCTACCATTTACTTTCATCTCCTTCCTCAAGAAGAAGACTTTCTCTCTCTCACTAAATTTCATCTTCAACTATTGAATCTTATTCTCTCTCTAGCTACCTTCTATCTCTCTTTAACTCACCACAAAACCCATAAAAACTACAGGGAATCCGACCATTGCCGTGCCAAGTTTGAACACAACAAACACAACCATCACACAATAAAGACGCATTTCGACACTTTTAGCCACTGACAAGATTGAACTACGTGACTCACCAAACCAAATTGCCAAGTTAAGCCTAGCCATAGTAAGGTTTTTGAAGGATGACAAAGTTCAGGAACCAAATCGCAATTGGTCATACGTGAGCATATCAAACCACTATTGCCAAAGTAAGGTGTTTGCTTTTTAGGGATAATTTTCCTTTTCAGAGTTTGGGCTGGCTCTTTTTTTTTTTTTCCCCTCTTGAAAATGTTGTTGTCATTATGTAGTGATCTATATATTTAGATTTCTATAGCTATTGACGAATTTGAAATTAAAATAATCTAACGGTCATTTTTCCATTAGTTGAGATTGGGGCTAATCACATTACTTTTTGAATTTCAAGACATGGACAATGAAATCATCCCTTCGAAACTTTGTGCTTTTCACGTTGGACTCTTCCCCTTCACCAGCATTTGATGAGTCTAACTTTGGCAAGGTAAGGGTAATTTGATAACGATGTGTGTTGAATTTTATTTCACAAATAAAAACCATGGAATTCTAGAAGAAATTGTGAACAAGATGTTGCAAATAGTGAGGGAATTCTTTCGGTTGCCATAGTGCAAAATGTTGAAGAGATTCGCAGTAAAGTTTCTGTCTTGAAGGATGGTGCCGAAGTTTGGAGTGGCAAAGAACGTGAGGAAGTGGAGAGAGATGACGAAAATAATAAAAAGTAAAAAAGAAGAAGAAGGAGAAGAAGAAAAGGAAGTGGAGGCAACACTATAGGAAGAAAGAGTGAGGAGAGAGAAAGGAAAAGTAAAAATAATAAAATAAATAAATAATGCCCGCATGATTGCAAAAACATTTTTTTTTTCTGTTCTCTTTACACCTCAGCGTTTTAATAGAAAAATAGGTGGATTCTGGTCATAGGTACTATGAATAAAAGATTGAAATATTTTGGGTATTTTTATATAGCAAAATTTTGTTAGGTATATTTTTTTTATAATTGTAAAAATTTAGCTACCGTAAGTGAAATTAACAATATATAGCCTCCAACAGGATAGACTTAAATGTTTCTTGACCAATCATGACTGAACTAATGAGAAAGTTGAACCAGTTATTATGAATAGATATAACATCCACGGCTCTATATATGTGTTGTGACTATTTGATATTTTGTTGCATGGCAACATGGTTGGAACAGATAACAAATGTCCACTAATCTAAGACGGATATCAATCGATTAAAAATTTACTATTTCCTTAGTATGTTAATTGTCAATAATCAAATTTATAAAAACACCCATTGTAACGTTTCATTCTGATTGGCAGAAATATTATAGCGACTATCTGGTGGATAGATATTCATTTATCACTATTGTTTCTAGGCTATAATCAAATACATAATAAGATTTTTTTTTCCTAAAAAGAATTTTTATAGATTATATATATATTTTCACAAATAGTATAGTTGATTGTGATTGATTGAGACATTGTCAATATAACATCCTTAGGATCAATCAATCTCGATCCAAATGTTTTGTATTTTGACATGATCAAACCCTTAATAAAACCATGCTATTATATTTGGGATTTGTGGGCTAATTATATGATATAAGTGCTTAACTAACTAACTCAAAATATTAGGGACTAAAAGTGGAATACAGAGTATGTAAAGGGTGCAATAGGACTTGAAAGCATAATCGTTGACAGTAATTTACCTGATTAACGACAATCTCAAACTCAAAATGGTCACCACCAGATGTGGAAACACGGCTAAGTTTAACATCTAGAGTTACGACTTTGTCCATTTGCACAAATTCTGAGCATAATGTGTTGTAGCATCCATTTCTATAGTCATCACTCTATTCCAAATGGCAATAAAACATTATTATTATTATTATTATTATTATTATTATTTTGTTGAATCAAGATGACAATAGCTAATTAGGTTTTCAAAAATTCAATACGTAGTTGAGAGTTGAGACATACAGTCCGATACGTGTATAATCGAGTATTGCTATTGCCATATAGGTTTGGATATACCTGGTCACAAAAAGAGACGGTCATTTCATGACAATAACTTTGGAGTACATCAAGAATGAAATATTATTATGATTAGAGAAAAAACATTTTGCAAAAAAAGAATAATTTATTAAAAAGTTATGTTTGATTAGTAATTGTTGTCTCCATTTTGCTTCTCCACCAATCATATCTAAAAATCTAGCAAACGGTTTAGATAACAAATACTTGTATTTGACTGTTAAGAAGGCCATTTTTATCCTTTCAGGGTTACTTATCAATCTATCAAAATTTAAAGAGTATGGTTTGCACCATTTGAAAATTTAAGAGTATATCTATATCAAAACTAGTATTTTTTTTTAAAATAAAAATTATATCGCTTGGCTTATATCATTAGTTGTTTCTGGATATAAGTCTATTGATTTGGCATTAATAAAAACTATTCGCATAACTAATAAACTATGATGAAGCAAAATTCTAATGTTATTTGGAATAATATATAAGCACTTACCATCCAATCTGCACTAATCAAGCGGACATGCTCCGATGGACCTGTCTGAATCCATACGTTAATGGTGCCAAATTGATCTGGACCAAGTTTCAAATCGTACACTCTTGGAAGTTGGAATACCACCAACCCCAAGCTTCGGCTTATTATGATCGTTACCAGATTAATTATCTTTAAAAAAAAAAAAAAAAAAAAAAAATAATAATAATAATAATAATAATAAAACTCATAAACAATTATATGTATATGTTTTATCCACAATTCAACTATAACCTCTTTGAAATTTCCTAATATCATAACCCCAGTAAAAAACATATGATTGGTGGACACTTTGCGAAATTGGTAATATGGACAGAGGCAATAAATGCATCGAGGTGTATATGTAAAATAATAAAACTATAATAGGATAATTGGATAGACAACACGAAATGTAGATAAATTTTAAAAAAATTTATAGCTTGAATTCCTTATAACATAATTTTAAAAATATAGATTTACCCTCAAAACATAACAAAACCTTCTAACTAACAATAAAAAGATCATATAAATGATATTTTTCTTGTTACAGATTTGACATGGAGGAATATACACATAATTGGATGTAGCTGGGGTATGGGAAAATGATGAATATTTGCTATCTCAAATTTATTATCTCAATCCTATTTCAAATAATCATAATTAAACATGTGACGGTTTTAATGAATAATCATTGTATTAGGCTATGTAATTTGTTTAGGAGTTATATTATAATTGATGGGGGATATAATTGAGAGTATTCTAAAGTCTAGGTGGTCTTTTCACACATTATCAGTAATTAAGGGCATTTATAGTTTTCCTATTATAATCCCTAGATGATTAGCATTTAGGTAATTTCACTCTTTGAAAGATATATAAAAAGGAAAAAGAAAAGAACAATTCAACTTATATATTCTCTAATGCATAGCAAATTTATATATTAATTTTGATAATTTACGATCTTATAAATATCAAGGCAAAGAGAAAAGATATTGTGGTTTGAGAAAGGTTGTTTGTGATAGCTTTAGGCTTATGATAAAGTTGAGGAGAAAGCAATTTTGGGAAAGATCTTGGCCTCACTAAATCCTCTTTATGAACTCGAGGAATGGAAACCGTTCCACTTGGACAAACTTCTTTCCCAAAAGTTTTTGCATGATTAAGGTTTGAGGATGTTACTTGAAATCCACTCCGATGCTTAACTCAGTTCGTGGGTCCTCTGTTCTTCAAAAGATAATTACATATCTTAGACAAAAACGAGGAAAGGGGTGTATATAGTCTTTAGGGCGATATCAAAATGAGTTCACCAAATCTTTTCTACTAGGGTAAATCCCCATTTGGTAGTTGATCTAACAGTCGAAGTGATGAGTGTGTCTGAGTAGAAGAGTTATGCTTATATGGAATGTGGATGAGCCAATTATGTCTTCGTAGTCCTGAGATGTGACTTGAGTGTTCTCGTAATCGTTGCGTTTGGAGATTGCTCATTCATCGAGCTCGATCTAGTTGAGGTAGCTTGACAACGAGCTCGATGAGAGGCTGTCCTTTGTTTTCTTTAGTAGGTAGCTTCGATGTCATCTCAGGTTCCTTTATTGAGGTCGATAATCAAGGCGTCATCTTGGGTCGGCCTCTCTTAAGGGCTGGTGAGTTTGGTTATTTTTTGGCCCCGAGAGGACTGAGTGGGTCGTGGCTCATGTTCAATTGTCAACATACCCATTTACCCTTAACTATATTATTTATTAAAGGTTTTCCTAATAAGTATTTATTAAAGGTTTTCCCGATAAGTAGCATTTTTTTTTTTTGTGTTTAGCTAATTTTATGAAACCAATTTTCATTTGTTTGTTTCTTCTAAATACTTGGATAATAAAATATTAGGATAATTAATAAAAAACATTTTCTATAATGAGAAATAAATTTACCAAAATAAAAAAGATTAAAAATTTAATAATAAATGTTGTTGGTAATAATTGATTAGAAGATAGAGTTCATAAATCAATGGGAATATGACTTACACCTGTATAACCCTTAAGTTGTTTTTGTTAAAAATAAGTTATGAATGGTTCTCTATTTTTCAAAATAAGAGAAAGTGTTTTCCTATAGTTGTCTTGCTTTTTTTAAAAAGCGATACAGTGAGTTAAAAGGAAAAAACTAATATAAAATTATAAAAATGACAATTGTACCAAAATAATCTCAATTTTAAGCAATGCAAACTTGTCTCCTGAAGAGATGAGGTCAATTTAATCATACCGAAGTACTGAACTTATCTCTTTAAAAGACGAGTTTGATGCTTTTAGCCAAAAGGGACGAGTTCGACTTTCAATATTTTGTAGCGCTTGTTGCATTTGTTTATTGCCCCAAATTACAATATCTTTATAACTGTCTGCCAAAACAAGGTAAAAAAAAACAAAACATATAGTATTTACAGCTACTCTAAACACCAAGTTTAGCTACCTATCCAGTCTCCATTAGATACCAATAAGGTAATAATTTCTTAATATGTTTTTTTTTCTCCATTCAACTACACCCATCTCTTAGTATTAAGATAAATAAATCTAATAGAATATATTAATATATGTTTCACCAATAAAGTTCAATGTACGCAAGAATAGAAAAAAAAAAAAAAAAGAAACATTGACAAAGACATACATAAATTCACTAAGGGTCTATGGTATGCTGATTAATCGCAATAACTCAGATGAAATTAAATCCTTATACTCATTTCATAATTAATCATAAGCAAGTATACCTATCGACTATAGTATAGATTAGCACCTGGGTCGTTCCATTAGGACTTAGTATTACTAGTATCTATCCCAAGTCTGCTATTTAGTTGATATATCAAATGATAATGATATGTTTAAAAATTAATTCATTAACTAATCCTAGCAAGATGAGAGTCACACGTCTAAGAAAATATCAATAACAAAATATACCCCTAATTTTGATTCACCGCTAACCCTATATTTCAATCTTTATAAGATATTCATTAATGGATATTTAATTTTTGAACAGCAGGAACTTTATATTTGATTTCTCGTTTAAGAATATGAATTTTTAATCCTATGTGATTAATGGAAATGTCTTTCATCATTAATTACATATAAAATTGCATTATAGTTCAAGATTCCCAACAAAGACTAAATCTTTATGTGGAAAGTTCATACAGTCTATGTTTAGAGCCACATTTAAACTTCTTTATTCATGCTAGATCTATCTCATCAATCAATCTTTTGACTAATTGACAAGAATCATGCATTGATTTAATACTGCGCATATATTAAATCAAAGGACAATAAACACACATGAATAGATTCAAGAATACATAAACTTGCATTAACAAAACAACCAAATCATTACATTAGGGTTATGGTTCCTCAAGACTTAGGTTATAGAGATCTATTTTTCCATAAATAAAGATTTGCAATAATGATATATAGAAAAATATGAAGAAATCATGACGAAAACCCCCTTGAATCAATATCTTGTGATCTTGGATGAGCTCTTGCGTTTCTCTACTCTAAAATACTTATTTTTCTCTTTAGGGTTTGTCGGAATGAAGATATATATCATAAATGATAGTAAAGGCAGCTATTTATAGATAAGGATGAAAATAGTTTTGCACAATCATCCTATATGGCCGTTTAGGATGAAAACTAATGATTTTCGCCCAAAATGACTTTGTACCACCTCGATCACAACTTGTGCAAGAAACCTTGCGCAGGTTCAAAAAAACTTTTGATCATTTTTCAGCTTTTACACATGCATGATACACAGCTTACGTGGCTCTTTGTGCACTTCAAAATCGTTTACTGGTTA
Source organism: Combretum micranthum (assembly GCA_024138025.1). Classification (NCBI taxonomy): domain Eukaryota; kingdom Viridiplantae; phylum Streptophyta; class Magnoliopsida; order Myrtales; family Combretaceae; genus Combretum; species Combretum micranthum. The sequence goes on from JAMXBD010000063.1 coordinate 2,180,516, forward strand.
AATTTTGCTTCCTACACTAATATTTTGCACAATTTGTGTAGAATTGTTATGTATGTTATAAATCTTTACTTTGCCCAATTCTTCATCAAAATAACCTTTAACTCATAAAAAATGTCTTCATTAAGCTTTTTATCTTCTTTTGTTATTGAAATTAACATTTCAACCAAACAAGTATTGTTTTCTTTAATAAATTACATAAAATCTATATAATATAATATCAATTCAATAAAAATAATAAGGATCTTTTGACACTCATTAGTCTGTGACGCCCTGTAATTTTACCTTATTTGAAATATAGGATTTAATAGTTGATTGGCAACTCAAGAGGTGATTGAACCTCGAAAATACGCAGAATCCTATTAATCGAACCCATAAACCCTAATTTAGGAACCTAAAACCCTAAATTTATATTAAACCGTAGCATATGGTAAAGCAAAAAATTTAGGAGCTTCAATCGAAAATTCCATATATATGGTTGTGGTTAAGGCATCCAAATTAGCAAGCACGTGAGTTTTTGCCTTCAACCTCTATGAAATATGCAGTTAAGATAGAAATTGGACCTGTATAAAAAAATTTCTAATACGTTTCCATCCACCGCATCTAGATTATATATATACCATCTTCAAATGCTAGCCTCCTTTTTCCTTTTCCCCTTCATTCTTATCTTTCTCTTTTTCTTTCTTATTTTCATTCTTTGACTTCCGTGGAAAGTTGTCAAAATCAATGGAATTTTGAAATTTCAAAAAATCATAACTCACAAAACATACCTCCATTTAAAAAATGTGCAAGTTGCATTGTGATCATAGCAATGCTCTCTCCAATTCAAGACTATACTCTACAAGGTTTTGTCCAACACCATGGTGATGTAATGGAGAGTTCGGTGAAGTTGTAAACCATAATGATTCCGTAAGATTCTTGAATTTCAATATTAATCTTTGATCCTGACTTATATATTTGAGTTTGTTGAGGCTAGAGGAACCTCTTTGTATATGTTATAGGCAAGAACAACAAAAGGAACAAATCCTTTATAGGATTATATCAACAAAATTCATAATACGACCAAGGTGAGTGGAATTTCTAATGATTTACTGCTTATTTGAGTGTTGTGCTACTATTGTCCTACTATTCTATGCCATGTTGGTAATATCATTAAGTTATGAAGGTTTTCATAGGAGGTGCATGTTGTAAAAGTGTAAGTTTTAACGTTAACAAAAAGTTTAAAAGGATAGTCAACATACACGACCATCCTATACAGCTATGTACCATGGTCGTATATGTGTAAATTTGTGAAATGATGCATTTTGGATGCAAAACACGTTCTACAGAATCCCCGTACATGGCTCATGTACGTTGGTAGTGCATGTGTGATTTTATAAAACCTACAATTTGGACATAAATGATGTTCTACATGACGCTCGTACATGGCTTGGGTACATTGGTTATATATGTATAAATTTGGACGTAATAAAGTAATTTAGACCAACCATGATTTGCATAGCCCCTGAATACGATCCGTGCATAGGTGGTCGTGTATAGCATTTGGAACCCTTTTCCTTTATCTCCAAGCCATGTAAGCCTTACAAGCTGCTTTCTACCATCAAAGAACTTTCTACATAAGTTGTGTAGCCTACATATGTATGTTGAAAGTTTTCAACTTTTAAGAAATTCTTGCCACAAATTTTGTAACTCATCTAACTTTTTCCTTTAGCCTAACTAAATGCTTTGAAGTGTGAAATTAAGCTTTACGCTGTGTTTGGTTAGATTTTTGAAATCGGAAATGAAGGGAAATCAAAGGAAAGAAATGAAGGGAAATGGAAATCAAGAGAAATGAAAATAAGTAGAATGTTTATTTTATGTTTGGTAAATAATAAAGGAAATGAAAGGAAAATAAGAGAAAAAAAGTTAATGATTGACAAAATTACCCTTATATTATTTTTATAAAATATTAGTTAAAGAAGATAAGTAAGGGTGTTTAAGTCATTTTGCTCACTTTCTCTTGATTTCGCTTGGTTTCATGCCATTTTTTAAGGGAAATATACTCATCCATTTTTCCCTTGATTTCTCTTCAAATTCCTTCATTTCTCACCTACTAAACATATCCAAACACATACTTTTCTCTTTATTTATCTTCATATCTTTCCTCTTCTCATCATTTCTTACGTTCCAAACACAGTGTTAATACTAAAGAATATGGGTTTAAGTTGACGGAGTATATGCGAAGGGCTTAACGAGTAATGATGCACTGATGTTGATGAATGAATTGCTTGAATTTGCTCCTGTGTGAGATTGCTTCTTTTACCATTATCTTACTTGTCTTGAGTGAAATACATAATAATTGGTCACCCTGAATTTATTGATGATATTTAGGCTACAACTAAAACTGGACATGTATTGTACGCTATTGCATTTTTTTATGCTGTCCCCATTTGACAATAGAATGATAGGAAATTTAAGTTATTGATATATCCACTTCATTTAAGTTAAGCTAGCTCCAGATTAAGCCCTTAAGGTAGGAAATTTAAGTTATTGATACATCTACTTCATTTAAGTTAAGCTAGCTCCGTTAAGCCCCTTAAGGTCTCCATGAGGAAAAAATTAAGTTAAGTTAAATTCTGGTTTCGCAGAACAAACTATTGGATCTAGGGAAGTTGTAGACTACGAAGCCATGCTAGACCATCATCTCGGGTTTGATCGTAAGTTTAAAAAACATTAACCCAGATAAATTTTTAGTACCCAAGGCTTGTGATAAGTGAATTCAAGTTTGGACGACTTGAATGTTGACAAAATAAGTATTCCCCAAACTCTAGGTCAAGAAGGGTTAAACCTTGGACCTTACGCTAGTTACCGAAAGACCACATGCAATGTTTGCATTGCATATGGTTGTACATGCAAAGTACATGTTTGATAACTTGATCGTTTGCTTATTGAGTAGGAATGAGGAAATTGTACTCTAATCTCACCGAGCTATGGTTTCACTTATCCCCCAATAAATTGTTTTGCAGGTAACTCTATAAAAGTAGAACGGGATAATATTGGTGTGAATGAGAGTCGCCTTATCCCAAGATAGTTGTCATAGAGACGTGAAGAGTTAAATTGAAAATAGAAAATCCAATCATCTATCTTAAATAGGATTCCCTTTGTCATTCAGGTATATACAAATGTAAGTTATTTATTACTGTTTAGTAGGGGATATTGATTCTTTGTGATCCTATCAATCAGTGGAAAGATGGAGCTCTATATTTATTTTTGTATATGAAATATATATACGTGTGTATGTCATAATTAACATTATTAATTAAATGTCATATAATGTCTTGTGACATCTAACACATAAGACGACTATTGTATAAAGGGTACACATGTGGCATGATAGCTTAAAGAAATTCCTATCACGCCCTATTTGGGATCGTGAGGATCTGTTTGTTTCATTGTATTTTGATCATTTTGGCATTATGTTATTGTCGTTTTCAAGCAAATGTTCGTTAAGAAATAGATACCTATGAAAAACTGACAATTTTACTCATAAAATTGACTAAACAGATATGATACAAATAAGTTACAGATGTAGATCAAATATATGTACGACACAGATAAAAATTCGATGATCTAAATAGACTTTAAATTGAAAAAGAAATGAAAAATAAGAAGTTATTGCCTTTAAGATGGTTACATATATCTCTATATATAGTGCCATTGAACCTTATGCGTATAGTATAACTCTTACACAACATCATCTTCATTTATTGACATAACATCATTATAGGCAACCACATTCCCAATTGCAACTCTGTGGAGCAGCTCAACTTGGTATTGTTCTATTTCTTATAAGACTGTTACATATACCAACTAAAGGCTACTTGTAGCTACTATCATTGGAAACACTGACTATTGCCATTGGTTGCCTATCATAACTCACTCCATCATTCCTTTATATTATATTCTCATAAGTATAGTTGTCAAAATCGTAAGTTAAATATACGATTCTATGAGTTTATGATTTTATATATTTTTCTTAATTAAAATGAGTGTAAAAATGTTTAGGTGCAGACTTTTATGCGAAATTCTGAATTTAGGTGTACGATTCTACACATTAATGATTTTACTGGTTTTGCATAATTTTATACGATTTTACTGATTTTATACATTTTAGTGAATAGTAAAACCATGACTTTGTTAACTATGTATATGAGCATAGAGTACAAGTTTAACCTTGTCTAGTTTCACACTTACCCTGTCAATTGGATTGATTTTGCCTAAGCCACATCAAATGTGATGTTGGATTATGTTTATATGCACACAAACATACACAATCGTTTCAATTTCTATCATCTTTCTTTTAGTTCAGCCTTTTACTTATGACTTAGGCTACTTATCTTTTGCAGTCTCAACAACTATTATTATAGTATAAATTTTGTGTTTTGGCCATTTGTCTCTAGCAAAGGAGCCTAAAGATCGTATGACCAAACTTAGATACATCAAAAAACCTAATTTCTTCCATGTGTTAAAAACAAACTATAAGCTGATCTGATCTAATCTAATCATGCAATCTTTATAATGTATCTTTAATGCTTTCCTCTAGTTTTACTGCCACCATGAACGTGGAAGTTGGACACCATTTTTCATCCTCCTCAATAAAAGCAATTCATCAAAATTTTCTATTTTCAAAATTCAATATATTATTGGTTTAAAACTCAAACCAACGTGCCTCGAGGTAGGTGAATTAAAAAAAATCAGCAAATAAAAAAGTTTCAAACATGCAAAATGACAACGTAAATGCATATTTGAAATCAAGAACAATCTATAAGACACATGAAGATGAACTTGAAAAAGATTTGGAAGAGGTGCGAAAAATATTGTGAAGCCGGCTTAAAATTGTAATCTCCAACCTCCTAACTCTACAGCAACTCCACGTGGTGGCCACGGTTGAGGCCAAAATTCATGTCAAATTGATTGTAAATATGAATTGGAGGGAGCTTGATTTAGCGTTACGATTTCTAAAACTGGGAGAGAAAAAAAACGAATCTTCAAACAAATAAGAAAATTCTGAGTAGGGTGTCATATGTTGAATTTGTTGTTCTTGAATATCATTAGTGGTTGAACTTGTTTTTAATAATCTTGTAAAAATAAGCTTTTGCTATCTATAATTGAGCTTATTTTTCTTTGGAAGTAGCTTTTGTCATTTTTTTTAAATTTTCCCATATTAAAATAAATAATTTCTTTTTCTTAAAAAATAAAGAAAAGTTTACAATATTAAAAAAAAAAAAGGGAAAATCGGACCGACCGAACTTGTTCTTGAAGGGGAAGCTGCAACCGAACCGTTTTTTGGCTCATGGCCTGTGTTTCTGCCGCCACGTGAAGCAATGCAAGTGCAAAGTCGTCAAAACTTCCCCTGAACTAAGCTGGCGAACCGAAGCTAGGCCAAACACACATTTTGGGGTTTTGGAGGGTTTTCTTCTTCTTCTTCCTCCTCCTAACCAAAACCCTAGCCCTAAGCCTACAGATCCTAGTCCCTCCTCAACCATGTCGCGGTTCACTCGGTCTTCTACGACGCCACGTCTTCTTCTGTACACTCTCCACAACTCCACTAACACTACACCGATTCCTCATTCTCCGCTGTCGTCTCTACTTCTCCGCAACTCTTCCTTTCTCCTCCGCCATTTTTCTTCCGGAAACCTTGCTAGGGCAAAGGAAGACAAGGATCCATGGTGGAAGGAGTCAATGGATAGGCTCCGAAATATCGGAATCTCTGCTCACATCGATTCCGGAAAGACGACGCTTACCGAGAGGATTTTGTATTATACGGGACGTATTCATGAGATTCATGATGTTAGAGGGAAGGATGGAGTCGGCGCAAAGATGGATTCCATGGATTTGGAGAGAGAAAGAGGGATTACAATTCAATCTGCTGCTACTTACTGTACTTGGAATGGTTATCAGGTTATTATCTTACGCACACAATTTGTATTACCTCCCTTTGCTTGTTTCTGTGTTTGAATTTTATTTTTGATTTGTTTTAAATATATATAAACTTGATTAGATACAACGAATAATTGGTTCATTTTATCATTGTGGTTAGTCTTACGCAATTTTAGTCATATTTGGGTTAGACATGTTACGTTGCGGTTAATAATTAGTGGATGTTGAACTTAGTTGATCTGTCTTAAGTAGATAAACTGGTCAAAATGGGTGGTTTGGTTGAATGGTAGAGTTAGGTGAGAGAATAGTGCTGTCATATTATAGTGCTTGGAATATGGCTTTTGACTCAGTAGCTTACTGAAGTTGTTGAAACGAACTGGGTTTATCTTCATACATAGAAGTATGTAGTTTTTGGAAGATCTTGTGTGAGAAGCTTGGTTTAGTGTTCTCTTCTTGATGCTTATTTATCTCTGCAAAAGCTTCTTCATCTTTAAAATGTTTCTGATGATAAATTTGAAAGAGAGATTGCAAATTTGTCCAATATGGTTTGAAATGATCTGGGGGTTGTTGTGTTGATTTTGTTATGATCCATTTGTGCGTAGAACTTCACTGGAAGTCTGGAAAAAGGTGGGAAAAGAAAGGCAGCGTAAAAGAATGGAGGAACGACTTTTCTAGCTTGTTCTCTTTCTAGATATTGTACAGCTGATTTTTGTTACTATAATCTTTTACTTACCGACCAAGAAGAAATAAATTATTCTGAGGCTTTGAATGTGGTTTTTGATGGAAATTGGTTGTAGCTCAAATCAGTAGAAGTGGGAGCATTAGTTATTTGAAAGCTTTCCCCAGTGGTCTGAGTTGAAGTGACGATCACTGTAATGGAGCTCATTTTTGGGGTTTTTCTTGGCCAATGAGATTTCGCTGAGAAACTAAATTCAAAAAAATTTTCATTCTTGTTCCAATAATTCTGCTAACATTGCCACTTGATGTAGTCTGCATTGGGATTCATCACCTTTTGGAAAAAATTCAAAGATCTCTTCCTAGCAAATCTCCCCTACATTTTTGAAGATCACCTTGCCACTTAAGTTTGAAGGCAAACTTCATCCAAACTTATCAAGCACGTACTTTTTGGATTATTTATTTTTTTTTTCCCTTTTGAAGTTCTATATTTTACTTGAAATCACTTATCCTGTTGGCACAGACTAGCTGTGTTCTACGATATCCAGGGGAAAGAACAACCAGCCTATCATTATGTTAAGATAGAATCTCCCTGCATTAATATATTTTTCACTTAATGCATGTAAACTAGCCTGTGTTCAAACAGTGTTTCATCTGATTGACCCTCATGTTTTTGCAAAATCGACACTGCAGGTTAACATAATTGATACCCCAGGACACGTTGACTTTACAATTGAAGTCGAGAGGGCTTTGCGCGTTCTGATGGTGCGATTTGGTCCTTTG